>JAKSZT010054317.1:1793940-1998670 GCA_026826555.1 Tolypeutes matacus
CAGAAGGAGAAGAGAAAGGAAAAGGGGCAGAAAGAGTATTTGAGGAAATAATAGCTGAAAATTTCCCAACTCTCACAAAAGAAATGAACTTACATGTCCAAGAAGCACACCGTACCCCAATGAGAATAAATCCAAATAGACCTACGCCAAGACACATATTATTCAGAATGTCAAATGTAAAAGATAAAGAGAAAATTCTCAGAGCAGCAAGAGAGAAGCAAACGACCACGTACAAAGGACGTCCAGTAAGACTTTGTGCAGATTTCCCTTCAGAAACCATGGAGGCGAGAAGACTGTGGTATGATACAATCAGGAAACTGAAAGAGAAAAACTGCCAGCTGAGAATTCTTTATCCAGCAAAACTGTCCTTCAAATATGAAGGTGAATATAAAATATTCACAAACAAACAGAAGCTAAAAGAGTTTGCAAAAAAGAATCCACCTTTACAGGAAATATTAAATGAAGCCTTAGAACCTGAAAGAAAAAGACAGGAGAGAGAGGCTTGGAGGAGAGTATAGAAGAAAGAAAAGCAGAAAGGATAACCAAAAGAGTAAAAAGAGAGAAAAATAAGATGACATGAAAACCAAAGAATACAATGGAGAAAATAAATAGTGCATTTTCAGTAATATCATTGAATGTGAATGGATTAAATTCCCCAATCAAGATACAGGCTGCCCCTCACTCCCCTAGACCTTTCGATCCACATTTGCACTGAAAACATTTTGCTTTCACATGGCACAGAGATGCAGGCCTTGCTCGCCCAGATGCCTGGCCAGGGCGCAAAGCCCTGAAGGGGCAGGCTCCATCCCACACACCTTTCCTTCCCCGCTGGGGAAGGCCCTGTCCATTTTTGGGGTCTATTTAGTGGGCGCTTCCTTTGCCCTTAGAAATGGCCGACCTTATGAAGGTCTTTTTGTTCTTTCTTTCTTCCCATCCGTCTCTCCACCCCAAAAAGATTCTGCCTTGTTCAGGCAAGCACTCACTTGGGATAAATACGTATGCTTCTCGCTGCACAGCAAGCAAAGACCTATTAGAAACTGAAAACATCTCCAAGAAAGAAGCTGCTTTCACCATTTTGAAGATTAGCCACATAAGCAGGAAAAATGTGGTGGTAGAGAGCCCAGTAGTGCGTTCCTGTACAGTCACATCCTTCTGCTGATTTGAAACTCTATAATTAACATATCTGACCAAGAGTTTTATTTGGACTTACATCACATTTGTATTTTTTCCTCATTTAGAAATTCATCTCATATTTGTTAGGGATATTTTTTTCTTTTTTTTTTTTTTTTAAGATTTTATTTATTTATTCATTTATCCCCCCCCTGCTGCCCGCGCTCGCTGGGTCAGCCAACCACGCCGTGCGGGCGGGCCTGCCTTCACCAGGAGGCCCCGGGAACCGAACCCGGGACCTCCCATATGGTAAACGGGAGCCCCACTGATTGAGCCACAGCCGCTTCCCTGATATTTTTTTCTTGATAACATATACCTCCTATCTAGTACTTGGGAAAGTAAAAGGGAAATATTGATGAGCACAAACTGAAATTTCTTTTCACGAGAGGCCAGTTTTAACCTCACACACTGAGCAGGACAGGCATTTGGTGAAAGATGCCTTTACACAGTGACAGAGAAGTCTCAAAGCTGATGGGTGCACCTGCACACACCGACATGGAAATGCGGTTAGGCTGCCTTACCTCACGTACTTTATGTGCCTGCTCTGAAGTTTACTAACATGGAAAAATGCCTCCTGTTCATAACAGTTTGGAAATTCATTTTGTGTTTCTGTATAACACTGCTGATAAACCGAAGCTCTTGTTATTTAACTGCCCTCTTTTCAAGTTATTGTGATTATTGATTCTGTTAGGAACTGATGGTGGCGAAATTAGAGTCCTACCCTAACATTTGGGAAACAAACTTTGGCTTGAATATGTGGCAGGAGAGGACAGTGGGAAACCCCCACTCTTCAATAGCCCTAACCTTGCTGAGGTGGGGTGAAGAGCTCATTCCCCACTTTTTAAAGGTGCTTCCTGAACTAATAATGGTCGGTATTTTGCCCTTACATGATTCTCAGGGGGCCAAGAAGCAAAGCATCAATGCGTTGTTTTGGGGGAATTGGTACCATTCTTTCCCAACTCTGTCTCGATTATCTAAAGAATAAATGAATAAGCAGCTCCTAGTAGCGCAACGAAAAAAAAAAAAAGATACAGGCTGACAGAATGGATTAAAAAACATGAGCCATCCATATGCTGCTTACAAGAAACTCACCTCAGACCCAAGGATACAAACCGGCTGAAAGTAAAAGGTTGGAAAAAGATACTCCATGCGAATAGTAAGCAGAAAAGAGCAGGGGTAGGTATACTAATATCAGACAAAACAGACTTCAAATGCAAAAAAGTGATAAGAGATGCGGAAGGCCATTATATATTAATAAAAGGGACGATCCTCCAGGAAGATATAACAGTCATAAATATCTATGCACCTAACCAGGTGCCCCAAAATATATGAGACAAACTCGCAAAACTGAAGGGAGAAACAGACATTTCTACAATAATCGTTGGAGACTTCAACACCCCTCTCACATCATTAGATACAACAACTAGTCTGAAGATCAACAAGGAAACAGAGAACTTGAACAATATGATAACCAAGTTAGACCTAACAGACATATACAGAACACTGCATCCAAACTCAGCGGGTTATACATTCTTCTCAAGTGCCCACGGATCTCTCTCCAGGATAGACCACATGTTAGGTCACAATACAGCTCTCAATAAATATAAAAAGATTGAAATTATACAAAGCACCTTCTCAGATCATAATGGAATGAAACTAGAAATCAATAACAGACAGGAAAAAAGTAAATTTGCAAATGGGTGGAGACTAAACAACACACTCCTAAATATTCGGTGGGTCAAAGAAGAAATTGCAAGTGAAATCAGTAAATATATTGAGACAAATGAAAATGAGAACACAACCTATCAAAACTTATGGGATACAGCAAAGGCAGTCTTGAGAGGGAAATTTATAGCCCTAAACGCCTATATTAAAAAACAAGAAAGAGCTAAACTCAAAGATTTAACTGAACAACTTGAGAAACTAGAAAAAGAACAGCAAACCAATCCCAAAGCAAAAAGAAGGAAAGAAATAAGAAAGATTAGAGCAGAAATAAATGAAAATGAGAACAGGAAAACAATAGAGAAAATCAATAAAACCAAAAGCTGGTTCTTTGAGAAGATCAATAAAACTGACAAACCCCTCGCTAGACTAACAAATAAAGAAAGAGAGAAGATGCAAATAAATACAATCAGAAATGAAAGGGGAGAAATTACAAATGACCTCACAGAAATAAAAAGAATCATAAGAGGATATTATGAGAAACTATATGCCAATAAACTAGACAACCTACACGAAATGGACAAATTTCTAGAAACGCACAACCAACCTACACTGACACTACAAGAAATAAAAGAATTTAGCAAACCAATCACAATTAAGGAGATTGAAATCGTCATCAAATCTCCCAGCAAAGAAAAGTCCAAGACCAGATGGCTTCACAGGTGAATTCTACCAAGCATTTCAAAAAGAATTAACACCAATCCTGTTTAAATTCTTCCAAAAAACTGAAGAGGAGGGAAAATTACCCAACACATTTATGAAGCCAACATCACCAAAGCCAGATAAAGATTCCACAAGAAAAGAAAATTACAGACCAAACTCTCTCATGAACATAGATGCAAAAATTCTCAACAAAATACTTGCAAATCGAATCCAACAGCATATCAAAAGACTTATATACATCACGACCAAGTGGGATTTATTCCTGGTATGCAAGGCTGGTTCAACAAAAGAAAACCAATCAATGTAATACACCACATTAACAAATTGAAGGAAAAAAAACACATGGTAATCTCAATAGATGCAGAAAAGGCATTCGACAAAATCCAGCATCCTTTTTTGATAAAAATACTTCAAAAGATAGGAATAAAGGGAAAATTCCTCAATATGATAAAAGGCATATATGAAAAACCCACAGCCAACATCATACTCAATGGGGAAAGGTTGAAAGCTTTCCCCCTAAGATCAGGAACAAGACAAGGATGCCCACTGTCAGCATTGTTATTCAACATTGTACTAGAAATTCTAGCGAGGGCAATTAGACAAGGAAAAAAAAAAAAATTCAAGGTCTCCAAATAGGAAAAGAGGAAGTAAAACTCTCACTGTTTGTGGATGACATGATCCTGTATTTAGAAAATCCTGAATTATCCACAACAAAGCTACTTGAACTAATAAATGAGTTCAGCAAAGTGGCAGGATACAAGATCAACATGTGAAAATCAGTAATGTTTTTGTACACTAGTACTGAACAATCTGAGGAGGAAATCAGGAGGAAAATTCCATTTTCAATAGCAACAAAAAGACTCAAATACCTAGGAGTTAATTTAACCAAGGAAGTAGAGGACTTATATGCAGAAAACTACAAAACAATGCTAAAAGAAATTTTAAAAGACCTAAACAAATGGAAAGACATTCTGTGTTCATGGATTGGAAGAATAAATATTGTGAAGATGTCAATCTTGCCCAAACTGATTTATAAATTCAATGCAATACCAGTCAAAATCCCAACAGCTTACTTTACAGAATTAGAGAAGGCAATTACCAAATTTATCTGGAAGGGTAAGTGCACCCGAATAGCCAAAAGCATTCTAAAAAAGAAGAGCAATGTGGGAGGAATTTCACTGCCTGACCTTGAAACTTATTACAAAGCTACAGTGGTCAAAACAGCATGGTACTGGCATAAAGATAGACACATTGATCAGTGGAATAGAATTTAGAATCCAGAAACATACCCTCACCTATACAGTCAACTGGTTTTTGACAAACCTACCAAGCCCACGCTGATGGGAAAAAACAGTCTCTTCAACAAATGGTGTTGGGAGAACTGGATATCTATAACCAAAAGAATGAAAGAGGACCCCCATCTCACCCCCTATACAAGAATCAACTCAAAATGGATCAAAGATCTAAATATAAAAGCCAGGACCATAAAACTACTAGAAGAAAATGTAGGGAAACATCTTCAAGACCTTGAAGTAGGTGGTGGTTTCTTGGACCTCACACCCAAAGCACGTGCAACAAAAGAAAAAGTAGATAAATGGGACCTCCTCAAAGTTAAACACTTTTGCACCTCACAGGACTTTGTCAGAAGGGTGAAAAGGCAGCCGACTCAATGGGAAAAAAATTTGGAAATCACATATCCGATAAGGGTTTAACATCCAGGATATATAAAGAGATGTTACAACTCCACAATAAAAAGACAAATGACCCAATTAAAAAATGGGCCAAAGACTTGAATAGACATTTCTCCGAAGAAATACAAATGGCAAAAAAACACATGAAGAAATGCTCAACATCACTCATGATTAGGGAAATGCAAATCAAAACTACAATGAGATATCATTTCACACCTATCAGAATGGCCACTATTAAAAAGACAGAGAACTACAAGTGTTGGAGAGGATGTGGAGAGATAGGAACACTTCTTCACTGTTGGTGGGAATGCAGGATGGTACAACTACTGTGGAGGACTGTTTGGCAGTTCCTAAAGAAGTTGAATATAGACGTGCCATGTGACCCTGCAATACCAATGCTGGGTATATACCCAGAAGAACTGAGAGCAGTGACACGAACAGACATCTGCACACCAATGTTCATAGCAACATTATTCACCATTGCCAAAAGTTGGAAACAACCTAGGTGTCCATCAACAGATGAGGGGATAAACAAACTGTGGTCTATTCACACGATGGAATATTATGCAGCTGTAAGAAGAAATGAAGTCGTAAAGCATATGGCAACATGGATGAACCTGGAGGACATTATGTTGAGTGAGGCAAGCCAGACACAAAAGGACAAATACTGTATGAATGCGTTACTATGAACCAAATATATTGTGTTATATATTGTTTGATTTAAAAAAAAATTTATATGTATCCATTACATTTAATTGAGAAATGCATATATTTATTCATCTATGTTTACTTTTTAGTTTTTAATTGTTTATATTTTCAATTATTAAATGTACAGATTAAAGTTAAAAAAAAAAAAATAGCACAAGGCTTCCTAAAGAAGACACAAAAAACACTAGCTATAAACAAAGACAGGTCCATTTGACAAAAAAATACCAAAAAAATTTTTGAGAGACAAAAGACACCACAAAACTAAGACAAGCCACAGACTGGGAGAAGACAGCATATATATGGCAAAGAATAAGGTTCCAGAGTGCATGTGAAATGCTGACACATCAGTAAGTCAAGAGTCTGTAGAAATCTAGGGAGGGAGACATATAGAGATACAGAGAAGGAGCACATGCATGTGAAAAGATGTTCAACTTCACAGCAATCAAGGGAACGTAATACACATTTTGGTCTTGAGGTAAGTAAAATGAAAAGGTCTGATATGTCAAATGCTGGCAAAGATGCAGGAAATGGAAATTTTGTCCCAGTGTGGTTAGATTAGTGGAGTTGCCCTTTTGGAGAGCGATGTAGCAGCAGCAGTAATACCGAACACGCACATGCAAAACCGAGCAAAACTCTGCTTCTCAGGCTATGCTGATAAATGCTTTTATGTGTGCACAAAGTGATACAGACAATAATGCTCAAGGCTCTGATTAGAATAGCAAAGAAGTGTGTGGAGAGGGAGACCTGAGAAGCCCATCCAGAGAAGGATAAACAAAGAAAAAGGTACATGTCTCTGATGGATACTATCTGGCAGTGAGTGAAAAGGAATGAACTTGACCTATATCTATAATCACAGATGAATCTCAAAGTTGACCTTGAATGACTAAAGAAAGCTGGAGAAAAAAACCTTATGTAGAAATAAACGCATACAATAGTGTGTCTAAATTATGATTCCATATAGTTTATTACCAATATAAGAGCATAAAACTGGATTAGCTGCACATACACCAAATCTACAATAGTGGTTATTCTGCGGAGGGCTGGGAAGAGAATGCAATTGGGTACTATATAAAATGAAAGCAAGGCAAACACTGACAAAATGTTAACAATATTTCATTTGAAATGATGAGGACACTGCTCAATTTTTTTTAACTTTTTTGTAATTTTGGAATCTGTCAGAATAAAATTTTAAATAAACATTCCCAGAATTCGAAAAGGAGACATTATCAAACCAGAAGGACCTGTGGGCTTCCAAGTATAAGAAAAAAGATCCACAGCTGAATATGACCCCATGTTGGTTCACACAAATCACAGAGGCCTTGGGAATGGTATGCTGGCTAGTTTTATGTATCAATTTGGCTAGGCTATAGTACCCAAGTTATTTAACCAAACACTAATCTAGAAGCTGCTGGGGGTGGTGTTTTGTAGATGTAGTTAACATCTGCAAATAGTTAGGTATGACTACCCTTGATAATGTGGGTGGGCCTCATCCAATCAGTTTAAGGCCCTCTTTAACAGCAAAAACTAGTTTTCCAAAGAAATTCTGCCTCAAGACGGCAGCCTACTCCTCAGGGTCCAGCCTGCCCTGCAGATTTCAAACTTGCTAGCCCTACAATCACAAGCCAATTTCTTAAAATAAATCCCTTAATGTGTCTATGTGTACCCTATTGGTTGTTTCTCTGGAGAACTCTGACTGATACAGATGGTGGGCTTGCACAAGAAAAAGCAAAACCGAGAAGCCAGCAAATGAAATGGAGAAATTACAGAACATGGGCACACAGCCTAACCAGCTATGGAGTGAGCCCCTCTTTAGGGGCTCTCCAAGGCTGCCAGGACAGTAAATGCAGATCTGTTGCTGGAAGCTGCAGTGGGACCAGTGGCAGGACAGAGGGGCCCTCACTGCCAGAAAGACAAACTGGAGACGTAAGCTCTTCTGCTTATAACTGAACTCTTTCCAAACATCATCTTCTATGACTTGCAAAGTTATTTGGCCCAACTTCTCATGAACATTCTTGTGCACAAGTGTTAAGGATTTATCTAGGCATTTGTAAAGCACCTCATGAAATCTGCCCACACAGTGGTCACAATCAACCACATCATGGTCAGAGAGGACGCTGAAGGTGCTGAGCTGGGTTCTCAGCTGTTTCCAAAGTCAGGATCTTATGTGATTGTTCCTGCCATCCCCAAGGGTGGATCCCTTCATGGAAACTGGGGTTTGCCTCCCACAGGGGAAATTTAAAGGGCCTCTTTAGTGTCTTTAACATAGTACACTATTGTACTTCAGTGGAAGTCTCTGCAGAGCAGAGGGTAAATGTAACCAGACTATGCACATCCTTGAGTACTACCAGGGATGGATGCGTAGTATGAATTTAGGGTTTTCATGCAGAATTTATCATGCTGAAATCCTTGGTGGATTGCTATACAGGGATTTAAGAGTGTTTCCCTACTTGGGGTTTTAGATGGTCTGGGTACATTATTTTCTCTATTACCCAAAATATTATGGGGTCTAGGTTCCTGCTGGGGAATGCGGTTTCAAGAATGGACTAGATTCAGATACTGAGAGGTGGTAGATGTTTTCACCAGGTGGGTACTTTATTTCAATAAATATGTAACTTGGAGAGAATAGAGGGAAAAAAGGCTCTCATTTGCATTCCTGAAGACCTCAATTCAAAACTCATGATTCAAGTCTGAGTGTCCCAAAGGGAAGAATCCAAAGTGAGCTTGAGGTGGGGGCCAGGAGCATGTTCTCAGAAATCACAACTCTTCAGACAGTGGAGGGTATTGTTATTTTAATTATCTTGTTTATTTTCTCAGCATTAGCACTAATAATTCTCAGAAAATCTCAACGATTAACAGCACAGTGTACCATAGTGTTATTAGGGTTTTTTCAAAGGGTTTTATTATAGCTAACTTCATTCCCATGCAACTGATCTGGGACCCATCTTTTAACCCAGCCTAGCTTCAATGATTATTCTGTTACAGAATCTAAATATTCATATGTCACAATAGCAGCAAATGTTAGTCCCTCAAGTTGTGATGCCAGACCCCCCCATATCACATGGTTCTGGCCCTTGTTTCCCAGTCAACAGTGCTACCACGTGGTGAAAGCATACTTGTAAGACACTACACCCTTTGGCTTTGAAATTGTAGGGTTTTTATTCGTTTTCAATTAGGGGGAGGGTGGTGGTGACAAAGGTAACTAGAGACTTTATTAATATTTTTATATCACAGCATTTCATCTTTGCTTGGTTATTTTCACAAACAAAAATATACCTAAAATAATAAATTATTTTATTTTCCACAGCAGGAAATTTGACAAACTAAGAAAAAGAGATATAAAAAACCTCTCATTTAGAAATATGAAGATAACCTGAAGATTCTGAAAAAGTTAACAGTGGCTGCCTCTGGGTCATAAGAAGGAATGAAGTATTGATGCATACTGCAAATGGATGATTCTTTAAAACATTATGTTTAATTGAAAAAATAAAAAAAATTATGTTTAATGAAAGAAGTCAGACACAAAGGACCACATAGTGTATGATTCCATTTATATGAAATGCCCTGAATAAGCAAATCCATAGACACAGAAGGTTAGTGGTCACAGGGGCTGGAGGAAGGGTACAGTTTCTTTTTAGGGTGATAAAAAATGTTCTAGTATTAGATAGTAGTAGTAGTAGTAGTAGTAGTTACACAATTCTATGAATATACTAAAATGTACTTAATTGTACATTTTAATAGAAAATTGGACTTTATGGGATATAAATTATATCTCAATAAAGTTGTTAAATTTTTTTAAAAGTGGCTGCCTCTGGGGTGGCCTGGGGAGGAGGAAGGGAGAAAACAGCCCTCTGTTTAATTAATGTCACTGTCTTATTTCCCACCAACCCCTAGAGAGCCAGGCTCATATTCTCAGAGTCCCCTTGCTTTGCCTAATTTAAATTTCTCAGATCTTACTCTCCTCCCCAGCGCCTGGTTAGACTAAAACCTGAAACACCAGTGTTGTCCCCACAGCCCCCTTCTCCCCAAGCTCCCTACCAGGGGGACCTTTCCAGCCACATTCTGGAAGCTTGTGCCTCCTACTCCCAACACTTCTGAGGCTCCTTGTCACCCTGAAGATGGCGCCCTGGTTCTATAGCAGGCATTCAGGCCCGAGCTGGATTCCTCCTGGGCTCTCCAACCTAAAATCTAATTGGGTTCAGTCTTTGCCAAGACAGTGGTCATGCAGTGCATCCCGCATCCCCCAACACACCCCATTGTGCTATAAGAGGCCAAACCCTTGCTGATCCTTCCCCTTCAACTTCTGGCTCAGGTATGTTGTGTCTCCCAGTTTCCCCAGCATTAGTGAAATGACCCCACCTGTTCTGTGCCCCTGCTGACCTCTGCAAACTCTATCCTAGCTCTGAAGGTATGAGCTGGACTGAGCCCCCAAGAGCCTGTGATCTCCCTTACCAGTCTGAGGCGTTGTGTTCAGCAGCACCTGTGCAGCATTACACAGGCTGTGAGGCCTCATTAGATGAAGGCACAACCCTGGAAAGTGGCCTGGGACATTCTCAGGACAGGAACAAACACTTGTCCTTGTTCCCTTCCCAACACAGAGCTGTCAGCCCAAAACAGTAAATGTGACTGAAGGTAGGAGGAGAAAAGGGGAAAAGACTGCCAGCCAAGGGGGCTGCTCTTGTCCCCCAGAAACAACCAAGGCACAGTTGGGGCTCAGGACTATGGAAAGGCCTGGTTGACAGAAAGGCTCCAAGTCATGAAAAACAACACCAGGAATCCCTTGCTGTCTGAATTCTCCCTACCTGCTCTCAAGAAGCAAACAGATTCTGATAAATTCTTGGCTGATTCCCGCTGTACTACAGTAACTCTAGCTGTCATAAATAAGAAACCACATCGACTAGGAGGGTTGGGGACACCTGGACACCTCCTAGTCGATGAGGTTTCTTATTTATCCCACTCTTTAGGAATTGGGATAGCCTTTTCAGGAAAAAAAATGGAAACCCCATCTCACCTGGACCGCCGGGGCCATCAGGAGCCCAGAAGCCCTCCTTCCCTCCTCGAGGGTCCCCTGTGTGGGCCAGACAGGATCCTGAGGACACAAAGCTGGGGGAAGAGAGAGGAGTCATGAAGGTGGCTGTCCCTGACAGAAGTGTCATTACATAAGCCCTTACTCCTGGGAGAGAGGACCTCAGGGAAGGCTGGCCCCTGCCACTCCAGCTACTTCCCCATTTTGCAGGTGAAGGAAACAGGGCTCAGAGAAGAAGCACATGAACCCTTCACCATCCCCCTATGCTGTGAGGCTCATTTCCAAGAAGCAGGATCAGATCTCTGTTCACAGCCTTTTAGGGCCTCAGCCCTAGATGCCGCATGCTGGTTCTCACACACCCTACCCTACAGACACCACCATCACTTTATCCTGGGCAGAGCGTTCTGATCCCCCACCCTGGACCAGCTGTGCTCGGAAGCAGATCTTGACCAGACTTCCCTGCCCTAAAGCCCTCATCAGGTACCCAGGTCTGACCGCTGGCTGCAACAGGTCACTGCTGGGAGAGGCCACACCAGTGCAGCCAACGGTGACACACGAGCTAGACTCACCCCAGGAGGCCCATGGATCAACGGCTGCCATCCCCCAAGACTGGTCCGTAAGGGCACCTGCACAGGAGGATCAGGTTAGGACGTGGGGTAAGGAAAGCAACTGTGACACCAAACAAAAAAAGAGAACGTTTTCATGAATGGGCATGACACAGTTGAATGAACGAGCCCCAGGGCATGTTAAAATATATCCAATATAATAAACTGGATTTATATCAGAAATTATCACTGTTCGAAAACTTATTTATAAAATTTAGCTCCAGGACAATCAAGAACAAGATCCCTTAAATGGCTGAAGAGGCCAAAATGTAACACAAACTAATTTTTAAAAAACCTAAGTAATAAAAGAAGGACACGCCCTTGATATCTTTAGCAAACTGATACCTAGAATTTCATTTAAGGATAAAACATACCATTGACATCACCACTATTATTTAAAATTGTTCTTAAATTATTGACCAATGTTATAAAAGTGAAAAAAAATAACAGTAAAAAGTACCGGAGCAGTAGAGACATTTTGATTTTATGTATCACTGTCTTCTAAGAAATCCTACAAATCACTAAGATAATCTCTTAGAGCTAATGAAACTTCTCAGGAGATAACTATAATATATATAAAACTTATGTTTCTTTCACGCAATTATCAACCTTCATTACAACCAAGTTTTTTTTTAAATCTCACTCAGTCCTCATTCTGCACTAAGATAGACAGTCCCCTCCCACCTCTAAAGCCCTCCGGCTCTGACCCCTGACTGCAGCAGGTCACTGATGGGGCAGGCCCACCTTGGGGGCCTGGAGACAGAGGATTTGAACTCACCCCAGGAAGCCCATGGGTTGACAGCTGCCATTCCTCAATACTGATTGACAAGGTGCTTGCCCAGGAGGACTGGAGTCAGGCGTTATATGAAAAGCTACTGCAATACCAACCTAACAACACAAGTAGGAAAAAAAAAAAAAGTTTCTTTCTCACAGAAGATTTAGTAAGGACAAAGAGGAGACACACCCACAGAAGCCACAAAAAAACACCTAAAGGGCATCCTAAGAAAACAGAATCCGCACACCAAAAACATGACAGTTTTCCTGAAAAAAAAAAAAGTTGGGGTGAATTGAATAAGCTGAAAAAGAGCAACCCTAGATGAAAGAGTGGAAATGTGTCAATGATTCTCAAGTTAACTTATTGGCTTCAGAGAAAAATCAATCAAAATGTCAATGGAACTTTTCAGCAGATTTGACAAAAATTAATGTCAAATCCACTTGCAGCCCACATATATTGCTGGTGGGACTGTAAAATGGTACAGCTGCTGTGGAAAACAGCGTGGTGGTACTTCAAAAAGTTAAACATAGCTACCATATGATCCAGCAATTCCAAAAGTAGGTATGTGCCCCATAAAATTGAAGGCCTAAGTTCAAATAAAAACTTATATGCGAATGTTTAGCAGCATTATTCATAAGAGCCAAAAAGTGAAAGCAATCCAAATGTCCATGAAAATTCAGTAAACCATATGCATAATATACAAATGGAGTATTATTCAGGCAAAAAAGAAATCAAATACTGATGAGTTCTACAAAATGGATGAACCTTGAAAACATTATGCTAAGTGAAAAAAGCCAAACAAAAGGCCACATACTGTATGATTCCATTTAAATGGAATGTTCAGGATAGGCAAGTCCACAGAGGCTGAAAGTAGATTAATGGTTGTCAGGGGATAGAGGAGAGGAATAAGGAATGACTCCTTAGTGGATACAGAGTTTCTTTTTTGGGTAATGAAAATATTCTGAAATTAGGTACTAGTGATGGTTATACAACATCGTGATTATATTAACCTCAATGAACTGTACACTTAAAAATGGTTAAAAAGGCGAATTTTATGTTGTGTGATTATTATCTAGGGGGAAAAAAATCCACCTGCAAGATTACCAGGACCCAACCCCTCTCTGTTTCAGGCTGGAAACCGAATAAATATTGTTTCCATGGGGCCTGACAGCAGTGCAACACAATTGGAGACCGAGTAATCAGAGAGCTGGGTCCAATTCCCTCGTTCTAGGTCTTCATGAAGGAGCGCGACGGCTACGGGACTGCCAACGTCCACTGGAAGAGCCCCGAGAATTCCTGGGAGAGCACTGGGCCACCTCACTCTGGGTCCCGGGAGCACCGTAATTTGCTCCAAAATTCAAAACAGGCAAACCGTTGCTTACAGCTTGACAAAGTCCCTCGACAGGGCCTGTTTACGGTCACCCGGGGCTGTTAGCCCACGTTTGGCGTCCTCCAGCGCTTTAAGTGAACCAGCTTCTATGAGAATCGCCTGGTGGGGAATAAAACGTGGCTATTTACATCAACGACCCGCCAAGGCGAACTCGCCGCCCGCTCGGCCTTTGCTCCCGCCGCAGAGCCCCCAGCCTCCCGCCGCAGGCTTCCTCCGCCGCCCCTGACGCGGTCGCGACGCTCGAGAACTCCAACAGCGAGCGGCCAGGCCCTACCTGCTTCGCAGGACCGACCTCTCGCCCGCGGGCCCCGCTCTTCGCCGGAGCCTCCGCAAGCTCCGAGCCGCTTCGCCGGGGGCGTTCGCCTTTGTCTCGAGCCCAGGCCCGGCTCCGCCGCGGGCTCAAGTTCCCCCGCGCGCGGCCTCGGGACAAAGGCGCGAAGGGGCAACAGCCGCCGAGCCGCGCCGGGCCCGCCGGGCCCACCGAGGCCGCGCGTCCGCAGACGGGGGCGGGGCGGGCGGCCCGAGCGTCCGCGGGCCGAAGGCGCCAAGCTGGCGCGCAAGGGGCCGGCGCGGCGAGCGCGAGGTCTCCCGGAGCCGCGCCAGGCCGGGCCGCGGGCGTCCGCCTCTCCCCGCCCACCCCCGACCGCGCAGCCCCTCCAGGGGCGGCCTCGCCTCGGCCGCGGACAATGGCGGCCGCTCCCCCGGCGTCGGCCGGGGCGCGCCGCGAGGGCTGCCGGGAGTTGTGGTTCCCTGCGGCGGCTCGGCCGCGGCTTCCGCTTGGGCCCTGGGCGCCGTCGGCGGGTCCCCGGCGTGTGCGGCGGCCTGAGGCCGCGGCGTCCGGGCTCCGGGCCCCCTTCCCGCCGCCCCGGCCGGCGGGCACTGGGTGAGTCGCAGCACCGTTGGCCTCAGTTTGCCCATCTGTAAAATGGCGACTCACGGCAACCGCATTTAGCGATAGAAGCGTGACTGGGCTTGAGCGCTTTCGAGGGATCATTTAATATTCCTAAAATGGTGAGGAAATGGCTGTTATACCCTTTTTACAGACGAAGAACCTAAGTCTGAGCTTTTGCATATGAGGCCCCTATGCTGAGACCATCAGAAATCGTTCCCAGATTTCTTTCCTGATGGGGAAGCTTTATAGGAGCTTACGTTATTTTCAGCTCACCCTTAAGAGGAATGCTGTAGGTTCTGGGTTTCTACCTCCTTGGCTTCATTGCAAGAAGAGCTGAGATGTCCCAGTTTAATGAGGCCAGTAAAAGGGTTTATTGAGAAATGAGAAAAAGGAAAAGTATACACCCAAAACATGGGTGGGGACGTGCTACACGGTGAGAAACGTGGGACCCCAGGGTACGTCTTTTTAAGGCCTTTCCCCTCCCCTCTCCCCATATTAAGGCGGGATCTCAGCTACTTGCTGTCCTGATTGGTTGCCTTTCTACCTTCCCCTGTTGGCTTTCTGGGACCCAGTAGGGAGGCCTTTCTGTTTGGAGTTACACTTTGAATTTCAAGTGGGCCCTCACGACCAGAGCCTTGGTGGGATTTTCGGCTGGACCGGTTACAGCTTTGTTCTCTAGTAGCTGCCTCCCTCAGGGGGGTTCCGGGCGGAGTCGCTGGCTAAGTTCTGAGCAGAGGGGTCCCAGCTGTTACACCTTTATTCTGACCAGCCACCTTCCCTGTTTCCTGTGCTAACCTGCCTCACCACTTAGTGATTTTCCATGAGCCAACAATTGAGCGGAGCCGAGAGCAAGGCAAACGAATCCTGTCTTGGCAGCTGCCGTTCAAGAACACAATTCTCAGAGTGGGTGTCGCTCAGCTGGTTGAGCACCTGCTTGGCACCTACAAGGTCCCGGGTTCAATCCCCAGTACCTCCTAAGGAAGAAAAACACAACAGCATGGCAGGGAGGGAGGATGCAATGGCACCTTATCCAGCATGGGGAGGACTCCAGGGCAGTGACCCTGGCTACTGTCCCTGTAGCAGAGGCATTGACACCCCCCCCATTGGGACCTCTCTGAGCCTCTTTCCTGCCTGTGTGGGGGTGCCCCTGGCTAGAGCTCACCCCCCCACACCCCACCCTGGCAGCCTGTTTGCTCCTCGTTGTCTTCATGTTCGTTTGTTCACCCTAGTTTCTGTGGCTTGTAGGGTTTGATCCAGGCAGGTGTCTTTCCAATGCTCAGAGACTGTGGGGAAGTCCTCTTTTCAGGCACCACCTAGCTTACTTAAGGATTTATCAAGCACCTGCTCTCTGGGCCTGGTGCCCCAGGCATCAAAGGCAAGTCAGACCTGTTTGTGGCCTATGAGGATCTACAGTGTACCAGAAGACAGACAAATGAACTGCAATACCAAAAAGCAGTCCAAGGTTGGGGGCACAGAGAGCAGAAGAATCTCTGTTTGGAAGGGTGAGGTGACCCAGAAATGGAATGCATGGATGGAAGACACTTAGGGTGGGTACTGGAAGAAGGGTGGGTATCTGACAGGTAGAAGAGGCTGACTAGGTGGAGGAAGCAGAGGTTTAACAGTCTGTTGGGAAAGAAGTAAATGACTTAAACTTAATGGAATGGAGAGTTTCAGAGATTGATAAGAATATGGCAGGAGTGAGGTGGTGGGATGTAGTTTTTCTGCTGTAAATTACAGGGAAACAGTGGAAGGTTTTAAGCAAGGAAGCAATGAGGTTATATGTGAGTTTTAACAGATTAATCCCCCTTAGCTAGGGTCCTAGAACTCATTAAGTTCACTTTATAGGATTTTGAGTCCCTCACATAGAAGTTAGCACATTTCTCCATCGCTGGAGCAGATGCTTTCCCAATCCAAAGCTCTTCTTAATTGGCCCTGCCACCAGCTTGGCATTCAGCCTGCAAGTTCTCAGATTTCTTTCCTGATGGAATTTAATTCTAGAGTTCTGCCCATTTTCTTTTTAAGAAAAAATATGTTAAACAAAATTGTAAAGAATACAGTGGGGAGGGAAGCGGCTGTGGCTCAATCAGTAGGGCTCCCGTTTGCCATATGGGGGGCCCCGGGTTCGGTTCCCGGGGCCTCCTGGTGGGGGCAGGCCCGCCCACGTGGCGCGGTTGGCTGACCCGGCGAGCACGGGCAGCAAGGGGGGGATTAATGAATGAATAAATAAAATCTTAAAAAAAAAAAAAAAGAATACAGTGGGGGAAAAATTTTTAGTTAAAAAAAGCGGGGGAGAAATAAATCTTTATTTTATTTTTTATTTTTCAAAGATTTTATTTATTTATTCATTCATCCCCCCCCCTGCCGCCTGCGCTCGCCGGGCCAGCCAACCACGACGTGCGGGCGGGCCTTCCCTCACCAGGAGGCCCCAGGAACCGATCCCGGGACCTCCCATATGGTAAACGGGAGCCCCACCGATTGAGCCACAGCCGCCTCCCGAGAAATAAATCTTTAAAAAAATAAAAATACAGTCGGGAAGTGGATGTGGCTCAAGCAATTGAGCTCCTGCCTACCACATGGGAGATCCCTGGTTTGGTTCCAGGTGCCTCCTAAAGAAGACAGCAAGCTGGCACAACGAACAGGCGCAGCAAGCTGACACAACAAGAGACACAAGAAGAAAAACATAATGAGAGGGAAACGGATGTGGCTCAAGAGGTTCGGCGTCCGTCTACCATATGGAGAGACCGGGGTTCAATCCCCGGTACCTCCCAGTAAAAAAAAAAAAAAAACATAATGAGAAACGCAACAAAGCAGGGAGCAGAGATTCCTGGTGCCTCCTAAAGAAGACAAGCAAGACAGCAAGCTGACATGATGGGCAGGCAAGGCAAACTGACACAATGAGACTCAAAGAAAAACATGATGAGAGATAAAACAAAGCAGGGAACGGCAGTGGCTCAAGCAATTGGGCATTTCCCTACCACATTGGAGGTCCCGTGTTCAATTTCCAGTGCCTCCTAAAGAAACAAGGAAAACGAACAGTCACAGCAAGTGCAAACAATGGGGGGGGGGATAAAATAAATATTAAAAAAAAAAAATGAATGAAAAAGAACACAGTGGGGAAGCGGCTGTGGCTCAGTCAGTAGGGCTCCCGTTTACCATATGGGAGGCCCCGGGTTCGGTTCCCGGGCCTCCTGGTGAACGCAAGCCCGCCCGCTCGGCGTGGTTGGCTGACCCAGCGAGCACAAGCAGCAATGGGGGGATAAATGAATAAATACATAAAATCTTAAAAAAAATAAATAAATAAAAAGAACACAGTGAATTCCTGTGCACCCCTCCCAAGCTGAAGACGCAGGATGTCGCCCGTGCGGCTGAGACACCTATGTTCTCCTCTCCAAGAACTCCCCCTACTCCCATCTCCAGAGGAAGCTGCTATCCTGAGTGGGATGCGGGTCACTCCCATGTGTTTCCTGAGACTTTTCAAGTGTATTCCAGAGCAATGCAATGTATCATTTGCTTTGCAAGTTTTGCACTTTATATAAATGTTATCAATGCCAATATCAAGATTTAATGTTTACAGAGACCCGAGCTGAAATGATTTCAGAATATTCAAGGAACCTGAACAGGGCCAGTGTAAGCGGAGTGTTTTGGAAATGTTTTGCCAGGAGCTTGGAGTAGACAGGCCTTCTGGGCCATGGTGAGGCACAACTTACTCTGGGAACAGTGGGGAGTCTTTGAAGGGCCCTAAGTGTCAGAAGGGAAACATGATCCTAGTCACGTTTTATTTACAAGCTCACTGTGGCTGCTGTGAGTAGAAAGGGCTATAGGGGTGAAGAGGGGACATGGAGTGGCCAGCGAGAGGCGACTGCAGCGGCTCTAGAGTGAAGATGGCATGCTATACTCTCACTGACCCGATTCTGTGATCATCAGGGCAGGCTAAACATTCGCTGTGTTAGAAGCCATGCGTGTGTCCCCAGACCTAGTTTTTCTCCCTAGGTCTGGTTTTTAGAATGCTAGTGACAAACCAAGCCTGATTTGTTATATGACCATCCTGTATGGGAAATGACTGTAACTCTGGGTATCTTTGGTCAACCTTAGAAGATATAGGAGGGTGGCAGATGTGGCTCAAATGGTTGGGTATTCGTCTCCCATATGGAGGGACCTGGGTTCAATACCCAGGACTCCCACTAAAAATTTTAAAAAGAAAAATATAGAAGGCGCACAGGCCGCCAGGCCCCGCGTGCAGGTGCGCCGTCAGGCCCCACCGAGCCACACAGCAAGGTGATGACGTAACAGGAGGGTGACGCAAGGGAGAGCCAAGACAAGACATGCCAAAAAACCAGGAACTAAGGTGGCACAGGCAGTAGGATGCCTTCTCCCACATCGGAGGTTCCAAGGATCGAATCCTGGTGAAAACAGGAGGAGAAAGATGAGAAGAGAGGGCAGGAAACAGACACAGAGCATTGCCCAGCAAATAGACATGAAAACAGCAAAAATGGGGGAGGGGTAAAAATGGATAAAAGTAAATAAATAAGTCTTTTTAAAAATTTTTTTAAAAGATGGCATGCTGCTTGACCTAGGGAGATGACAGTGGAGATCGGGCTAATTGAACAATAGAAGACGTGTTTGCAGTTGGAATTCCCAGGACATGTGGATGGACTACATGTGAATGGTGAGCTTGAAACCGTGTCCAGGTGGATGATTGTGAAGGTCACGTGCAGGGACTGAGGAGCATCACCTTCCTGGAATGCAAATCTTATTCAGAGAGTTGGGAGAATTAAGTTGTGCATTGGGGGGCTCTCCAAAGATTGTGATTTTTCTGTTTTGAATTCATATCAGCTGACTCCTGGTTTTGTCAGTCTCTTATGTTTCTGTTCTGAACATCTATAGATGGGGGCATTTTTACTTCTCACCAATGAGGACACACAAAAACCCATCCTGCTCACACCTCTGACTTGGAGATATTTGACTTCCTAGCAAGGCTGTTGAGGCCCACATAGCTAGCCTTTGGGAAACAAGCATATTACCTTCTGGACATATCTTTTTAGCTTTTAATCTCTCTTTATCTGTCTCTCTCTCACTCACATACACACACACACACACACACACACACAATACACATGCTCACATGGGTTCCCATTTATTAGGTCAATCTCCCACTGTAACAGCACACTGATCATATTTCTGGCTCCATACACACAAATGGGCTGAATCCTATTTCCCATCCAGTAACATGCAATAGTAAAAAGTTGGAATTCCTTAACCTTAATATTATTCCTGCATAAAAGTAATGTTCTTTTTAATTCAAGTGATACATGTAATTGTAAAAAAAAATTCAAATTGTTCAGGAAAAGATAAAGAGCAAATACATTTTAAAATCCCACCACCCGGGTCGGATGTGGCTCAACTGGTTGGGCGTCCGTCTCCCATATGGAGGGACCCGAGTTCGATCCCTGGGACCTCCCGGTAAAAAAAAAAAAAAAAAAAAAAAAATCCCACCACCCAAGGTTAACATATGGAGCCATTCTTCCAGAAACTTCTGGGAGATTTTTATAATTTCATAATGTTAGGATCATCCATGTTGTTATGAACCTGATTTTGTCTTTCAACATTTAATCTCTGCACTGCAATTATTTAAACATTCTACTGGCAAACATTTAGTAGTTTGCTGTTAGAAACTATGCGAGCACAAAAGTCTTATGTCCACGTTTTCATACCCATGCAGTTATGTCCATGGGTAAATTACAAAGTTGCTGAACCAACTCATGATCATACTTTACAGGGTGCGCCCATGTAACCACACACGGGCACCATCTTTGACTACATCCAACATGGTCTTTTTAAATCTTTGCTGTTCTTTTCCTGTCTCTTTAAACTTCATTTTATATATCTGTAAAATGGAAATAATAATAGTACTTGCCTTATAGGATTCTCATACTAAATGAGGATCTGTAGATTGGGTGATTGGAATACTGCCTGCCTTGTAACAGCTGCTCAAATATATACTGTTACAGTTCTTATTTACATTTCTTTGATTACTGTTGGGGATTGAATCGTGTCTCTCACAAAAGGCATAATCAGGTCCTGAGCCCTGGGCCTATGGGTGTGAGCCCATTTGTAAATAGGACCTTTGAAGATGTCATTATGAGTCAAGGTATGTCCAGACTGAATGAGAGTGGGTCTTAATCCACTATGGCTGAAGTTCTGATAAGGAAAAGAAATTGGACATGGAAGTACAAGCCGAGGGAAGGAGCTGAAGTCAACAGAACTCCGAAGACAAAGAAGAGGATGTCACTGTGTGACAGGAAAACCCAGGAACCCAAGGACTGCCAACCAGCCAGAACACTACCAACCCCAGGAGGATCAAGCCTTCTAGCCTCTGAAATTGTAAGCCAATAGATGCTTTTTATTAAGCCAAATCATTGTGATATTGGTCTCAGCAGCCCAAAAATTAAGACAATTACTGATGAGTTCCTATACCTTTCCATGTATTTATTGACCGTTTGTACTTTTGTGAATTGCCTGTTCATTTATAAAGATTAGTAGAGGGGTCGATGTGGCTCAACTGGTTGGGCGTCCGTCTCCCATGTGGAGGGACCCAGGTTCGATCCCCAGGACCTCCCGGTAAAAAAAAAAAAAAAAAAAAAATATTAGTAGACAATCTTGCCTTGATCTGCCATGAGTGAAATGCAGATGGCTTTATAATCTAGAATTGGCAAAGCTTTTCGATTTGGTATAAAAATATTTTTGGCGGGAAGCGGCTGTGGCTCAATCAGTAGGGCTCCCGTTTACCATATGGGAGGCCCCGGGTTCGGTTCCCGGGGCCTCCTGGTGAAGGCAGGCCCGCCCGCATGGCGTGGTTGGCTGACCCAGCGAGCACAAGCAGCAAGGGGGGGATAAATGAATAAATAAATAAAAATCTTTAAAAAAAATATATATATATATATATTTTTGGCCTTTTGGGCCATACAATCTCTTTCACCACTACTTAACTCTTATAGAGTGACAGCACCAATAGGCAATATGGAAATAAGTGGGTGTGGCTATTTTCCAATAAAATTTTATTTACAAAAGTAAATAAAACATGGACCAGATTTGGCCTGCGGTTCATAGTTCGCCATCCCGACCACTAAGATCACCATTAAGCCTGATAACATATTGTAAAAATACCTTTCTCCTGAGTTACCAGGATTTTTTTTTTCCTGAAATAAGCAATAGATATTAAATTTTATCAACTTCCTTTTCATTATCTATTGAGTGACTGGCTTTTCTCCGTTGCTCAATTGGAAATGGAACATCACAGTCATATATTCCCTAATGCTAAGCACTGTGATTCCTGAAGTGAACGTTCCTAAATCCAGATATACTAGAATGCACTGTTTTTACGGGCAGTATCTGGGATTTTTACATCAAGATTCCTGAGAGATTGGCTTTGAACTTTTTTTTTTTTAAGCTATCTTTGTCTTATCACAGAAGAGATAATGGTTCAGCTCTCTGTATGTTCTTTTTTTTTTTCATTGTTTTATGCTTTATGTTTTATTTTTTTTTTTTTATTATGGATAAAAATCAAAATTCTCACAATACATACAAACATTTGCAAAATGATATATAAATATATATGCATATATGTGTATTTGCTTACAAAAATGTTATTTATATATATATATATATACATATATTTTAAGAGGTGCTTAGATTACCCAAAATATTACACGGAACCCACTGGGATTCCCATGTTGCCCACCTCCCACACCTCCCACCACATCCCACACAAACATCTCCCACAGTGTGGCCCACCACCCTCAATGAACTTACACATCCTGGAGCCTTGCCACCAACCATAGACCACAGTTCACACCGTAGACCACACTCTCTCCCACTCAGTTCTGAGTGGTGTGTGCTGATTTAAAATGGCCTACATCCATTGCCACAACAGTACTCAGGACAACCTCCAACTCCCAAAGAAGCCCCTGTATTTCAACTGCTCGTCCCCTCCCTACCCCAAAAGTGTCAAGTGGCCACTGGCTCCACCTCATTGTTATAATTTCTTGCATTGCTAGAATCACCATATGTGTACAACAGAATACCATCAAGTCCACTCTAGTCCACAGTTCTTCCCCCAATCCAGAGGCGACTGGGATGGTGATGTCCACTCCAACTCCAAGTGAGAGAGGGCTTATATCCCATGGATATGGTGGGTGGGATGATCCTGCCTGCAGATGCAGGCCCTCTCCATTCCCTGGGATGGCCATTGCCCAACTTTTTAATAAGATATCTGTTCACTGCCCTTTCATTCCCAATGTTGCAAATTTGTGTTTTGTTTTTCTTGATCTTGTTAGTTTGGAACTTATCCAGTTTGTTTTTCTCAGCCATCTTTTACCATATATTTTCTGCTCTTACCTTTATTACATCCTTCTGTTTTTATTAGAAATTATTCTTTTTTCTAACTTCTTGTATTGACTGTTAAATTCATTTCCATTTGTTCCTGTTTCTTTCCTACCTTAATGCACCCAGTTCTTCTCCCTGATGGTTCAAACATCTCATCCATTTCTTTCTCCTCTTTGTCTTTTTATTTTATTTATTGTAAAATTATAGCCATTTTGAAAGAAATATAAAAAATAGAAAAGTCACATAATATTTCAAGACTCTTATTATAAATCAACTGTCTTTATTTCCCTTCTGTTCCCTTCTAGCCCATCTAAATGCACACATGTGGGCAAATGATTGCAACAAGTTCTCCACATTTCACCATACATTATAGGTATCCTACACCTTTCTACACAGTGTTCATAACTTCAGTTTATAGTGATTTTCTGAAACAACTTAGAAGCAGCCCACCTTTCCAGCATGAGGGAACAATGGAGCAAATAATGGCACTCCAGCTCTTTAGAATAACATATTCAACATCATCAGCCTGTTACGTCTCAGCAACAGCCTTTCCCACACTGGTTGATCATACTAAGTAGCAGTATTAAAGGGAGTTGGCCTTACTAATCATTACTCATTAGCAACTTCCTTATGTGTCACATGTCACTGAGGCTCAGCCCTTCTCTGGGAATGACAAGATCTAAATGTACTTCTGTAGCTTTTATACATCAAGATGAAATGGGTAGGCTTCCCCCCCTGGTATGAGTTCTTTGGTGTCAGTGAAGCTAGAACCTTGATTTCCCACACTGATGACATTTGTATGGTTTCTCTCCAGGGTGAGTTCTCTTATGCTGAGTGAAGGATAAGTGGAAACTGAAAGTTTTCTCACATTATTACATTTATAGGGTTTCTCAGCAGTATGGATTCTCTTGTGAACTGTAAAGTGAGAGCTGTGGCTAAAGGCTTGTCGACATTCATTGCATTTGTACGGTTTCTCTCCAGGGTGTTTTCTTTCATGTTGTGTATTTGGTAAGCGGTCACTCGAGGCTTCCCACATCCATTACGTTTGTAGGGTTCTTCTCCAGGATGTGTCCTCTTATGCACATTAAGATTAGACCTGCCACTGAATGATTTCCCACATTCATCCCATTTAAAGGGTTTCTTTCCAGTATGAGTTCTGTGCTGTACATTAAGGTGAGAATTCTGGCTGAAAGATTTTCCAAATTTATTACATTCATAAGGTTTCTCGCCTGTGTGAGTTCTCTGGTGCAAGATGAGGTGAAAGCTCTGCCAGAAAGATTTCCCACATTGATTTCATTCACGGGCTTTCTCTCTACTGTGATTTTTTAGATGATGAGAAAGAGATGAACACTTCTTAAAGGCTTTTCCACATTCATTACATTCATAGGGCTTCTCTCCAGTATGAGTTTTCATAATCTGAGAGAAGTGTGAACTATGGGTAAAACAATGTCCACTTTCTTTACATTCATAGGCTTCCACTCCTGTATTAATAATTGCATGTGGGGAAGCGGCTGTGGCTCAATCAGTAGGGCTCCCGTTTACCATATGGGAGGCCCTGGGTTCGGTTCCCGGGGCCTCCTGGTGAGGGCAGGCCCGCCCGCATGGCGTGGTTAGCTGACCCAGCGAGCACAAGCAGCAAGGGGGGGATAAATGAATAAATAAATAAAATCTTAAAAAAAAATAAAAAAAATTAAAAAAATAAAAACAACTAAACTATCTAGAAAAAACAAAACAAAACAAAAAAAAAATAATTGCATGTGTAAAAAGGTGTATGCTCTCGTTGGTATATTTACCATGCTCATTAAATTTATACAGTTTTTCCACGGCTTTTCCACATGCATTGCCACTGCAAGTTTCTTTCCTACCACGATTTCCAGATGATTTTTTAAAACAAAATTATGCCCACAATAAAATAAAAAAAAAATTATGCTGCAAGCTTTGAGCCCCTGAGTCAAGTTGATGAATGTGTCCTTCTGTAGGGAATCTCTGTGAAGAAACAAAGTCTGAGCGAAAGCTGTATTTTCCCACAACTTCATGATTTTCCCAGTCCTTGACCTTTGTCACTGCTTACTTTTGTTCATATTCCACTGGCCCCGCACAGCCCTTGTGTGTCTTCTCCTTTCCTAACTCATCCTCTCATTCCCAGTCATCTGCGATGGTGGAATCACTGATTGTGGATCTTGCTGTGTTCATGCCACTGGGTAATTCCTCACTGGAAATGGCCTCCATTAACAGTGACTCTTGGCTTTTAGGTCTGTTCCTCCACTCTGGAAGGAAATGAAAAAGGGTTTGGGGGTTTGGAAAAAGAAACTCCTAGTGTGGGAATGGTGAGATAAAAGCAACAAGATATACAAGACATGAGTAAATGTTTTAAAATATTGACTAGAGGAAGAAGTAGAGCTGTGAAAAGAGAACAGAAGCCACAAAATGCACACGTAAAATAGGAAATTCACAGGAAGACTGACTCAACAGGAAAAGTGATCAGCAGAACAGACAGAGGGGACACCATCAGGGATAATAGAATAGGCAGACAGTCCCAAAGGTAAATAAACAGGACAGCCATTCTTTCATGCTCAGATGTTTTGAAATTCTGATGCATCTCCCTAAGATTCGGAAATGAACCCATTAATTCTTCACAGCACATTCAAACATTTTAATGGGGTCACATATGATAGTATATTATTGCAAAAAGCATTTTACTGACATTCATCATATAAATTCCTCGTACTTAGGTCATGATTTTTGCCATTTCTTTAAATCAGTATCTAGTTCCATGCATAGTGTAAATAATCTCATGATACATCTCTAGAACAACACAAACACGAATTTCAGAATAATACAAATTGTCTATTATTGCAGGATACTCCTGCTGCCATGTAGAGCTGCTGTGAATTTCCTGCTGGTTCCTGAGAGCTTCTGTTTTGGGCAGAATGGCTCCCAAAGATGTCCACACTCTAATCCCCAGAATTTAACAATATGTCACATCACACGGCTAATGCAGATGGAATGAAGGTCGCAGACCTTAAAATGCAGAGATTATCCTGCATAATTCTGGTGGGCCCAGTCTGTTCACATGAGCCCTTAAAAGCAGAGAACTTTCTCCAGCTGGGCGCAGAAGAGGCCCTAAGATGTGGCAGGAAGAAAAGCCAGAGAAACTTGAAGCATGAGCGACTCCCTCTGTTGCTGGAGGGAGCCGTGTGCAAAGCATGAGGACTGCAGGCTGGAGCAAAAACAGGCCGACCTGTCCCGAGCAAGAAAACAGGGACCACGGCAAAGAGCCCATCAGGCAGCAAGCTGAATAAGCTCAAAAGCAGATTCATCCCCAGAGCCTCAGGAAAAGGAATGCAGCCTGGTGGCCGCCTTGATCTCGTCACTGCAAGGCCTTAAGCAGAGGACTCAGCTGAGACACACTGTACCTGGACTTCTGACCTGCCAAACCAGAAAATAACAAGTTTGCATCGTTTTAAGCTGTTAATATTGTGGTGACTTGTGATGGCAACAGTAGAAAACTGAAACAGCTCCAAAGCTACAAATTGGAACACGAAGAGAAGCACGACACGGACATCGACAGCGCTGGGGAATGATCTTTTATGGTGCAAGAATCCGTTATTCTCACTTTATCTGAGAGGACAGATGTGATAAGTTAATTTTTCTTTTCCCTTACTAAGTGCTTCCACCAGCAGATCCCCCCGCTACTCTGGGGCAGTGTCTGGGTTCGGCCTTGTCACTGACACGTCGCGCAATCCTCGTGGCATTCAGGGCCGTCATCTGTCCGTTTCCCCAGGGCCACAGCATCGGAGACGGGGAGGAGGTGACCGTGAGGCCAGGGCGGCCTCAGTTCTGAAAGCAGAGGCTTAGGGCTCTGCTGGGTCGATGCTCGCCCCGGCGACAGGGGGCCAACACGGTCTTCACTGACTTGTTTCTGGGGACACTCGTGAGGTGAGCCCGCTAAGCCGTGGGGCCCAGGGCAGGGGCCCCTCTCGCATGCGTCTGTGGTGCAGCAGGAGCCTGGTGCCATTTTGCTGGCTGGGAATCCAGCTCACGACCCCAAGTATGTTACTCGCCATCTCTTCTTCTTTTTTTAGCAAATCAATTTTATTGAAACATATTAATAAAGTGTACAGTCCATCCAAAGTGTACAATCAGTGGTATTTGGTATAAACACAAAATGTGCATTCAATTCAATCATTATAGAGCATTTTCATTCTTCCAATAATAAAAACAAACCAAAAAAAAACCCAAAAACTCATCATCTCTCAATCTCTCTATGCTTCCCCTCATCTCTTAAAAAAAAAAGCTTTATTGAGATCACATACTTTGAAATTCATCTTTTTAAAGTGTGCAATTCAGTGGTTTTTAGTGTAGTCACGGAGTTGTGCAATCATCACAATGTAATTGCAGAACATTTTCATCATCCAAAAATAAGCCTCCTACCCATTAGCAATCACTCCCCATTCCCCCACCTCCTAACCCCTGGCAACCACTATCTGCTTTCTCTCAGTCTGTACATGAGGATTACTCTGCTCCCTCCAGAACCACGTCCAGGGACCCACAGTGGGAGCTTGGTCCAGCTCCACACAGAGTTGGTGAGGGAGGGGCCAGCCAAGGCACCAGGAGATCCTACCACTTTTAAATGGCTTTTTAAAAATATATATTATGTGCTTTATCCATTCAATAAAAAGAAATCTTTTTTTTCTTATAGCAATGGGAAAAAAGCAAAATAATTGAGTTAAATTTGAACCAAGTGTTTCCAGGTGAACAAATCTGTTCACTATTCAAATGTAGAGCAAGGTTTTATGCAGGAAACTGGAAAAAATCATTAATGAAACACTAGCAAAGATATTATATGAAGCATAATTATGCAAATCCCCATTAGTACTGCTCTTTTCTTTTTAATGAACAATTTGTTTTGGCAATTTGTCTTGAAGTGGAGCTCGCCCTATTGCTGCAGTCCTTTCACTGCTCTCTGGAGCTTTGAGAAAGATGTTTCTTTCCATTCTGGCTGGTGGGTTAAAGCTTCTGAGGAGGGGAAGGATCCCTGAAGTGTTTCAGTCTGCCATCTTGATCGGGATTGACCCCTAAACTTATTACTTTTTAATTACAATTTTTCTTGACATATTGTCGATTCACATCCAGTCATAGGAAATAGTAGAGAGATCTTGTGTTCTCTTTTCCTTTACCCTTTAAACCTTGCAAGACTATGGGACAATATCACAATTAATATATTGACATTCATGACATCCAACAATCTCATTTAGATTTTTCCATTTTACATGTACCTGTGTGCGTGTATTTAGTTCTCAGCGATTTTATTGTTGCCAGATTTTCTCTAGGTTCCTGGCTAAGCTACAAAAAAATGAATTTTAAGTGCAAGTCAGTTTAATTAAGCCAGCAATTTATTAAGGAACTTAGAGAAGAGAAATGGGAGAATATAGATTATGGGTCTCAAGTAGAGAGGAAGGGGCTGAAAAGAGATAAAAAGGGCTGTTTACAGACTACAATTCCCCATTACAGATTACAAATGCCCAGGTTTACTTGCATGCTGATCTGGGCAGGGGGAGAAAGGCAAGAGCAGGGGGGAAACGTGGCTAGAACAGGGCAAGAGAAAAAAAGGAAAAGGGCCAATTTAGCCTCCACCTTGCTTTTTGAACTATTAACTAACTATTCTGCCCCTTTGGTAATGACAGGGGAGGAGTCTCAGTTGTTTGCTGTTTTGATTCATTACCCCACCCATCAATCCCCCTGGAGGGCCCAGTGGAAAGGCCCCTGGAGAATATCTGGGGCTTCTCCTTTATTCCGGAGGAAATCTCGTTCCAAATGGGGGCTCTCGCAGCTTCTTCCAGCAGCCGTCTTGTGGAGTATTCCTGGCACGTGGGCTTCCTGCCAGGTTCCAGATCCGTCTACTGATTCCCTGCTTCACTAGCCTGCCTCACTATGGCACGTGTAGTTTCTGTATCCGTCATCACAGTCCAGATAGAGAAAAGTCCCACCCCACAAGGATCCCTTATGGTTCCCCTTGATAATTAAAACCACTCCCTCCTGCCCACTCCGCTCCTGGCCACCACGGATCTGTGCTCCAATCCTAAAATTCTGTCATTTTGAAATGTTATATGAATGGGATCATGCGGTGTGCAGTCTTTTGGGACTGGCTTTTTCGCTCAGCATAACGCCCTGTGTTGTCATCCAAGTTGTATCAATACAACTAGGTACCAATAGTTTGTCCTTTTTTATCGCTGAGAGGTATTCCACAGAATGGCGGTACAACAGTTTGCGTAATCATCCATCTGGTGAAGGGCATGAAAGACATGTGAGCTGCTTCAAGTTTTGGCCATTATGGATGGCCATGAACATCTGCATGCAGGTTTTAGTGAACAGAAGTTTTTATTTCTCTGAGAAAAATGGCCAAGAGTGTAATTGCTAGGTTTTATGGTAATTGCATTTATATATATTATTTTAAATTTTAATTGTGGTTTTCTTTAATGACTCCCCAATCTTAATGCCATATTGATTTAAATCTAATAAAAACAATACTTTTGGGTTTCTCTTTGATAGACAGCCCCACAAATTTGGTTTCGTTGCTCTCATATCACATCCCTTCGGCTGTATTCTGTTGGCTAGAGGTGAGGGTGATAAGGAAGTGCTGGGACCCAACCCCCCTCAGCAGAAACCCACAGCTTTAGGAAAATAAACTCCCCTCGGTCCCCTTCTCCCCTCCTCCCCCCTTTTCTCCATGGAATCCAAGTCAGGAAGATAAGCACTCCCACCTGCCCCTTTGAATTGAAATTTACAACTCTAAACAGATAATGACTCTTTTCCTCCCTAATGGCCCTCTGCTTTCAGGAAGATAAGCTAACCTTGCTTTTCTGCTTTTGTAACCCTGCCTGCCCACTTGCTCAGGAATTTGCCCACTTAGTGTTCCTTTATAAACTTATGAAAATCAGAAAACGGGGCTCAGAGAGACTTGACTCTCCTCTGGGCCCATGCGTAATAAAACTTTGTTCATCCGTACCCCCAAGAGTGCCGCTTGGGTTTCTTTCTGCCGGCCGCAACAATTGGTTCCCTGACCGGGAAAGACCCAACTGAGCAGGCCCATTGTGCCTCCGGCCTGGGGCTGACGGGCGCAGCTGACGGCGATCTCTGGAAGGAGGTGGGCGCCACCTGTCCTCTTGACCCTTCTGAGGCGGTCCCCGCAGGCCGCGTCCCTACACCCCAGCCTGACTCAGTGGGGAGGCGGCCTGAACAGTGCCAGAAGACTCCAGAAAGGTAAGGCCCCGGGTGCCAAGCCCTCAGTCAGGCTCATCTCCGGACGGAAGAGGAGACTGATCCCCTCCTGAAATCTCAAGTACCGAGATTCCAGAATAGGGCAATCCCTGTGGGAGGGACTGCCTAACCTCTGAGTGACTGTGGAGTGAGTGAGGACGGCAGAGGCTGGCGTCTGCCGTACCAGTCTGTGACTCCAAAGCTTTACGCTATGGAGCCTGCGTGGGCCCTAACCTGTTTTCCGACTACGTCATACGGCATAATGGCCACCCTGAACTTTACCCGGTCGCCTTAGCCAAGATGAGCCTAAGTTCTCGTGAGAGACGCGGACAGGCGGGCACCTGAGTGGCCTTGAAAGAGGCGCCCCTCCCTTGTCTGTCTTGTGCCACCAACGCAGGGTGTGGGCTCATCACAGTCAAAACCTACCGTCTTAAACGGCATGCGCAGGAATGTCAGGAAGGGCTTTTCCGGAGATGATGGCATGCGGATGAGCCCCGGCACCCTCCGAGCCTTATGGGAAGTAGAGTGGCCCACTTGTAACGTCGACTGGACATAGCCAGGGTCCGTGCAGTGTGGCTGGTGGTCACAGGGACTCCTGGCCATCCTGACCAGCTTCCCTGCATCGACTCTTGTTTGGAGATAGCCCAGACTCTGCCCCCTTGGGTTCAACTGTGCATTGGAAAAAAGGGACAGAGCAGGGTCTTGGTTGCACAGGGAACAAGGCTCCGGAAGCCAGTCATTCATCAAGGGTCCTTGGAGGAGGACCCACCCCCACCCCCACCGCCATACGCTCTGGCTGCTCTAGCCTCTCCTCCTAGCCCGGGAGCGCAGGCAGATCTTCCAGAAACAGCCCCACCTTTGGTCTCTCCTCCTAGCCTGGGAGTGCAGGCAGATCTCCCAGAAACAGCCCCACCTTCGGTCCCTCTGGAAACATCAACCCCCACTAAGGAAAGCCCTGGAACCCCACTAGCAAGGAGCCTCCGGTCGGCACAACCCGCGTTACAGATGACCCTCCGTGAAACACAGGGTCCAGCCCAGATCGGCGAGGATGGGACCATCCAACCCGGGAAGCCTGTATTATACCACCAGCCCTTCACACATACAGACCTGTTAAACTGGAAGCACCACGCCCCCTCCTACTCAGAAAAGCCCCAGGTCCTTATTGAGCTCATGGAATCCATTTTCCAAACCCATCGTCCTACTTGGGATGATTGCCACTAACTCCTCCTGACTTTAATACAGAGGAGAGACAATGGGTTCTGACGAAAGCCCAAAAGTGGCTGCAGGCGCAGGCCCCTACTGGTGTCTTAAACCCGGAAGATTGGGCACGAGAGGCGGCACCAGAAACCCAGCCTAAGTGGGACTTCAGCACTGAGCAGGGACGGGCTGCACTCCAGCATACTGGGAAGCGCCCCTCCGAGGGGTCCGAGAGGGGGCAAAACGACCCCCAGCCATGATGAAGACGACTTTAGTTACTCAAAAGCCTGACAAGTCTCTGGGAGATTTCTTTCTTTTTTTTTTTTTTTTTTAAAGATTTTATTTATTTATTCATTCATCCCCCCCTTGCTGCTTGTGCTCGCTGGGTCAGCTAACCACGCCGTGTGGGCGGGCTTGCCTTCACCAGGAGGCCCCGGGAACCGAACCCGGGGCCTCCCATATGGTAAACGGGAGCCCCACTGATTGAGCCACAGCCGCTTCCCTCTGGGAGATTTCTATGAACAGCTTTGTGAGGCCTTCAGAATCTACACCCCTTTTGACCCAGAAGCTCTGGAAAACCTGAGGACGGTGAATGCCGCCTTTGTTGCACAGGCAGCAACGGACATTAAAAGAAAGCTCCAAAAATTAGAAGGGTTCACGGGCATGAACATCTCTCAACTCCTGGAAGTCGCCAACAAAGTATTCGTCAATCGAGACGAAGCCGCCGAACAAGAAGCCAAGAAGTGAATAAAACATCGAGCCTCCCTACTGGCAGCAGCCTTGGGAAATCCTGACCCCTCCAGACGAGAAGGGCCACCTCGAAAAGGGGGGACAAGCGCCAGACGGGTGTCGCTGGCCAGAGACCAATGTGCTCACTGCAAAGAGAGTGGACACTGGAAAACTGAGTGCCCCCAAAAGACCCAGGCACAGAGAGGTGTCGTCCCTAAAGGGAAATGCCGACCTGAGCCCCAAGACCATCTGCTCGGGCTGCCAGGACTCAACCCTGAATAGGGACGGCCGGGCTCACTGGAGCTTGGCCCCCACGAGCCCATGGTCAAACTACAAGTTGGGGGCCAGTCAATGACTTTCATGGTGGACACTGCCGCTGAACATTCTGTGGTCACAACCCCCGTCGCCCCCTTTAGCGGAAAAACCGCTAATTTCATTGGAGCGACTGGGGCCCAGTCAAGCCAGCGGCCTTTTTGCCAGTTGAGAACTTGCCAGCTCAGTAGCCTCGAGGTGACTCGTGAATTTCTGTACCTGCCCGAATGTCCAGTTCCCCTGCTTGGCAGGGACCTCTTAACCAAACTGGGGGGCCCAGGTTACCTTCAAACCTGAAGGGCCAGCAAGTTTAAACCTCGGGACCAGCCTCACTCTCCTCGTCACCATGCCCTGAAGCGAAGAATGGAGACTTCATGCGGAAGAAAGTTCAGGTCAGAATCTGGAAAAACTGCTGGAACTTATCCCCCAGGTTCTGGCAGAAAAAACCCACCGGGAATGGCACGGAACCATGCACCCACCATCACTGACCGGAAGCCTGGAGCAGTCCCAGTCCGGCAGAGGCAGTATCCGATCCCCTGTGAAGCGCAACTCGGCATAGCAGGACATACAGACCGCCTGAAGAGAGAGGGGCTCCTAATCGAGTGCCAGTCACCCTGGAGCACCCCATCACTGACAGTAAAAAAGCCAGACGGGACCGAATATCGGCCAGTGCAGGACCTACGAGCATTAATAACGCCCCTCTCACCTTACATCAGGTTGTTCCCAGCCCGTACGCCTTGTTAGGCCAGCGGCCGCCTGAGCCGCCTGGTTCACTTGCCTGGACCTGAAAGACGCCTTCTTCGGCCTGCAGCTGCCCCCCCCACCCCGAGCCAGCCTCTGTTTACCTTTGAGTGGGAAAATCCCAAAAGGGGATCCCAAAAAGCCCTGGGGGAGGAATGCTGTTTCTATGCAAACTCCTCAGGAATAGTCAGGGACAAAGTGGCCCTGTTAAAGGAACGGGCCAAAGACCGTTTAAACCGCGTACACCAGGCACCTGCCAACGGGAACTACTTCCAGCATCTCCGCTCCTGGATTTTGCCATTTATGCCAGTGATAGCCTCGGTCTTTTTCCTCTTAACTTTTGGGCCACGCATTCTACAGTATCTGACACAATACATCACTTCCTGCTTAAAGGCCTCGAAACACCAAGTAATGCCTCGTGTTTAATGTCAGCCCTTGGGGACTATAGAAGAATCCCCATGCTAGCAAGTGATGCCCCATAAAGAATTATAAGGGCATCAAAGGGGGGAATGATAAGGGAAGTGCTTTAGGTTTTCTTTGCAATGGGTTTATTGATATATAGTTCACATTCCGCAAAATCCACCCTTTAGAAGTATGCAGTATCTTTACAGAGCTGCCTAACCAGCACCACTATCTAATTCTAGAACAGCCTCAGAGCGACTAGAACTCCCATGAGCCTATGTCCCTAGCCTCTGGCAAAGGCTAACCTGCTTTGTCCCTTAGGACTTGCACACTGTGGATATTTTAGATAAACGGAATCACGCACTATGTGGCCATTTGTGTCCGGCCCCTTCACTTAGCACAATGTTCTCACGGTTCCCCAGGCTGGAGCATCACCACTTCCTCGTATTCCAGTGTGTGGACAGGCCGCATTTTGCTCATGGACGTTGGGGCTTTCACTTTCTGGCTCATGCATATGCTGCTATGAACATTCGTGTACAAATTTTTGCATGGACAGGTGTTGTCGTTTCTCTTGGGTGTATGCCTGGAGTGGAACAGCTGGGTCACATGGTAGCTCATGGTTAGCTTTTGAGGAGCTGCCTGACTGTTTCCACAGAGCCTGCACCATTTTATCTTCCCATCAACAGCGGGCCTCGGGTTCCAATTTCTCCACCTCTTTGACAACACTTGTTATTATCTGTTTTCTTTTATTATTATTACTGCCTGATAGGTCTTTTTCGAACTTTTTTAGTTGTGAAAATTTTCACTAATCCATACAAAGAGTATTCAACGACCCATCCATGTCTGCCTTTTGGATTCAGCAGTCATTGGCATCTTGCTGTGTGTGCTTTGTCCTTCTTGTGATCTTTTAACCTCCAGGAAAACAATTCCTGAGGCCTCAAGGCATGGGCCTGGGGAGGTGCCTCACTCTCTCCAAGCAGCCCAGGCCGTCCTGCCGTCCTGCCGGGGCCTCAGCCGGGTGATGAGGCTCTTAGGGACAGAGGCCAGGACGGAGAAGATCTCCGCGGCATCATGGCCTTCCCACAGCATGGTGTAGTGGGGCAGGAATGCCGTCCGGATGCTGCGGAAAGCACACCCTTGCCAGGAAGGCGGCAGCCAGGAGCCCCGCGCCAGGAGAAGGCAGCGCCAGAGCCCTGGGGGCCCCGAGCAGGGCGTGGCACGGCGGGAGGCCGGGTCCCCATCTGGGAGTGGTGGAGAGGTGCCTGGCCAGACCCCGGGCAGAACCACGTGCACGAAGGAGGCGGCGGGTGGAGGTGCCAGGCCCAGGCACACCTGGACTCTCTTCATGGCCTGGTGACCCGGAGGCCAGGACCACGGTCAGGGTTTGGGGAGAGACAGCCGCGGGGAGCGTGACGCCAGAGGCGGGCTGCTGGAGGAGGTCGGTGGTGGCGGCGGGTGGCCAAGGAGGAGCAGGGCACAGGGGGCGGGCAGGCCGGCCGTGGGCAGCCGAGAGCGCAGTCGCTGGCCTTGACCATGGGCATCCGCGGGCGCTTCGGGAAAACCCCGAGGCCCCGCAGCGCCAGGCCTGACGGCCCAGGGGCTCGCCAAAGGCCAGGCAGGCCTGTCCTGGGCAGGCGGCGGTCTCTGGCACGGCTGGGCACCGTTCCTTGGGGCACAGAAGACATCTCTTCGTGTCTGTAGGAGACACAGAGCCCACCTTGGCAACGTGGCATTAAGGATTCCGACCAGCTACACGGACGGAGGCTCCCTCTGTGTCAAGAACTCTTTATTGTTGTGTTTTTTTAATGGATAACAAAATATTTATTTTAATTTTGTAAAATTTAAAAAAGAAGGCAAGCTCCAAATTACAGCTCCAAAGCAGAGCTGTACAAATATATGAATTATTGCAGTTTTAAAAGAAAAGTAACAGCCAAATGATATCCCGGTAAGTTTTGAAACCAACTTGCTTTTTACCACAGCAGTTCCATTTCCTTTTTCTAAATATTGTTAAACAATTCTGTAAAATAAATTTATTTTAAAATATATTTTTTACTTATTTTTAAAAGATACTTGAGTACATAAATCAAACACTCTTAAGAACATTTTATATGTAATAATTAATTTACAAATTATGATTAGTCAGTGTCAGGCTGGGCCACCCTAGAGCTTGAGGCACAAGGAAAAATGCATGCCATCTATACATGTTTTTTATGTCGCTTTTAAAATGGTTTTCCAGCCAAGTAGTAGAAGCAACTGTTTCTCGTCAGCAATGCTCACCACTTCTGCCACCCTGCCTTTAGGGTGATTTAAAATCCCTGCCCTGAACTACAGTCGGATGCACCACCCCTGCATCAGAGAGGGTGGAAACCGAAGGGCCAGTGAGCAAGAGTGGGAGGCTGGAGAACAACCCCCAAAGATGCCCACGTCCAAATTCCCGGGATCTGTGAATATGTTACTTTGCATGGCAAAGGAGTTTGCAGATGCGATGGAGGTTGCTAATCAGTTGACCTTAGAGAGGGAAGTTATCCTGGATTATCCAAGTGAGCCCTAAAAGTGGGAGATGAACTCAGAAGGGAATGTGCCAGGAAAAGCACGGGGAGGGAGGGGCTTGCCGTGCAGGTTTTGAAGACGGAGGCGCCCAGAAGAGCCCAGAAGGCCAGGCCGCCGCTGAGAGCTGAGAGACAGTGAGGACCCGGGGCCCTCCTGCAGCGCCCGGGCGGGCTGGGGGGCGGCTCTGCCCAGAGCGCAGCAGGCCCGGCCCGGCGCCTGCACTTGTGGCCGTGGGCCTGGGAGGGGCCCCTCGCGGGGGCTCACACGGGGGAGTCGCCGGGCAAGACGAGCCAGGCTCGACATGCGCACGCAAGACTCACACACGTGGCGTGGACTGAAAAGTGAGCGCAGGAGGGTGTGCGGAGGCCAGCAGTGCTGGGAGGGCGCTGAGCCGCCTTAGGAGAAGGGAAGACATTTAACAGGTTGTGTTTTCGTCTCCAAGGCAGAGGGGGGGACGGACAAGGGGGCGCCGCAGTCCTCACATTCCTGGGCCATGGGAATTGGCCAGGGCCATAGTCAGGAGCAGAAGGCACCCCTAACACGGGCTGAGGAGGCTGCATCCTGGGGAGCCTTGGTTAGGGCATGAGAAAGGCCACACAGTAAGATAAAATACAGGACACCCAGGTAATGTGAAGTTCATACAAACAGACCCGGTTTTTCAGTATAAGTATAGCCCATGTAATATTTGGGATATACTTATGCTAAAATCTTATTTGTTGTTTATCTAAAATTCAAATTTGGACACACACTAGTAAAAAGTGCTATTTACCTGAAGTTCAAATTTAACTAGGTGTCCTGTATTTGCTAAGCCAAGCAACCCTATGTGGAAGTGACTTGCCTGAGGTCACACAGCTGGAGTGGACTCCTTCTCCAGTGCTCCTCCTAAAATGCCCCTTGGTTCTAAACGCGCGGCATCATTGCTGAAGAGCCTGTCTGTGTTCTACCTCCGTGGCTGGCAGAGAGTGCCCCGCTCCCCAGCCTTCGAGAATCACCCACACGTTTCTCTCTCACCCTCCAGGGTTGGAAGTGCAGAGTGCCTGCACATACCCCAAGCCCTGCTCATGGGCGCTGAGGACCTGCAGAGCCTGGGCAATGCCATGGACGGCTGGTTAGCACGTCCACGTTACTCCCTTCCGGGAAAGGGAGTGCCTGGCCTCTCGCACTCTCGTGCCCCGGGCAGAATCGGACTCCTCCGCAGCCATGGTGTCCCCACAGGCCCTGGGCCCCGGCGTGCATCCGAAGGTGACCTCCAGAACCTCTCCATGGACACACCTTCCGGGGCCGGGGCAGGATGGAGGCTAGCAAGGGGCCCTGGGGACCCGGGCTCGGGCTGCAGAGGGCTCCAGGAGCCCTGCAGGGCCTGCGGCCCGGCGGCCAGCGCAGCGCCCGTGGGCATCCTGCAGGCCTGACCCCGCCCATGACCCCGCTGCCCAGCAGCCCCTGCAGGGGAGGTGGAAATGCAGACCGTCCTGCCCACGATGTAGCTGGGCCTCTCCCGGGGATGTGGGGTGGAACTCGAGACGCTGGCCTGGCCCAGCTCCCGGGCCACCAGCAAGCTGCCTGCTGCCCGTGGTCATCGTCCTGGGCCAGGACATCCACCCAGGACCACCCGCAGTGGCGAACGGGCACACGAGGTCTCTGCCCAGGGTCTGCAGGAAGGACGGGAACTGGGCTTTGTCACGAGGCTGGTCAGGGCAGGAGGGACAGGAGGTGAGGACAGGGGAGGACAAGCGGGGGGCTTAGGGGCAGGGCTGTTGTCAGACTTAAGGAGGAGAAGGCAAGTTAAGTGGCCCGTTGTCCTTTCCCGGTTTTAGCCCTGAAAGGCTCACGTCCCAAGGGCACTCTCCACGCCAGGCAAATGGAGAGGGCTGGTCACCCAGCCCAGAGCAGGCCAGAGGCACCACCGTCTCTGAAGAAGCCTTAGCGGCTGCCCTGCTTACAGACCCCTGAGGGCCACAGTGCGGCCAGAGTCTGCGTTTCTAACAAGCTCCCGCCGAGGCGGTGGTGGTCCTTGGCCTAAGCCAGGCCCCAGCCCAGGGAATCACTCAGGCCACACTGAAAAGGGCTGAGGCTCGAGCCAGCTCCACCGCCTGCTGTCTCCTCGTGAACGAGCTCCGTAAAGCTTTGTCCCGTGTTCCTTCTGTCTTGGTACGAGAGCTGTGTTTTGTATTTTTTGAAAATGATGCTCTATGGAGACTCCACTGGTATATCCAGGTAAAGCCACCTTCACTCGTGCACCTGGTGGGCTGAGGCACGCCACGGTTTGTCTTTGTTTTTTGTTCCTGGGGAAGCAACTGAACTTCACCTTCATTCTCTCTGTGCCTCTTTCTTCCCGCACTACCCCCTGCCACGCTGTTTGATGTTTCTGTTTCTTGCACAGGTTTGGTTCTGGCTCCGGTTTGCACAGAGCTGATAGGTTATTCCCCGCTGGTGGTGCCGATGGCTTGGAAACTGGGCACGCGGCCTGACCATCTTGTGGGCTCTGTGCTGTGGGTGGCGGGGATCTGTGGTCTGTTGAGGCGTTAGCTTTTGCACATCTATTTGACAATGACGAGAGTACTCCATGTCGCCTGGAAAGAGGAGAGTCCTTTTGCGTCTCTATTTCTGACCGGCGGCTGAGGTCGGAATGAAGCTGCTTGCTCCCTGTGTGTTTGTCATCAGGAAAGTCTTTAACTCTCCTTGTCTGAGTGCAAAACAGGCTCCTTCCACTAGAGGGTGGTAAATAAAATAGATTACACTGGCTCAAGGTAAAAGTGCTCAGGCTGATTGCATTGTAGAGATGGGTAGGTCTAAATCTTATATAGCTAGGGCCGCCAGATTGAGCAAATAAAAATATAGACCACCCAGTTAAATTTGGATTTTAAGTAAAAATCAATAATTTTTAGTATAAGTATGTTCCAAATACTGCATAGCACATACTTACACTAAAAAAAAAAATTTTGTTGTTGTTATATATTGGGAATGCAAGTTTAACTAGACATCCTATACATTATCTGATAACCCTACAAATAGGGAGAAATCAAAGTTTCTTGAATTCTGTTCAAGAAACGCAATGCTTTAATGCTTTAAATGAGCTCAGATTTAAAGGAAAAGGGAGAAGGAAAAAAAAAAAAAAACCTCTTATAGAAACTGCCATCTCAGAAGCATTCTATTTAAGAATCCAAGTTGACATAATCAAAATAAATAATTGGACAAATCAGCCCAGTTTGATACTCTGGGGTTAAAAAGAGCTATGTCTTTTTCTTCAATTTGTCTGTGCAGAATATAACTGAAGTTCTGGTTCCATTAGTTTTATGTTATTCATATGCATATATCCAAGCATATATTTAAATTTTTATTCCAGACATGAATTTGTATAGATGTGAGGTGACCAGTTAATCCAAACTTCCTAAGCTTTCCTACAGCGTTAAAAATGTAAGGTTAAAGGGAAGCGGCTGTGGCTCAATCAGTAGGGCTCCCATTTACCATATGGGGGGCCCTGGGTTCGGTTCCCGGGGCCTCCTGGTGAAGGCAGGCCCGCCCGCACGGCGTGGTTGGCTGACCCAGCGAGCACAAGCAGCAAGGGGGGGATAAATGAATAAATAAATAAAATCTTAAAAAAAAAAAAAAAAATGTAAGGTTATGAATAAACCCACTCAAATGGAGCAAATGTTGCCAAAATGTTAACACATTTCATTTCATCTTTTCAGTCTCGTTATTTGCAGTAAATATAAATCAGAGCAAATAAGGTTCGCTTTCCACAAGCCTTCTGCAGCATTCTAAATCCATCCAAGTGCTCCTTACACCAGCTTCTCTTGAGTTCTGGAAGAACCAAATGTTGTACGTTAGGTCAAAACTACTACTGGGTGTTTTTTTTTTTTGTTGTTGTTGTTATAAAAAGCCCAGCCTGTTACTTTGCACAATTATTTGTACTTTTCATCCACCTTCATTTCCAAAATGGTCTTGACCATTAAATTTTAACCAAAGTAACTCTCTTCTCTTTCAAAGAGAAATGTGGCAGGAAGGTGTTTACGAATAGTCTGTCCTATACAAGCATTCTGACACACAGAAGCTCATGGGCAGGCTTTATGTTACGCCCCATAGCCAAGCATACCTGTGTGGTTTTTCATACCTGTTTCAAGCAGGGAGAGTAAACTCACTCATTAAAACAACCCAAAGGTACTGCATCTCTATAAAATGTAAAAATAAGAAGTCAAGGGAAAGATATCGAGATCCATGCTTCAGTGTTCTTTCTTACTTAGAAATTATCCTGTAAACAGACATGATCCGTTAATAGAAATTAGTGTTAGTGCAAGGTCTTCAGGTCAATTTAGGATTTGAGAAATTATGCTTGTGTTGACATCACATGGATCGCATTTACTGTAGATACAAAAAGATTTTTGTCAGAATGATAATTCAGTTTAGTTGACCACAACCTTACATTTTTCTTAATCTCAAATATTATGTGGGAGATATAATGTTCACATATGTGATCAGGTCTATACAACACTTAAAAATAAACATAGCAGAAGTTACCAGAATTGAAATTAGTGAGGACTAATTCAAGTGAGGACTTTTTTTTTTAGGTATCAGGGCCTGGGATTGAACCTGGGACCTCTATGTGGGAAGCTGGTGCTCAACCACTGACCTACATTGGCTCCCGAGTAGGTTTTTTCATTTGTTTGCTTGTTGTTTGTCTTTGTTTTTAGGAGGCGCCAGGGATTGAACCCGGGACCTCCCATGTGGGAAGCCGGCATTCGACTGCTTGAGACACATCCTTTCCCCGTTGTTTGATTTTTAAATGAGGGTCATGGAATTCAACCCAAAGCCCAGGGCATTAGTCCGTTGACATTCAGAATCTCTAATCTCTGGGAAGATTACACAGACTACAAGAATCTCCTTCCATGACCTCTTGCTAAGAGTAAACTTAAAGGGAAGCGGCTGTGGCTCAATCAGTGGGGCTCCCGTTTACCATATGGGAGGCCCCGGGTTCGGTTCCCGGGGCCTCCTGGTGAAGGCAAGCCCACCCGCATGGCGTGGTTGGCTGACCCAGCGAGCACAAGCAGCAAGGGGGGGATAAATGAATAAATAAATAAAATCTAAAAAAAAAAAAGAGTAAACTTAATATGCCAAGACCAATTTGAGATCTTAACAAAAGGAAAACCAAAGTTCAAATTTGCATTAACATGATATTTGCAATAAAGAACTCTTAAGGCTTTTTCCCCCTTATGAATAAAGTCTTATTATTGCGTTATCTGATGCAATTATTTCTCAACTGGGTCATCATTTTGATGAAGAGGCAGCCCAGCTGCAAACATTCATTGTTCTCTACTTCTATCTTAATCAAGTGAGCAATAGCTTCTGATAAATCCTTTGATTTTGCATTTCCAAGACTCAGTGGATTAGTTCCTTATTGTTGCAACAAAATACCACAAGCTTTGTGGCTTAAAACAACACAAATGTATTATCTTATAGTTCTGAGGATCAGAAATCCTAAAATCAAGGTGTCAGCAGGGCTGCTTCCTTCTACAGGCTCCTAGAGAGAACCCTTTCCTTGACTTTTCCAGCTTCCAGAGGCTGCCCACACTCCTTGGCTCATCGTCCCTTCCTCCAAAAGCAAAACACACCCTGCAGCCCCTGCCTCACAGTCGCCGCTCCCCCCTCCACCCCTGCAGCCCCTGCCTCACAGTCGCCGCTCCCCCCTCCACCCCTGCAGCCCCTGCCTCACAGTCGCGGTTCCCCTCTCCATCTTCGACCCTTTTGCCTCTGGATAAGGACCTCTGTGATGGCGTAGAGCCCACCTGGATAATTCAAGGTCACCGCCCATCTCAAGGTCCTTAGCCACACCTGCAAAGCTTCTTTTGCCAAACAAAGTGACATATTCACAGGTTCCGAGGATTTGGATGCGGACGTCTTTGGGAGGCCGTTATTCTGCTTCCCATGCCCACGGATTTTGAAAAGGCCTGTGAAACGGGACCGCCTGGCATGGGTGTCACCGTCTCAACTAATTCCGTCTGCAGCGACCCTACTTCCAAGTCAGCTCACGTGCTGAGTTCTGGGGGTTAGGCCCTTGGCCTATCTTTTGGGGGACACAGTTCAACCCATAACACTTGGTACCTGTTTCCTCATCTTTCAAGCAGGATGGAGCTAAGAGGGGCCCCTCGCTTGCAGCCGGGGTGAGGATTAAACGAGGTCCTGAGACTCAAGTTCCCAAACAGCGCCAGGCCTGCCGTGTCACGACCACCACGGGCTCTGCCTCCGTGGCCAGGTGCCAGCGCGTCTTCCGCCATGTCCTAAGTGACCAGGCTTGGGACCTCGCAGAGAAGTCCCAGGGGTGGGACTGGTGGGGTTGAGGGACAAGGCGCAGATGCGTGAGTTGCCTCCCCAGGGCTGGACGATGGCCGCCCCCCACCCGGGGACGTGTCTCAGTAGAAGGGCCCAGGCTGGCTGCAGGAAAACTGCTCTGCGTCTCCATCCTGGTGTCACTTGCTCCACTGCGGTACTTGGAGCCAGGGGAGGTGTCTCTGCCTACTCAGGGGAGAAGGTCTAGCAGGTGAAGCCAGTGGGATGAGTCAGCACAGAAATACCTCCACAAGGTGAAAAGGTGTTGGGGAGGACAGAAAGCAGGGGCGATGTGACCCCGGGGAGGTGGTCCAGGTGGCCTCTCCGGGGAGGGGCTCTCGATGAGGGATGTGCACAGCGGGAGCGGCCGGGACGGGAGGGACGGGCAGGCACGGAGGCTCGCCCACGTTGTAGTGCAGGGGTCAGCACTCCACGGCCCCTGCCTCCACTGCCTGGGCCTTCGCAGACAGCGGCGCGCTGCGGCCCGTGCGATGCCCCCTGGCAAACAGCCTTCCTGGGCGGCTTCTGCTCTCGTGCGCAGCAGGCTTCGCTAGGACAGTCCCCAGGGGGAGAGAGGCCGGGTCACGCAGGGCCGACCAGTGCCACGACGTGTGTCCGAGCTCTCATCACACCCCTCCCCTGACCACTCCCTCTGCCCCGATGTTGCCAGGCTCTCAGAGCCCCCTGCCCTCCCCGCCGCCTCATTTGCGGGTCCCCATGGCCAGTCAGATGGCGCCTCTGCAGCGCTGGCCAGCTGCACGCCTGCAGGAGGGCCCCTGCTAGAACTGGAGCAGCAGAGGAGGGCGCTTTGTGGGCCTTCTTTAAGAGACCCATACCCACCCCAGAATCAGAAAGACCGTCTCCCATATTTCCTACTACATGTTTTAAGATTTTGCTTTGACTCAAGCCCTGTATTCATCCAGAGTTAATTTTTTTTTACACATAAAATCTTTACTGAGAATTTTGTACTGTGACAGAGAAACTAAAGGCCTAACCCGTGACGCGCCTTCTCGCTGTTCTACGGGAGGAAGCAGCTGGACGGCAAATCGCACCAAAACTCATCGGTTCTTCCACACTCCCTCCCACACAGCTCTGCATGTTATCTGATGATATAAAACGGCCTATAACTGTCGTTGCAACGTCACTCAGGACGATTCCCAAGTCCCGAAAAAGCCCCTGCATTACACCTGTCTTTCCCTCCCCCTGCCCCCAGGGCCTCCACAGCAATGCTGTAACTTCTTCCATTGCTAGAATCACAGTAAGTCTGTAGTAGAACACCAGCAAGTCCACTCTAGTCCGTAGTTCTTTCCCCAACCCTGAGGCGCCTGGGATGGGGACATCCACTCCACCTCTAACTGAGAGGGGGCTTACATCCCATGGGGAAGACGGATGGGACTATCTCGCTTGCAGTTGCAGACTCTCTCTGTTCCTCGGGATGGTCGTTGTCCATCGCCATCTCCTTGTTAGTTGTCCTGGTTGAGTCTAATGAGCATTTCTCATTTTCTCCATTTCAATCTTCAGTCATCCTTTCTTTTTTCTAAGATTTATTTACTTATTTCTTGCCCCCCTGCCCCATTGCTTTGCACTCTCTGTCTGCTCTCTGTGTGTTCTTCTCTGCTTGTATTCTCTTTAGGCAGCACCGGGAACCAATCCTGAAACCTTCCAGAGTGGGAAAGAGGCATTCAATCTCTTGCGCCAACTCAGCTCCCTTGTCTGCTGCGTGTCTCTCCTCCGTGTGTCTTTTAATTGCGACATCTTGCTGTGCCCGCTCTCTGTGTGGGCCAGCTCTCCTGCATGGGCAGCATTCTGTGCAGACCAGCACGCCACGTGGGCCAGCTCGCCACATGGGCCAGCTCGCCTTTCACCAGGAGGCCCCGGGAATCGAACCCTGGACCTCCTCTGGTAGACGGGAGCCCAGTCGCTTGAGCCACATCCACTTCCCCATCCTCCTTTCTTGATCCAGCTTCCCTAGCTCTCTTCTTTCCCTTTCTTTCTGCCTCCATTCTTCCGGGAGCTGTTCCCATAACTTGGCTTCTCCCCTCTGCTCTCCTCTCCACGTGGTTTATGATCTACGCTTGGGGAGTGAGAAGGGACACGTCCGAGGGCTAGCACCCACTAGGCCTGTCGCCAGCAGGATGCCACCTCGGCACGTCCTCTGCACATCCAAAAGACGACTCGAATTCCTTATTATCCTCAAAGTCTTGCTTGTCCAGATTTGAAACTTCACTTTTTGCTTGAAGTTCGGTTTGCTTTTGGTAAAGACCTGCCAGCTGCTCCGGCTGGAAGGGATGGAGAGACTTAGACTCAGCAGGCGAAGGCTGGGGCGCCCTGTCGGGACAAGGATGGGGCAGGCCACGCAGGACCTGCCCAGACCTTCCCGGCACATCTCACTGTCAATGCTTTTTGCTTTGGGAGGGGCAGTGGAGGAGAGGCGCCTGGGACAGGGAAGCCGCGTCCTCCTTTCCTCTTTAAGGATGCTCACCTGAGGCTGCTCAGAGACAATTCTGTCTCGGCCAAAATACCTCTTTCTGGGGAACTAGAGGTGACGTTTTTTAGCGCTCCCAGCAAGTGCAGGGTGGCGGGCTCCGGGCTGCTGGCGGGCTCCCAGCTATGTTCTGAAAAGCTCTTGGATGGTAATTTCTGATAGCACTTTCCAAGCGCTCTTGCTCTAGCTCTTTTAAACCCATCCATTAGTATTTGCTACAAACTCAGAGTCAGAATTGGGGGCCACCTCCCCTCTGTCTCTGGATGGGGATAACTCCTGGTCCTTGGTATGACTGCACCCGCCATCACCTTTTCCTGTTTGAAAGGATTCTCCAGGAGATCCCCACTTAGGTCATCATCATGAGGCACCATCTGGCCACCTGTCACCCACTGTTGGACTGATCAAGCAGAGGCTACTCGGGATGGGGATGCACAGTCTCTAGAGCTGTCTGGGCCTGCTTCAGCTGCAGCTTCAGATCCGCAATCTGTATATTTAACCCTCTTCACACAAGCTTCATAACCTAATAACTGGGCCTGCAGCTCTGCAGAACGCTCAATTCCACGTTGCAGCTGTTTTTCCAGAGCTTGTTTGTGGATTTCAAATTCCTTATGCACTATGGCACTTTCTGCTTTCTTTAATTCTTTCTGAAAAACCACAGGCTCAGGAGATGGCTGGGCTCTGCAGTTCAGGAGATGCAAGTTTTCACTTCAAATCTCTTCCAATTGTTTAAGGAATTTATTTTGTGCCTGGAGTGCCAGTTCCTCTTCTTTTATTGGTGGGTGATAATGTGTCTCTAACTTTTTCATTAAGCAAGTGGTTTTGTTTTGTTATTGCCAAAGACTGGACTTTGACAGACTCTAACTCAAGCTCAAGTTCTTTCACTCGTTATATGTGTCTACTGAGTTCTTCCTTTTTTGAATTAACAACTGAGAACTCCTCTTGCAAATGCATAGCTTTTTTTTTTTTTAACTTTATTTTGTACATTTAATAATTGAAAACATAAACAATTAAAAACTAAAAAGTAAACACAGATGAATAAATATATACATTTCTCAATTAAATGTAATGGATACATGTCAAATTTTTTTTTTAATCAAACAATACATTACACAATATATTTGGTTCATAGTAATGCATTCATACAGTATTTAAAGAATTTAAAAATTCTTTCGAATGGGAAAAAAAATTCCTTCTTTCTTCTTCCATCAGTCTATTAATTCTTTCTGAAAAACCTTTCTAGTGACGTATTCTTCCTTTGGGTCACATTGATACTTTAGAAGCTCATTCCTGAGCTTTTGGTCAAAGGTCTCCTCCCGTCTCCTACCTCGGAGCATCATCCTCACTTTCCATTTTTCCTTCTTGTAGCCTTTGGGCCAATTCAGAACCTTCAATTCTTTGCTTCAGATCTGCTTCTTTGCTCCTTAGCAAGTCTATATCTTTTAGGAGCATCTGCCTTTGGACAAAAATTTCTTTTGTTTCAATCTCCTGGTGTTTTTGAAGTCTCTTGAGGGTATTATTTTCCCGAAAAATAAGGGCTTCCAATTTTGCTTGGCAAGTTCTCTCCCAAATTCATTCCAGAACTCAGCTAATTTCTTCTCAGACTTTCTTTTGTCTTCCATTCTAATTTTTGCTATTTCAGTATCTTTAAAAAAATATTTCAACTTCTGAGCCATTTCTGACTGAAGTTGCTGTTCTAATTCATTCTTATATTCATGAACTTTCCTTCTAAAGATTCTAACTTAGCATCTGAGGATAAGTATCTGCAGACTGATCATCAATAAACTGAAGCTTCTCAGCAAGAGAGTCTCTGCTAGGAAATAGCCAACTTGTCTGAGTTTCCATATCACAACTCTCTTTAGCCTGATGATATTCTGCCAAATCTTTTAAAAATTGAATGAGAAAACCTTTTTGGTTTTCTTTATCAAATCGTGAAACCAGTGATTTGTAGAGACTGGATTTGGGGTTGACTTCAATGAGTCGCAATAGATCCTGCATAGTAAACAACTCTTCTTTTTCCAAAACACTTTCCAGAAAGAAAATAGGAAGTGAATACTCAGAGTCACATCTTTATATGTAATCTGTCACTAGCCAGTTGGAAGCACCTATTAAGAGGCCACTCCCTTCCACTGGAATGGACTGAGGATGCCATTGTCCGCTCAAAACGGGGTGCGTCAATTGATGAATCAGCTGGTTTTGATCTGTTATTAAACGTCTGGTACAGACTTTTGCGCAGTTCATCTTGACTCAGAACGTCAGACTTGGGAGGCATGTTGGACTGGAAGAGAAAAAGGCATTACAGGTTACCTGGTGGGAGGAGGGGATGTAACTTTCTGAAACAGACCCATGGTCTCCAGGGAAGCCAGAAGCGGTGCAACCAGGAAAGGAGCGTTGATGGATGCCCACCAGAGGCCTCATTGTGGCCTGTGCCCCAGAGGGCAGTTGTGGCAGCTGCCTGTGCCATCCAGAGTTGATTTTTGAGTCACAAAAGGTCTTCAAACCGGGTTCCTCCACCTGAATAGTTTTCTTTCTTTCTTTTTTTAATAGTAGCATTATCAAGATATAATCACATACCATTATATTCACCCTTTTAAAGCATACAGTTCAGGGCTTGTGCAATCATCACTACTTTCTAATCTGAACATTTTTATCACCCCCAAAAGAAGCTCCATGTCCATTAGGCAACCACGCCTCATTTCCCTCATCCCACTCCTTGACAACCAGCAGAGTTTTGCTTTTAGCTGATTTACTCTTAAAATTTGGGTTTTTAATAAGATTTAATTTGGGACAAAGGTTTCTCCTGCTTTCAATACATTTGGAAACTTCTGCCTGGCACCAGGATGCCTCCCCAAAGATCTAGAACACTATACAGTGTCCTTCATGATGACCCTAGAGACAAACAAAGTGAAGGTTCTCTTGGGGACCATTCCCCAGGGTGGTGAATCACAGAACTATGAACACACAAATGGGCTTTTTGCTGTCCCAATATATACTGTTGGGATCCTTATACTAAAGAATTATTCATTGTTATCTGAACTTTATATTTAACTGGATGGCTGTATTTTTAATTTTTGCTAATCTGGCAACCTGGCTCTGGGACAAACTTATACCATGGGTCATACTTAGTACTAAAATATACTTATATTAAATATGCTTATATAAAAAGTATTAAAATATACTAAACCGGGACATGCATAGGAAAAAAATATTCTTTATCTGAAATTCAACTTTTACTGGTGTCTATAATTCTATTTGATAAATCTGACGACCCGATTCTGAGACATACTCAGACTTTTTTTTTTTTTTTTTTTAAGATTTATTTTTACTTATTTATCCCCCTCTTGCTGCTTGTGCTCTCTGTGTCCATTTGCTGAGCATTTTCCTGTGTCTGCTTGTCTCCCTTTGTTGGGTCATCTTGCTGCGTCAGCTCACCACGCCTTGCAGGCAGGCCTGCCTTCACTAGGAGGCCCCGGGAATCGAACCCAGGGCCTCCCATATGGTAAAACGGGAGCCCCACGGATTGAGCCACAGCCGCTTCCCATACTCAGACTTTTTATTCTAAAGATTACTTATACGAAATAAGTAATTTTAAAACATATATACTAAACATGAGGCACACTGATACCAAAAATAATTGTTTGTTTGGAATCCGTTATCTGGAATTCAGTTTAAGTGGCGTCCTGTGTTTCGTCCAGCACGGAAGGAGCATCTAATCCTGTGGACCCTGCGGCCCCGCAGATGCTGCCCGGTCGTCGGCGCCATCACGCTGCGCTCCCGGAGCCGCGTGATAGTTGCCATGGCGACCGAATCCGGGGTCCAGGGTAACTGCGGGGCACCGTGGGGGCGGAGCGAAGCAGCCCAGGCGGCCTTCTATTGGTCGGCGTCTGCTTGTGCGTCACGACCCCGTGAGCCCCACAGGCCAATAGCGGCCGCCCGCCGCGCGCGGGGCTCTGGGTGTTGTAGTCCGCCCGGAGGCGCGGCGCCGCCACACTGTGGGGTCGCCATGACAGAGCGGCCTGTGCGGCCGACCGTCCCTCCGTCCGTCGGTGCCTCCGTAGGGCCGGCCAACCCCGCGCTGCGGGCGCCGCGTCCAGCCTGTCCTCTGCAGACCCCACTCGGCCCAGCTCCGGCCCTGCGCTCTCCGAGTCTAGCAGCTGGGAAGCGCCCCTCCACCATCCCCCTCTTGCCCTACAGCCCCGGGACCCAACCTCCCACCGGCCCAGCAGCCCCAAGGGCCTCCCCACATTCCCAATCTGCTGCCCTCAAACGCCTCCCCAGCAATTCTCTCTTAATTATCAAGTGCCCCCCCCAAATGCCCATCTCAGCCCTATTCATACTCGTATCCATTCAACTCAAGACTAGTTCTTGATCTCTAATAAGCGTTGGGTGCCAGTGCCAAACACCTTGCACCCCCCCTCATGGAAGCCCAGGCAGACCTGGCCATTCCAAGTGGCTGCTCGTCCTCCAGGACACACTCAGACCCCCGAGAGTAATCCCAGGATCCCCTTAAAATGGACCCCCAGGGCCCCAAGACCACCACAATGAGCCTCTACATAGACCCCAGGCCCCCCACATCAGCCTGGGAACCCCCTGTGAGCACCTCAGCCCCCACGTGGACCCCAGATGCTCTCAGACGCCTTTAGCTAGAAGCCTCAGGCTGACCACCTCCAGTTCCTTCATAAAGTCACTCTTCCTGGACAGAGCTAACAGGACCCTGGAGGGGGCTGTAGGGCTGTGGCTCCAGGGCACCTCTCTGAGCCTTGGAGAGGAAAGAATAAGGTCTGAGCAATGGGGCTGCTCAGACACGTGGAGCTGCAAAATGGACCATTTTTTCCTTATCCAAAATACAAAGTGTCACTCCAGCACAGAGAGCATTTTTGCCTGTGACAGGCAGGATGCAGGTGCCAGAAGCAGGTTCACAGGCTGTGACTCGACTTCTCTACCTTGAAATCCCTCGTTTCCCCCAGACTACACAATCCACACACGTAAACTGCAGAAAACACGAAAGTGCATCAGAAGGAAAGATCACAGGGAATTCCCCCTTTCCACTTGTCATATCACAAACCGTTTCCCCTACCATTAAAATTTCTGAAGACTTTTTTGTTCACTTTTTTCCCATGATAATGAAGGTCACACGTGGTCACTTTACCATTAGGAGGAGATGCAGAGATGCATGAAGAGCGCAAGGCACTCGCAGGCAGCCCGGGACCCGCTTTCCTGGGGCCCCTTATCAGGGCCCTCACATAACAGTTTTCATGCTACTGTCCCCCTCCCCATGCCTCACATGACCTGTATGTCATGCATGTATTTTTCCTGAGCATGTTATGGTGTTAGTGCATATTTTGGAAGGTTGTATAATATTCTGTCACATGATGGGGGATAATTGGTGCTGCCAAGCTCAACTATTGGGTACTTTTGTAGGGGATCTTGGTGCCTAAATCTTTGTGCACATTTCAGATAAATTCTGCAGTGGTAACTACTGGAAGGATCTTGCTGTACAAGCCACTCCTGTGTTTTCCAAAGAGGCTGTGGCTGTGTGAATTTATACTCTCACCAGCAGTTGACCTCTACCCCAGCAGATTTTTTGTTTTTTTTTTAATCCCTGCTCATTTTAATTTTTATAACTCTTAACATTTTCTTTGGTTATAATATATTTACCAGAATAATCTTGGAAAATTCACAAAAGGTTATTTTTTCATTGTCTTTCCCACTTTCTTTCTACTTTTAAAATCTCTCTGCTTTTCCTCCTTTGAGCGCTGCCCCCCGACTTGGCAGAAAAGGCAAGGGCGGACAGCAGTAATAATACCCCATGGGTGAAGGGGACAGGAGGCCTCGACTGCACTGTCTATTTCTACCTAGATTAAAATCAAATAAATTTTAAATCCAATTCCTCATTTCAAGCACTCGGTAGCCCCATGTGGCTGGTGGCTTACTGTAGTAGACAGTGCTGATAAAAAACATTTCCATCTTTTTTTTTTTTTTTTTTTTTTTTACCGGGAGGTCCCAGGGATCGAACCCAGGTCCTTCCATATGGGAGACGGATGCCCAACCAGTTGAGCTACATCCATCCCCGACAGGAATTTTTATACTCCCACTGTTTCAGTAATTGGTGAATAACTGAATGAAAAGAGGAGACGGATGCTAAACTGGTAAGGACATAGGTGTGCTCAGGAAGGGAGGGGGTTGTAAATACAGGGACACAAGGGTGAACAGACAAAGCTGACAAGGTGAGCCAGTGTGCTCAGGAAGCTCTCCGTACGGTGGCGACATCTGAGCTGGGATGAACAGTAGGTACAAAGGGCCTGGGGTGGCCACTGGCTTGTCCACAGCCCGATGTAGCCCGATGAGGTACACATGGAAGGAGGTTAGAAGGGAGTGTGGGAGGGAGAGCCCCTAGCAGGACAGGGGCTGCCGGCAGCTGAGGAGGCTCCTGAGCAGGGGCCACCATCTGAAGTGGCCCCTGGGGGCCCCAGACTGCTGACTGTGCCCTCCTGCTGCCCCCTTGGGTCTGTCCACAGCCACCAGGACTGTCCTCGGGTCTAGCCTGTGGGCCTCTTCAGAGGGGCCCTGGGGCCAGAGAGATGCCCCCGCTGGCCAAAGCCCTCCTTGCCTCCTCCAAGGAAGAGTGGGGTGGGGGGGGGGTGGGGTGGGAGGAGTGGGGTGGGGGTGGGGTGGGGGTAAGAGGTGGGGTGGGGGTGAGGTGGGGGGTGGGAAGGAAGGGGTGGTGGGTAAGGGGTGGGGGTGGGGGGTAAGGGGTGGGGTGGGGGCGGCGCCTCCCCCCTGCTCACCTGCACCCGGTGCCCTCCCGACCCCCACCCCCTGCTCGGCAGGCGGCGCCCGTCGTAGGCCCCCAGGCTCCGGCTCCCGCGCTGCCTGCCCCCCACGCCACTCGGGTCCTCTGGCCACGCGGTGCAGACCTGCCAAATCCCCACCCTGCCTCCGGGGCGCCGAGACCCCGTCCCCCTGCCGGGCCTGGGCCGGAGCTGCGGGGCGGCCGGGCGAGCTCTCGCTCGGGAGCTTGCGCCTTTCTTTCTTTCTTTCTTTTTTTAAAGATTTTATTTATTTATTCATTTATCCTTTCTTTCTTAAATTCCTAATTTATTGGATCAGTGATGCGCAGCATGACCACGTGACTTGAGGAATGGAGAGTGGCCGCTGCATTTTAGACCTGCGGCATTCAGAGGGCGTCTTGGTCTGGCCCCGCTTTGCCCCAACATCTACCCAAGCCCCAGCCACCAAAGAGGAAGGCTGAGGGGGCGCCCCGTTGCCCCCTGGCAGGGCGAGGCAGTGGAGCAGGGCTTCTTAACCTTCTTTGTCCCACGGACCCCTCTGGCGGTCAGGTGAAAGGAATACTACTGTAATTCTTGATCGCAGACTTTCCTAGTGAAGGAAATGCTAGATTTCAGCTAGAGGTCGGAGAAAATAAAGATAAGTTGACTTTTTTCAATTCAAGCTCACAGACCCCCTGAAGTCTTCCCACGGATCCCTGGCTTAAACCCCTGCATTAGAGGGACTTGGAACATGAAAGGGGGACATGAGGGACGGAGAGGGAGGCCCTCTTTGCAGGCGGCACCTGCAGACCCTGGTCCTAGGAACCAGGGCCCTTAAACTGCTCCTGCAATCCCAAGCCTGCCGCCCCAGTCGGGCTCCCCGGTGCTATGATCTGGAAACGTATCTGTGTCTCACACATCCATCTAGCACCTCAGCAGCAGCTTTGAAAAACACGTACATAGTTGATCTGATTATCAAAATCTCAGGAGCTCTGCCCTGTCCAGATGTCTCTGTCCCAATCCCCTGCTCCTGCCTGGAGCTCCCTAAGCCCGTGGTCCGCATACTAGGTGGGGAAAGGCAAGGTAGGGCTAGAGAATGACTCCAGGCCAAAGCTTTGGGCTCAGGGTCCCCTGGAGCCTGAAAAGTCGTACATTGGGCTTTCACTGGATAGGAGATGGACAGTGGAGAAGGAAGATGTCATGGAGATAGTCCCCCCGAATTCTCGCTCTGAGAAGGAAACTGACCCATGGCAGGCCCCTCGGGAAGGGTCTTGGCATGGGCAGTGGCTGCAGGCCATGGGAAGGCCATGCAGGCAGAAATTCCTTTTCAAATTGTTCATTGCTTGTGTATAGAAATACAGCTAATATTTGTACGTCGATCTTGTACCCTGCCACTTTGCTGAATTTGTTTAATTGCTCTATTAGTTGTTTTTTGTTTTGTTTTATTTTGTTTTTTGAGTGTGTGGTTTCTTTAGGATTTCCTACATATAGGATCATGTCATTTCTGAATACAGATCATTTTACTTCTTCCTTTCTAATTTAGATGCTTTTTAGTTATTTTTCTTGCCTAATTGCTCTGGCTAGAAAATCCAAACAATGTTGGATAGAAGTGGCAAAAGCATGGGAAGCGGCTGTGACTCATCAGTAGGGCTCCCGTTTACCATATGGGAGGTCCCGGGTTCGGTTCCCGGGGCCTCCTGGTGAGGGCAGGCCCGCCCGCACGGCGTGGTTAGCTGACCCAGAGAGCACAGGCAGCAAGGGGGGGATAGATGAAAAAAAAAAAAAAAATTTTAAAAAAAAAAAAAAAAAAAAAAGGCAAAAGCAGGCATCCTCGTCTTTTCTGATTTTAGGGGAAATATTTCAGTCTTTCACCATTGAGAATGATGTTAGCTCTGAGTTTTTCATAAATGCCCTTTATCATGTTGAGAATTACCTTCTTTTTTTATTATTATTATTATTATTATTATTTTTAACTTTATTTTGTACATTTAATAATTGAAAACATAAGCAATAAAAAACTAAAAAGTAAACACAGATGAATAAATATATACATTTCTCAATTAAATGTAATAGACACATGTAAATTTTTTTGTTGTTTTGTTTTTTTGTTTTTTTGTGTGTGTGAATCAAACAATATATTACACAACATATTTGGTTCATAGTAACATATTCATACAGTATTTGTCCTTTTGTGTCTGGCTTGCTTCACTCAACATAATGTCCTCCAGGTTCATCCATGTTGTCATATGCTTTACGACTTCATTTCTTCTTACAGCTGCATAATATTCCATCGTGTGAATAGACCACAGTTTGTTTATCCATTCATCTGTTGATGGACACCTGGGTTTCCAGCTTTTGGCAATGGTGAATAATGTGGCTATGAACATCGGTGTGCAGATGTCTGTTTGTGTCACTGCTCTTAGTTCTTCTGGGCATATACCCAGTAGTGGTATTGCAGGGTCACGTGGCAAGTCTATATTCAACTTCTTTAGGAACTGCCAAACAGTCCTCCACAGTGGCTGTACCATCCTGCATTCCCACCAACAGTGAAGAAGTGTTCCTATCTCTCCAATCCTCTCCAACACTTGTAGCTCTCTGTCTTTTTAATAGTGGCCATTCTGATAGGTGTGAAATGATATCTCGTGGTAGTTTTGATTTGCATTTCCCTAATCATGAGTGATGTTGAGCATTTCTTCATGTGTTTTTTTGCCATTTCTATTTCTTCTTTGGAGAAATGTCTATTCAAGTCTTTGGCCCATTTTTTAATTGGGTCGTTAGTCTTTTTATTGTTGAGTTGTAACATCTCTTTATATATCCTGGATATTAAACCCTTATCAGATATGTGATTTCCAAATATTTTTTCCCATTGAATTGGCTGCCTTTTCACCCTTATGACAAAGTCCTGTGAGGTGCAAAAGTGTTTAATTTTGAGGAGGTCCCATTTATCTATTTTTCCTTTTGTTGCATGTGCTTTGGGTGTAAGGTCCAAGAAACCACCACCTACTACAAGGTCTTGAAGATGTTTCCCTACATTTTCTTCTAGTAGTTTTATGGTCCTGGCTTTTATATTTAGATCTTTGATCCCTTTTGAGTTGATTCTTGTATAGGGGGAGAGATAGGAGTCCTCTTTCATTCTTTTGGTTATAGATATCCAGTTCTCCCAACACCATTTGTTGAAGAGACTGTTTTTTCCCATCAGCGTGGGCTTGGTAGGTTTGTCAAAAACCAGTTGACTGTATAGGTGAGGGTTTATTTCTGGATTCTCAATTCTATTCCACTGATCGATATGTCTATCTTTATGCCAGTACCATGCTGTTTTGACCACTGTAGCTTTGTAATATGTTTCAAGGTCAGGCATTGAAATTCCTCCCACATTGCTCTTCTTTTTTAGAATGCTTTTGGCTATTCGGGTGCACTTAGCCTTCCAGATGAATTTGGTAATTGCCTTCTCTAATTCTGTAAAGTAAGCTGTTGGGATTTTGATTGGTATTGCATTGAATCTATAAATCAGTTTGGGCAAGATTGACATCTTCACGATATTTATTCTTCCAATCCACGAACACGGAATGTCTTTCCATTTGTTTAGGTCTTTTTAAATTTCTTTTAGCATTGTTTTGTACTTTTCTGCATATAGGTCCTGTACTTCCTTGGTTAAATTAACTCCTAGGTATTTGAGTCTTTTTGTTACTATTGAAAATGGAATTTTCCTCCTGATTTCCTCCTCAGATTGTTCAGTACTAGTGTACAAAAACATTACTGAGGGAAGCGGCTGTGGCTCAATCAGTGGGGCTCCCGTTTACCATATGGGAGGGCCCGGGTTCGGTTCCCAGGGCCTCCTGGTGAAGGCAAGCCCGCCCGCACGGCGTGGTTAGCTGACCCAGCGAGCACGAGCAGCAAGGGGGGGATAGATGAATAAATAAATAAAATCTTTAAAAAAAAAAAAAAAAAAACATTACTGATTTTTGCGTGTTGATCTTATATCCTGCCACTTTGCTGAACTCATTTATTAGTTCAAGTAGCTTTGTTGTGGATACTTCAGGATTTTCTAAATACAGGATCATGTCATCCGCAAACAGTGAGAGTTTTACTTCCTCTTTTCCTATTTGGACGCCTTTAATTTTTTTGTCTTGTCTAATTTCCCTCGCTAGAACTTCTAGAACAATGTTGAATAACATTGGTGACAGTGGGCATCCTTGTCTTGTTCCTGATCTTAGGGGGAAAGCTTTCAACCTTTCCCCATTGAGTATGATGTTGGCTGTGGGTTTTTCATATATGCCTTTTATCATATTGAGGAATTTTCCTTTTATTCCCATCATTTGAAGTATTTTTATCAAAAAAGGATGTTGGATTTTGTCAAATGCCTTTTCTGCATCTATTGAGATGATCATGTGGTTTTTTTCCTTCAACTTGTTAATGTGGTGTATTACATTGATTGATTTTCTTATGTTGAACCAGCCTTGCATACCAGGAATAAATCCCACTTGGTCGTGATGTATAAGTCTTTTGATATGCTGTTGGATTCGATTTGCAAGTATTTTGTTGAGAATTTTTGCATCTATGTTCATGAGAGAGATTGGTCTGTAATTTTCTTTTCTTGTGGAATCTTTATCTGGCTTTGGTATTAGGGTGATGTTGGCTTCATAAAATACTAGTTTGCTCTCTGACTCTGATTTTTTTTTTTCCCTCAACAGATTTATTGAACATAAACTCTGTATACAAAGTGACCTGGACCTGCTGCTTCAATATATGATCCTTTCTTACCAATATTTTAATAGGTCAATCCATAGAGTGTAAAAAAGCAGCTTACTGTAAAATAAATAGAAAAATGGCCAATGCACATTAAATGAACTGCCTAAGTACTGGAGCTTCGTAGTACTATCAGATAATTAACATTGGTAGGCCTGAGTCCCTAGGGCGGGCTGGGAAGCTGACGCGAGGCATCAAGAGGCCACTTGTGCACTGCCACTGTGATGCCATCATGCATCTGGATCAGAATGTTCCCACTGTCTGACTCTAAACATACCACAGGAATATCTGTGGGATCAGAGGTCAGCTTAGCTGCTTGCTGGGCTGGAACAGATGCCACCCCAGCATGCGCATCTGACAAGGTCCCATGGCAGCCCCAATCAAGTCCTTGTGAATCTGTGCAAAGGACTCCAACGATGGACGGATTCTTCATTGTGTCCTCCAAATGCTGCTCCAAAGTCTCCTCCATCCCGCCCTCCATCCACAGACTTCTCAGCGCTTATGGTTTGTGTACTTCTCTGCCACTGACCTTTGGCATCTGTGATGGTTCGGCTAATGTGTCAACTGGGCCAAGTAATTGTGTCCAGGTGTTTGTTCCAGCAAGCATTGGGATAATTGTAATACAAGAGCATTTATGGACTTCAATCACCAGTGAGTTTACTGCGTGGATGGCTGATTACATCTGCATCAATCAAGGAGATTACATTATCAATGGGTGGTGCTTTTATCCAATCAGTTGAATGAAGTAAAAGTGGAAGTGATTTCAACATTCAGAGAGAATTTCCCAGCTCATCTTTGGACAGCCAGCTTCTCCCAGAAACTCATCAAGGGCCTTTCATCGGTCTTTCATCAGAGCCCCTGGTTTGCAGCCTGCCTAACGAACCTGGACCTGTGCATCCCCATGGTCGTGTGAGAGACTCTTTTAAAATCTCATATTATTGACAGATATCTCCTGTTGATTCTGTTTCCCGAGAGAACCCTGACTAATACAGCGTCTCTGACTCTGATTTTAGGCAGGATTTTAGGTCAGACTAAAAGTGACCCATGCATACATAGTGTTGGCAGAATGGTTTTTAAATTTTTATGTATTTCTTTTTTTATGTTTTGAGATAACCACCAACATCTTAAAAATCACTGGGTGCCTCATGAAAATCCAGCTGTCTGGTCTACCTTGAAAACCTGATGCTCTTCCAAGAGTGAGCCCCCAAGGGCTCATTCGCCCAGCCTGCCCTTGGTAGCCTCGTTCTCCAGGGATTCTGGGCGCAGCTTCCCAGAATCCCTGGGAACACTTACCCTTGTTCAAACAACAGCCTAAAAGTTTTTGCCTTTTTTTTTTCCAGCTCCACTTGGAAATACCGTGTTGAGTTGATGAACACACATCCGCAGAGGCCTCCTTCAAGCCTTTCATGGGTCGCCTTTCAACTGTGAAAGCCTCTTGACCTGCCCTACCCCGCCCCTGCTGCTTTATGACCACACACGTGTTCCCTGCCCCGCTGGACACTCCCACGCTTGCCTTTCGAACCCTGCCTCCCTGGGGCCTGGGGACCTTGCTTCCCGGGCCCCTTCCAGCATCCCAGCCTTTCCTGCTCAGCCCCTGTGGGGCTATTTGCTCTACCCCAGGCCCTAAGCCCTGGTGGGCTCCCCACTCCGTCCTGGGCCATCTCTCCTGTAGCTCCAGTGGGAAGGCTGGGCCTCGCCTCCCAGCCAGCCATTACTCTCGGGAGATCCCTGAGCTGACTGTCGGTCCAGTACGTGGTCTACAGGCCCATCTAAGATGACAGGGCCGCGGGATCAGAGTTCGGGAGCTTCCCTCTTGTTTGAGGGGTGGGGATTCGTTCCAGGCAGTTTGAATTCCAGTCCCCGGCAACACCCCAACACCGCCCCACCCCGTAAGGCCCCGTCCTGTCCTGCAGCCCTGGTCCAGGGCAGCTGCCGAGTGCCGGTCCAGCCAGCACGCCGCAACACGCAAGCCCTCGGCAGCTCATGCTCCAGAGGATCAGAGCCCCACAGGCCGCCTCCCCACCGCCCCCGGCCCGCAGTGCCTCCAGGCTGAGGAGGGCCGGGCTGTGGCAGTTAGGCATTGCTTATGAATTCCAAAAACAGATCCTGGATTATGCTTGTAAACTGGTCTGTTCCTCTGGGCATATTAGATTGTACTGGATTTTGCTTGATTAAATTATGATTAAGGCTTTGATTGGGCCACATCAGTAGGATGTTGAATCCCCACACCCTTGGTGGGTGGGGGCTCAGAAAGAAAATGACAAGGCAGAAAATGACAAGAAAATGTAGAGGAGCCAGTTGGAGTTTTGGATGCTGGAGCCCTGGGAAGTAAACACACAGGAGAACACAGAGGACTAGAGACAGCTCCATAGCCTGGGCAGAGGCCCCAGGAAGAGAGATGAGTCTGATAGTCTACAACTGACCTTGTGGAAAGAATAGAGCAGCTGAGCCCGGAGAGGAACAAGCCCTGGGAGCGAGACGAGACTTATCCCAGCCTACAGCTGAGATTGGAAGCTGGGACCACAGAGCCTTAGGAGGAAGAGGGAGGCTGAACCCTTGCAGACACCAGCAGCCATCTGGTTCCAACACGTGGCAACAGACTTTGGTGAGGGAAGTAATTTACGCTTTATGGCCTTGTGACTGTAAGCTTCTACCCCAAATAAATACCGTTTTATAAAAGCCAACAGATTTCTGGTATTTTGAGTCAGCACCCCTTTGGCTGACTAATACATGGGCACTGCGAGGTTTTGAGGCTTCCTTCATGATTTTAAAGGAGGAAACGCGTCCATGGGCCTGTAAACCTTGAAGTCTAATTTAAACATGGGGGGCTGGAAGTGGCTCAACTGGTTGGGCGTCTGTCTCCCATATGGAGGGACCTGGGTTCGATCCCCGGGACCTCCCAGTTAAAAAATAATAATAATAAAAAAAATAATAATTTAAACATGAACGTTGAACTAAAAATGCAATGTAGGGTGGTTATACTAGCCATGATCTGATCATAGACTTCATCAAAGCTACCCAGATGCTCCGTGCAGTGACTCGCAGTTGAGTCTGGTCACAAGCTGTGAGGAGGCAGCGCCTGTGCCCAGAGGCACAGAGCAGGCTGGCATCGAGGAGGCCGGCAGAGCTGAGGCAGGACGCTGAGTCCTGGCTTGGCAGGGCCCAGCTGGTGGTGAAGCCTGGGGTCTGGGGGGACAGTGAGACTCTGGCCACAGTGAGGTGGCCTAGCAGTGGGCTGCAGCTCATCTTATTTGGCTGGCCCAGTGTTTCTAAAATGTCTGTATCTCATGCTGGCTTTTAAAAATCAGATTCCACACACAAATTCAGACATCTAGCTTTTGAGAAATCCAGACCTGGGATGCCAGATTCACCTGTCCACATGGCACCACTTGGCCAGAGCAGAAGATCATCCACCCTGTGGCAGTTTGAGATTATTTATGAATCCCAAAAAGAGAAAGATTATGTTTGTAAACTGATCTATTCCTCTGGGTGTGATACCCTTTGATTGCATTAAGTTCAGCTGAAGTGCCTTTGATTATATTACCTGTTAAGATTAGGGCTTTTTAAAATTTGACCAGGTCAGGAAGGCGTACTCAGCTTGAGTTCCTGCTCCCTTGGTGGGTCTGATATTAATGGACTCTCACTCAGACACAAGAAGACAGAGGAGAGAACTTTGTCATTTTTTTGACCCTGTCATGTGACAGGAAGGAGAAGGCTCAAATAGCTAAAGCCCCATGGTGAGATGGACCATTAGCCTGATAGCTTACAGCTGACCTTGGGAAGACAGCGAGATTGATATAGGGAGTCCTGAGAGACAAGCCCTATGTCAGCTTGCAGCTAAGATGGGGAAGAAGCTGGGCTCACGGAGCCTCAAGGGGAAGAGGAAGCCCAGAGGGGAAGGCTGAAACCGGCCATCTTGCTTCAACACGTGGCAGCTGACTTTGGTGAGAAAGTACCTCTTATGGTGCCTTGAGTTGGGCTTTCCATTGCCTTGGGATTGTAAGCTTTTACCCCAAATAAATACCCTTTATAAAAGCCAACAATGGAGTGACCTGGGTTCGATCCCCAGGACCTCCCAGTAAAATAAAATAAAAAATTAAAACAAAACAAAACTAAAAGCCAACATATTTCTGGTACTTTGCATCGGCACACCTTTAGCTGACAAATACATGCCCCTTTAGAGAGTTTGTGGGCCCTGTTGGGAAAAAGCAAGGAGTGGAATGCCAGAGGAAGGAAACAGAGGGGCAGGTCTTGAGGGAGCTGGATCGAGCAACCCCAAAGGCCAGTCTGGATGGCACCACCCAGCAGCTCATCATCAGGAGTCTGCCTTTACCTTTTGAAAACAGATTTCCTGGAGTCATGAGTGTGCTCATAACTTTTGATCCTGAAAAAGGAAATACAGGAAAGAAAAAGAATACACATTTTGAGGAAGAAAAAGTTAACAGGAAAAAAAAAAGTATTTTGCTGGGTTTGCAGTGTGGGAATTGACAGAAGTCACAGTCCATGTAAATTTTAACGACTTTTTGAACGGCAGCAGGTTGGCCTGCAGTGTGACAATCACACACGGAGAATTTTAGTCTTTGTACAGGGTGCCTTTAAAAAAGCAGTTAAGCTTGCACTTGCTCCTTTACATCTGCTCTTGCTCTGTTTGTAACCATCCTATCTTTTCATAGTAACCACTGTTTTAGGTCCTCTGAAACTTGTCTCAACAGTGTTTTACTCATGTGTGAACTGGCTAAATCCTTTCAAGGGTCTCTAAGTGTGTAAAAAGAAGGTAACCAGCTACATTTTTTCTAACAGGAGAATTCTCATCACACTTGGAGAACTGTAGTTTCAGTCAAAGAGTTAAAAAATGTTCTTGTTTTGAAACTTTTTCTCAGCTCCAAATCCTGCAGGCAAGCCTGACTGACTGGAAGATTTCTTTTCTCAAAAGGGGGAATGCACATAGCTCAGCCTTGGTTTTCTTAAATCCTTTGTGCTCGCTGCTCAGTGGTCTTCCCTCGGAAGTGGTAAAAGACGTTTAGACTGGGTGGCCGGCGAGCCGCCCCACCTCCTTCGCTGTCTGCTGCCTTACCCCAGGCCTAGGGACCTGCGGGCCTCGCCGATTTCAGCAAGTGAGGAAGCAGGTCAGGGGCACACATCAGCTGTTCCACTGCACAATCCTGACATGCGCAGCGACCTGTAAAGCAGTTCCAAAATGCTGGAGGAGTCTCTTAAGTGATGCTGCCTATAACCACGGGGCTCACACGCACTCCAGGCGCAGTCGACGTGCCAAACGCAACTGGCTCTTGTGCCTGGGCTCCTGGATCTTGATGAATGTTTGCTTTAAACGTTGCTTTTTCCCTTCAGTTTAAGTTGGTGGCAGAGCCTCCAACATGAAAACGGTACGGCGCCGCCCCCGGGAGCACACGAGGACGCTCACGGCGGCCTCCTCGCACACACCAAGGTCGTTTCCACTCCGGCCGAACAAGCCCTGCCCTCTGCCCCGGAAGCGCTCTCGCCAGACCTCCTCATGGCCTCCCTGACCCGCCTCGAGCACCCTGACCAAATCAACCCGGTCCACGGAGTGGCTTAGCTCGCGGCGCCACAACTCGAACTCGGGACCTGCCCCTTCCGGAGGGCGGGGGCAGATGTGCTCGGAACTGCGCGCGGCCCTCTGGGAGTTGTAGTTCGGAGCCCTCCCGCGCAGGCGCAGCCCAAGCCGGTGGCGGCCGCGGCCTTCGCCCTGCAGTCCTGCAGGTGTGCGCGGTCAGGAAGCGGGCGGGTGCCAGGAGATAGCGCCAGGTGCACCCTGAGCCCCGCTGCCTCGGCCCCAGGGCCCTGGGCGAGTAGGTGCGAGTGCGGAAGCGGCCGGAAGCGCGCGCGCGGCCCTCTGGGAGTTGTAGTTCGACTCCTGGCCGCGCAGGCGCAGACCGGGTCAGTGGTGGCTGCGGCCTTTGTCCCACCGTCCGGCGGGTAAGTGGGTTCGACCGGCTGGACCCCGGCGAGGGAGGCCGAGCAGGCGCGGAGCCGGGGTCTGCTCTGGGGCCCCTGTCGGGGCGTGTACGCGGCCTCGCGGGTCCGGCCCGAGTCCCTTTTGCTGCTTTGAGCCGGGGCGGGTGGCCGGGGGCGGGGCGGGGCCGAGTGGGCGGGGCACGGTTTGGGGGTGTCTCGGGGTCCTCGAGGAGGGCCTGGGGCGTCGAGTGGGCCTCCTGGCTTGGGCGGCAGCGGGAGGAGGGATGAGCCAGCCCGACCCCGGCCGGGCCCGCATCCCCCGACCAGGAGGTCATCCCTGAGGCCTGCGCCTTCTAGAGGTGGGGGAGACCAGTACCCCAAATTCTAATCCAGCTGACCAGCGCGCAGGAGGCAAACTGTTAACTTTTACTGAGTGCCCCCTGCGTGCCAGGCACCATTCAGGCCGCTTCATTAATTTAGCAAACATGTATTTAGCGCGGTTTGGGTGCCAGACCCCATAATTGCCCCAAGGCCCTCCGGGGAGACCTTCGATATTGCCTCTGCCCCCCTGGAGCCGCAGCGGAGTCCAGAAGGTCATAAACACGTAACTGAAGAAGAAAACGCCTCATCCTGGGAACTGCAAGAAAAACAACAGGGCAGGAGAGGGTTCGGGGCGGGATGGGGGCACAAAGGCAGCGTCATCAGAGGAGGGTACGGGGGGAACACAAGGGAAACCCTTTTAGCCTGAGAGTTTCATTTGGGAAGTCAGCCAGGGAGATAAGCTTGTAAACCATTGGCAACAGAGCCTTGCATGTAGTAGGCACTAAATAGATGCTTGTCTCCCAACAGTCACCACCATCTGTCTGCTGTTGCTGGGCTCTGTTGTCAGCCCTTTACAAGTCTTCACCCAGGTAATCCCCGCAGCAACCCCATGGGCCACACGTGCTGTTACCGCCTCGGTTTACAGAAGGGGACCACAGGGGTGCCTGGCTCTCATAATAACAGAAATTGTCAGCATCCTGGAAGTCAGCCGTACCCCCCAGCCACCCTGGGCCTTAGCTGCCCCATCCGTGGCATGGGGCAGGAGAACCTGCGATCACCTGTGAAGAGCACTGGCGTTCAGAAAAGGCCAAGCTGAGGTCTCACTGCTGTGAGTTCTGGCCTGGGTTCCCGAGGCCACAGCTTGGGACAGGGACTGGCCCAGCGCTTCACATCCCCTCACATCCCCTCTCCCCCCAGAGCTGCTCATAGAGGAGCCGGCCATTCCCATGAAAGGCCAGAGGAGGAGGGAATGACTGCTGGGCTCCTCGCCGCTGGGGCCCTGGTGAGTACACCACCACCTTCATCCTTGGGCCTCCCAGGGCTCCTCTGCAGGCCCTGTCCTGGGGTCCCTGCCAGGCTTGTTCTGGCCTCAGGGCCTTTGCCCTCGCTGTGTCCCCTGCCAGGAGAGTGCTTTGGCCAGCTGCTTGTCCTCCAGATCTCAAACATCACCTCCTCTGAGAGACCCTCGCAGATTCCCCCGACCTGCTCTGTCTGCCCTGGCAGAGGTTGGTTGCCTGTTGATTCCAGGCAAAGCCTGTTGGGGCTTTCTGACACAGAATGGGGCCTCGCAGTCATTCCTTGGTCACTGGGAATGGGAAGCAAGGTTTTGCACAAGTGTATTAACTCATCCTTTTCTCTGAAGGGCCAAGTTTTCTGTTCTATTGTTTTCTTCTACGTATTGATTTGTTGGAGCTCTTTACATGTGGTGGCCACTATTTCCTTTTCTTGCCATTTATATTTTTGTTGCAAATATTTATTCTGATGCTTTGGGTCCTTTAAGTGGCTTGTAATGACTTGTCATATAGAAGTGATGAATTTAGATTATTAAGTGTATTAGTTTCTTGTTGCTACTGAGACAAATTACTACAAATTTGGTGGCTTAAAACCCCACTAATTTATTATTTTATAGTTCTGGAGGTCAGAAATCCAAAATCAGTCTTGCTGGGCTAAAATTGCAGTGTCAGCAGGGCTGCGTGCCTTTTGGAGGGGAAAATCTGTTTCCATGCCTTTTCCAGCTCCTAGAGGCCACCTGCTTTCCTTGGCTGATGGCCCCTTCCTCCATCTTCAAAGCCAGCAACGCCAGTTGAGTGTTTCCTGTGCTGCAGAGAAGTTAACAACTCAGATTGCCATTAATGCTGCTACGGACAGGACACTGACTCTTCTCCTCCCTCTTCCCCTTTAAAGAACTCGTAATCCCACCCACAACCCTAGTTCCCTTTTCACATACCTGGATTTAATTTACATCGTGAGCAGCTTCATAATAAAATTGGTCTGGCTGCTTACCAGCTTTATCACTTTGGGCATGTTCAAGATCTCCTGGCCTCGGTGTCCTGGTCTGCTAAATGGGGTCACGGCTGCATGACCCTCTCGTGGGGCTGCTAGCGAGTCCAAGGGGCTGAAGTCCATCGCAGGCCTGGCACAGGGGCTGTCCGTGACGTGAACGGTGGTTTTGTTGAGTCGATTTTTGAATCTTCCACAACCTGTCTAGGATACATTCCAGGAGGGAATGAGAAGTAGGGATTTAGGTAGATTCTCTCCCCAAACAGCTAAGCAGTCATTACCACAACGTCTTCCCTCAGAAGCTGGGCCTTTTCCTTCCTCTATTGACCTTAAACTGCACTGCCATGTTCAGTCCCTCCTTCCCAGTCTACCGAACATAGTTTTAGTTATTATCATTTCATGGTTCGTGTTTCTATCTGGTAGGGGCAAGCTCCCTCTAATAAGCCTCCATTTCCAATTTTCTTATATTTTCTGTTCTTTTTTATTTTCTTGTTGGTTTAAGAGCCACATAGAATATTTTTGAACAAATCGTCATTTATTTAAAATTTCATTTCTTTCTGGCTTCATTTCATTGTGGCCTGTTGAATACTGAATTGTTGTCACTTCTGTGTCTAGACCTGGTCACCAAGTTAGTCCCAGATTCCCCTGCTGGACACATCAGCGGCCAGTCTGCACACGTCCTCTCACGGCCGTAGGTGATTTCTGTGGCATTCACGCTGACTCCTGGTTTGCTGCCGTCAGCTTTCTAGAACAGTGGAAAACATCAGGCTCATCACTCCCCAGAGTGTCCATTTATATTGATTGACCCCAAAATGGGCCCAAGAGGGTGCCGGCTAGAGGTTTAGCCCACGCTGGTGGAGCCAGCAAGGGGCTCCCCTTCCTGTGAGTCGGGCACATTGTCAGCACAGGGAGGTCAGGACTCTCTTCGCCTGGATTGTTTCTGATGCCGCCACTGACTGGACGGCCTCCTCCCTGCCTTGGGGCCTCTACACAGGGCCCACCGCCTGGAGAAATGCCGTTTATCGCCAGGCTGGAAGCGCTGCCAGGCTGGGGCCACGTGTACCAGGCTAGCCGCTGAATCCAGTGTGCAGCCATCGCATGTGCTCAGTGCCTGTCTTCATCATATGAGCCCTTTAAAAGGAGAGCAGTTTCTCCAGTTGGTGGCAGAAGAGGAAGCCAGAGAGACACATGCCAGCTGGCCTGCAGGAAAGCAAATGCCCACGTTGTGAGCTGTCAATCCTAGGAACTGAGAGCCATCTCTGGCCGACAACTAGCAAGAAAATGGGGGTCTCAGCCCTTCACCCTCGAGGAAGTGAAGTCTGCCAGCCACGAGGAGCTCTCCCCAGAGCTTCCAGATGAGAACCCAGCCAGGACGCAGCCGTGCGCGCTGGAGTTCTGGCCCTCAGAGCTGCAAGCCGATAACTGGGTGCTGGGCTAGGCCGCCAGGTTGGCGGTGTTTGTTACCAGCAGCAGGTAGCTCGTGCAAGCAGACTGGCTGGGGCTGCTGTCGAGATCAGTGAGCTCAGCCCCACTGGGAGCTTTTTTCTTGAAATCTCATTTTGTTTTGAGGGCTTTGTTTTATTCGTTATGTTTATATCTCGGACCCATCCGGGTTTTATTTGGGCCGCAGGAATGAGGCAGGGATCCAGCCTGATCCTTGTCCAGCTGCTTCCCCCTCAGCCTAGGCAGAGACGCCTGCTCTGAAGGCACCTCCACGGAAGCTCAGCTCCTCGCAAATCCCAGCCTGCAGGGACCGCTCACCCCTTTATCGCTGGCTTCTCGGCACTGTTTCTCCAGCTGAGTTGCTGGAAACGGGCTTGACTCTAAGGCCTCTCCCCCTCAAGCAGGGCCCCCAGCCCCACAGGAAAACCTGACCCAGGTCCCCAGGCCCAAGAGAACCCTGTCCCGGCCAGTGCCCCCGTCACCAGCTGCCTCCAGCAGCAACCAGCGCCAGGCTTGGCCTGACGAAGGACGCTTGTATGTGACGTTTCAGGAGCAGCTGACTTTCGAGGACGTGGCTGTGGACTTCACACAGGAGGAGTGGGGGCAGCTGGAGCCCGCCCAGAGGACCCTGTACCGCGATGTGATGCTGGAGACCTTTGGGCTCCTGGTCTCCGTGGGTAAGGCCACGCCCATGTCCCTGGTGGTCCCCCCCCACGTGGACTCTTACCCTCTCGCGGTTAAGACTGGGGACAGCCCTGGGCCGTGTCTTGGCTTCAGGAACCCAAGTTCTCTGTTGTTCTAGAGCATCATTGAGAAGGTTTATATTCTTTGGCTCTAGTGCAAAGTTTTGGCTATTTTATTAGAGTAGACTCAACAGTTAGTCAGGACGTCTGGGTTGCAAGCAGCGGATCCCACCTGAAAATGCTGGAAGCAGAAAAACGTGGGTTGATGTGACACACTGGGTCCCCTAACTGCAGAAACCAGGGTGGAGCCAGGTCTTCCTGCGGTGCTGTCAGGAGCCCCCTCCTCCTTCGCCCCCTTGCTCTGTGACTTCTGGCTCCGTTCCCAGACGGACCTCCTGGGGCTGACAGGATGCCCCTCCTGGGTCTGCGTCCCAGGCCCCCATCGAAGGTCCCCGGATTGTCTCGGTTTGGCTGCCAGGTCCCCTGCACAGCCATCATTTGTTGCCAGGTGATGGGCGGCAGCAGGGCTTGATTGGCCAGGCCTGGGTCACATGTCCACCCTGGAGCCAGGGGTCCGGGACTGAGAACAGCAAGGGGGTCCCTGAGGAACATCAGAGGCAGTTGCCATGACTGGCCCCTGGAAGAGCAAGGGTGGAGTGTATAGGGGCAGGGCCAGGGAGGGTCCTAGGACACAAATGCTCACTCCTCGGGTCTCCCTGAGCCAGTCCTCATCTCCCTGCCGAAGCAGGAGGCAAAGCCCTGGGCAGTGGGCGCAGGAGCTCAAGGCCTGTGCCCAGGTGAGATGGGCGCCCTGCAGGGCTGGGAGGAGCCCATCCGCCCTCTCTTCTGGGGTTCTCACTCTCACTCCTGCTGATCCTTCACAGCAAATCACAGCAAACTGCCCACGCAGCCATTTAGCGACACTCACCAGGCACCTGCTTTGCTGTGAGTGAGACCACATCCCTGCTCTCCCTGACTTTACCTGGGGGTCAGGGGTTACAATATACAGGCAGAAAATAGCAGTGAGTGGGATGATTAAAGGTTGTGATGAATGTTGAGAAATGAAAGTGGGTGACGAGGTAGAGGCTGGGGTGGGAGGGGCATAGCTTTCGCAGGGAGATGAGAGGTAGCTTCCCTGAGGAGGCAACTGGTAAGCTGAAGCCTGAACCAAGAGAAGAATGTAGGATACTCTAGGGAGCAGTGTTCAAAGCAGAAGGAACAGCAGGTACAAAGTCCCCAAGGTGGTGTATTGGTCAGCTAATGCTGTGTAACAAGCACTCTAACCTCAGTGGCTTAAACCAAAAAATCATTTATGACTCATGAGCCTGTGGGCCATCTGGGGTTGGTGGGGCCAGGCTGGCTCTGCCTCATGCCTGCAGACTGGCTTGGTGGTTCTGGTCTTCGTGTCCCTGTCCTGACACCAGCTGGCAAGCCTGTGTACCTCCTTTTCAGGAACATGGCACAGGTACAAGAGGGCAGGGGATATCCTTAGGCGGGTATTGACATGCCATCATGTCCACTCATGAGCCATTGGCCAAAGCAGGTCATGTGGCTGAGCCTAGTGTCCAGGAGCAGCGTGTCCACTCAGCCCAGGACGAGGGCACTCACGTGGCTGGAGCAGAGTGAGTGAGGGGTAAGGACAGGTCATACAGGGCCTTGTGGGCCATGGTGGTGAGTTTGGATTTTATTCTCAGTCTTGGGAGCCATGGAAGGTTCTGTGCAGAGTGGGAACAGGATGCAGTGCCGGCCTTTGCCGGCTCCCTCTGACTCCCTGGAGAAGGCAGTGGGTACTAAAGGCGGAGGCAGAGCCCCAGCAGGGAGGCTGCAGCCAGTGCCGGCAAGCGGAGGGCTGAGGGGTGGGTGAGTGCATTCACAGGATGCTGAATTCAGGAACGAGGAACTGAAGGACAAGGGCCACGAGCCACACTGCTGGCTCCTCCTGTGCCCGTGTACCTGGTGATGCGCGAAGGAGCGCCACTGCCGACCCAGGTAGCCTGGCCAGGACGCAGCCCTGCTGCTCCCTGCTGCGGCCTGGGACCCTGCCTGTGCCTGCTGGGCCGTGCTCGCGGCTGCCTCAGGTTGCTCTGAGGACTGAAGGAGGTGCGCATGTAAAAGGCGTGGCCCCCGGGGCCCGGCACGCCACCGAAGTCCCGCCTCTCTGGAGGATCCCGGCCGGCCAGCTCATCACTGTGTGGCCCCATCTTCCACGTCTTCCACAGATGTGTAGGCGGCCCTGCTGTTCTCTGCATCGACACCCCCCTCTCACTTGAACGTGGGGAGGAGGAGCAAGCCTGGGACCCTCTCAGGGACAGTGGGGAGCAGGCCGCCAGGGGCAGCTGCATACAAGCCCAGAACCGGGCCCCTGCCGGGGTCAAATCCACCCAGGACGGGAGGAGGGCCCCGTCAGGGTTGGTGCTGGGAAAGGGAGTGATGATGCTGGGTCTGCGGGATAAGGAGGCAGTGACAGGTGGGGGCAGGAAGGGCAAGCAGAGGGAATGGCGAGCAGAGTTCAGAGGCTGGAGGGAGCAGGAGGGGCCTGCCCAGCATGGCTGGAGTCTCCAAGGGCCATGGGGAGTGTGGTGCTCGATGCGTCTCCAAATGGGATAGAAAGGGCCCTGGTGGTGGGGACACCCCAGGTGGGCAGGACTCTAGGGAGTGGGGCACCCCGGTGCCCTGTGGGCAGTTTCCCACTGGCATCAGGCCCTGCCCTGTGCAGGCAGCAGAGGCACAGCTGCTGCGTGGGGAGGGGCCCGGCCTGGGCCCCAGGTCCACCTCAGAGATCAGGGAAAGGGGGTCCCTAAGAGCATCGGGTGTGACCACAAGGACGGCGGTCCTTGCAGCCACTCGGGGGTCGTAACAGGGTCCTCCAGCCTCACATAGCAGCGGTCCCATACCTGATACATTAGCTTCCTGTGGCTGCTGAAACAACCACGCATTCAGTGGGTTAAGACAACACCAGTTTATCACCTCCTGGTTCTGAGGGTCAGAAGTCCGAAAGGGTCTCGCTGGACTAAGGTCAAGGTGTCAGCAGGGCTGGTTCCTTCTGGAAGCTCTAGGGCAGGACCCATTTCCGTGCCTTTTTCAGCCTTAGAGTCCACCTGTTTTCTTGGCTCAGGGTCCTTTCTTCCATCTTCTAAGCCGGCAGTGGCCAGCAGAGTCTTGCTCACATCCGTCTCTCTGCCCTGACTCCTGCCTTCCTCTTCCGCATTTAAGAGCCTCGTGCTTGCATTGGGTCTACCTGGATAATCCAGGACACCCCTCTCAGAGTCAGCGGATCAGGAACCTCCCCGTCTCCTCTGCTACCTTAATTCCTCCTTGCAGTGTGAGGTGGCATAGCCACGGGTTCTGGGCGTCAGGATGTGCACATCTTTGGGCGGCCGCTGTTGTGTTTAACACACGCAGCTTCACCTTTTTATTTTTTTAACATTTAACTGGAGAATAACATCCTGGGAAAGTGCCTGCGCCACACCTTTGGGCTAATCTGCAGGGAAGGCGCAAAAGGCCATCCTGCGAGGAAGGAGGAGGAGGAGGACAGAAAGGCTCATGCATCCGTTGGTTTGTCCATACCCATTCTTGAGCATCTGCTGTGGACATATGGCGGTGACTGGGGAGCTCCCAGTTAGTGAGACAGATGCAGAATAAACCAGATCAAAGTACTCTAACACCCGTCCTCCTGCTGATGGACATTTTGGCTCTTTCCAGTGTGGGGGAGCTGGTGGGCGTCTTTACATCTGGGGTGCAATGGTAGAGCAGCGAGGTGCCTCCAAGGAGAAGCTGGGTCTCCACCATGGAGGGCTGGGCTGGGTGGTCCTCCACACAGCAGCTCTTCCTCTGGGAAGGCTGCTCTAGCCAGGGCCAGGCTTTCCTTCTGCCCCTTCCATGCCTGGTGCGTCTCTTTGCCCTGGAATGCTGTCTCCTAGGCAACCTCTCCCCACCCTTTCCCTGTCTTCCCCTTGCAAATTCCATCCATGCCTCTTATACCTACTCCCTTTATTTCTGTGCTTCATTCCCTCTTCTGGTTCCTTCCCAGTTTATAAATCCATATTTCAAAATGGTCAAAGCCACTTGTGTCTTGAACATTTTAAAATCATCCATTTTATTCTCCTGTTCCCACTGCTCCACTACAAACTCTTTCTGTCCCCAGAACAGGGACTAAGGGACATTTCCACTTTTTATTTCTTTAAGGCTTGGAAATTAGACCTGAAAGCACATCGTCGGCCCCAAGGCAAGGCGCTGTCCTGGTAGAACGCCTCCTGTGGGACGGACTGTGGCTCTCCAGGGGTGAAGACCCCAGGGCCCACCAGGAGTGGCGCCGCGAGAGTGCGGGCAGCCCTGGGATGCAGGTGGCCCGCCCTCGGGAGCAGCCGCAGGGGAATGGGTTTGGGGAAAAGTGGAGTCTGAGCCCCAATCTCCCAACTCACCCAATGATTCCTGAAAGACGAGGCCCCCACATGTGGGAGACACACCGAAAAAGACAGAGATCAGACTCGAACGTAAATGCACACCAAAAAAACTATGCAAAAGAGAAACCCTATGAATGTCAGGCGTGTGGAAAGGCCTTTAGTCACAGCTCAGCACTCATCGAACACCAGCGAACGCACACAGGAGAGAGACCACATGTATGTCACGAATGTGGGAAAGGCTTCCGAAACAGCTCAGCACTTAGCAAGCACCAGAGAATCCACACTGGGGAAAAGCCCTAGAAATGCAGCCAGTGTGGGAGGGCTTTCAGCCAGATGGCCCCGCTGACGCAGCACGAGCGGACACACACGGGCGAGAAGCCCTACGCGTGCCGGGACTGCGGGAAGGCCTTCGGCCACAGCTCGTCCTTGACCAAGCACCAGCGAATCCACACCGGGGAGAAGCCTTACGAGTGCCGCGCGTGCGGCAAGGCCTTCGCCCAGATCACGCCGCTGACCCAGCACCAGCGGACGCACACGGGCGAGAAGCCCTACGCGTGCCACGAGTGCGGGAGGGCCTTCAGCCAGAGCACTCTGCTGACCGAGCACCGCAGGATCCACACCCAGGAGAGGCCCTATGGCTGCCACGAGTGTGGGAAGTCCTTCAGCCACAGCTCGTCGCTCAGCCAGCACGAGCGGACGCACACGGGCGAGAGGCCCTACGCGTGCCGGGACTGCGGGAAGGCCTTCAGCCAGCTTGCCCCCCTCGCTCAGCACCAGCGGACGCACACGGGCGAGAGGCCCTACGCGTGCCACGCGTGTGGCCGAGCCTTCAGCCAGAGCTCCCTTCTCACAGAGCACCGCAGGACCCACACCCAGGAGAGGCCCTATGGCTGCCACGAGTGTGGGAAGTCCTTCAGCCACAGCTCATCACTCAGCCAGCACGAGCGGACACACACGGGCGAGAGGCCCTACGCGTGCCGCGACTGCGGGAAGGCCTTCACACACAGCTCCTCCCTCGCCAAGCACCAGCGAACGCACACCGCACAGACCCACCCCATGAGTGCTGGGGACGTGGGGGAGCCTTGGGCCAAAGCTCATCCCTGACTGGACTTGACCTAGTCGCACTGGCGAGAGACCACACAAACACGTCTATAAACAAGCCTTCACGCGCGGCACACCCTTCAGGCACCTCAGAGAGTTCACACTGATGGCAGTGGCTGTGGGAGTGCCAGTGATATCAGATTGTCCAGACAGTGGGGAAATGTGGAGATAATCAACGTTGAGAGCCTTCAGCCACGAGTGCCAACTAGCAGAACCTATAAAAGAGAGAAACAGAATCAGTGGGAATGGCTTCTGTCCAAGGGCTCACCATATTCCGAGCCAGAGCTTTCAGAATGGTGAGAAACCCAAAAAATGCCTTTCATATAAAGAACCAGACGAAGTCAGAATTATCAGTACTGCACATTACATTCAGGGGTGGGTGGGGGCGGAGGCAGTGCTTACAAATGGTGCAAATTGATTCTGATTTTCCCAGAAATCAGTATGGTGGAGTGTGTTCCAGAACCAAGAGTGCATGAGGAATTGCCACCAAAATTTGACTGTCTCAGCACAAAGTTTTCTGATTTGTGTGTAAATTGTTTGGTCAGGGTGCATGGCAACCATTCTCAGAGATTTGAATCCCATATGGCAAGTACAGTAAACTGATTTCAAGTGTGTCATCTCTGCATTATTTTTGCAATAAATTAATCTTTCTATCCAATGCAGTTGAAAAGCTGTGTATGGGAAGACTTGAGGAAATGCGGAGCCACTTCATAGAGTCTCTCAGACCCGGGGATGGCTTTGCTGCCCTGTTGTCTAAACTTCTCCACAGGATGTGTGGGCGCCAGCAATGCGGACGTCGGTGTCTAGTAAAAAGGCGTAGATGTTTCCTTTGCTCACCCATCGTCTCCTCTCCAGATTCAATAGCATCTCCATGTTGGAACCTTATTTTTCACAACATTCATCTGTTCTATGAAATGTACAAGTTAATCTTCTCTTGAACGGTTTTTCCATCAGCTCTGCATCCTGGTGTTTTCGTAAGCTTTTGATTTCACACGATTTAACTTGATGGCCGATGGTACTTAACTGGACCCTGAATCCATATACAAAACACTTGTGGGCAGATGTGTGCGTGTGCACCTAAGGAGGCACGAGTACCCCCATTGCCGCCCCATCCTGGGCTGCCCCGATCCTGCCAACCGTGACCTTTTCACAGTGACGCACACCTTCATTAGAACCCATAGTTAAGTTGCATTGGCTCTTTTTGATCATCAACCGTGAGTTGTGATCATTTCAATCAATTTGGTTTTCCTAATCAAAATGCCAGGATTTAAACTTACAATGAACTTGGAATTTCTCTCGAGAGTACCATGTTGCAAATAGTCTTTGAATACTGCTGCTCAGTGTGCTTGTGGAATGCCGCCTCTCTCTGTAATTTCAGAGTGCATTTAAAAGTCACTTCAGAAAATCAGGGTAAATAGTGCATAGCAGTGCTGTCCAATAGAAACATAATACAAGCACACAAGCAATGTTAACTTTTCTAGTAACGTTGTAAATAAAAAAGTGAAATTAATAATGTTTGCCCCTGTATATCCAAAATGTTATCTCAACATGTAATCAATGTAAGAAAATCAACAAGATACTTTCCATTCTTTTTGTGCACTGAATCTTTGAAATCCAGCGTGTATTTTACACTCAGAGCACATCTCTGTAGTCACATTTCAAGTGTTCAGTAGCCTCATGTGGCCAGTGGCCACCGTACTAGGTGGTGCAGCTTAGGGCCTTGGTCCCTTGGTCAGTTCTTTTGTCCTCCCTTCCTTTAGCACATCTAACCTCCCTTCCCCTGGGCCTTTGCCCTGGTGTTGCTTCTTGCCTTCAAGGAAACCAGATGTGCTAGGGACAAGGGCTTCTTAAGTCAATGGTAGGACAGGCTCCTACCTGAAGGAGGCGGTTGTGCATATTTCAGGCTCTCCAGGAATATTCTTATAATAGAGCATTCCATCTGGAAAGGCTCCTCTGTTCCAATTCAGTTCAGCCACAATGGAAACTTACTGAGCCAATGGATTTGTGCTCTTCTACAGTCTTCTGGAAAAATACTAGATCAGGGTCATCGCCAAGAAACGGAGCAGCACGAGCTTCTGCCTTCCCTCTCGGCCCCTCCTCACACAGACCCTCCTAGCAGGGACTTGGGAGCCACCAACTTTCTCTCCTAAACTGGTGAGGGAAGAGATGAGCCTCCCCCGATGGTGCCCAGTCAGTGGAGGGGAGTTGAGGAAGTTACCTCTAGGGTATCAGAAAAACTGCAGGGTCACATGAACTCCTGACTTCAGAGGAGTGGTTTACATGGTGTATTTGCTGATCTCTTGATTATTGGCACAAAACTAAAAGACCAGCAAGGAAAATTGAAAGGGGGGACACATTTCTGCACCTCAGGTTAAAATGACACATGGACACGATTCCTGAGGCTAAAGTCAGAAACTTGCATCTTCCCCTTGGTGTCCCAAATACTTGGGCCTGAAGCCCTGAGATGCCATGAAAGAAGTCCGACTACCCTGAGCCTGCCATGCTAGGAGGATGCCCTTGCCACCGAGACCCCCTTTTAGGTCTTGGAGTCCTCCCAACCTCACCAGCCATGGCAGTGAACAATTCTTCAGGTGATTCCAGCGCCCCCAGCTCTTGAGGTACTTCAGCCTTCAAGTTTTTCCCAGATGAGGCCTCAAACATCAAGAAGCAGAGACAAGCCATCCCTGTTGTGCCCTTTCCAAATTCCTGATCCACAGAAACCATAAGCATAGGAAAATGGTGTTTCATGCCACTAAGCTTTAAGGTGGCTGGTTACACAGAAATGGTAACTAGAATATTCTAGGAGAGGATCTTTTTGTTGTTGTTAAACTCTTTTTTTAAAGATGTTATTGATTGATTCCCCCCACCCTCCACCCCCCGCTGTTTTGTGCTTGCTGTCTGCTCTCTGTGTGTTCTTCTGTGTCTGCTTGTCTTTAGGTGGCTCTGGGAACCGATCTCGGGACCTTCCAGAGCGGAGGGAGGTGCTCAGTCTCTTGCGCCACCTCAGCTCCCTGGTCTGCTGTGTCTCTTATTGTCTCTCTTCTGTGTCTCTCTTTGTTGCGCCATCTTGCTGTGCCAGCTCTCCGCTCGGGCCAGCTCGCTGCGCAGGCCAGCTGGCTTTTCACCAGGCGGCCCCGGGAACCCTGGACCTCCCATATGGTAGGCGGGAGCCCAGTCGCTTGAGCCACATCTGCTTCCCGAGAGAATCTTTTTTTTTTTTAATAAAAATACAATTGGGTCACTCTTAACTCACACCCTCCAGTGGCTTCTTACTGTGGGTGAAGAGAAAATCCTCACCCAGGTAGATGAAGTCCTGCAGGACTGGCATCTGCCCACCTTCTTTAGGAAAAGCCAGATGGGCCTTGTTTGTTCTGAACCAGGGTCTCACAATGAGATCCACGACTTTTTTTTTTTTTTTAAGATTTTATTTATTTATTCATTTATCCCCCCCTTGCTGCTTGTGCTCGCTGGGTCAGCTAACCACGCCGTGCAGGCGGGCCTGCCTTCACCAGGAGGCCCCGGGAACCGAACCCGGGGCCTCCCATATGGTAAACGGGAGCCCTACTGATTGAGCCACAGCCACTTCCCGAGATCCACGACTTTTGTCATCAGAAGCACCATGGTTGTTGGTTATAAACTCAGATTTATGGGCCCTGCACAAGAACAAATGAATCTGAATCTTTGGGATGGGCGGTGATGAGGACAATTCGTGTCCCCTGTAGTATGAGGATCCCTGCTCTAAAGCACAGATGTGCCTGCCCTTCTTGGCCTGTGGGTAGGTCCTTTCTGCTGTCTGACCACTCTTTCCACCTTCAGCTAGTTAACATTAATGCATCCTCTCATCTCAGACCCATGAACCCTTCCTCAGGGAGCCACTGCACAGCGCTTTGTTGCATGTATGGCAGTCATTATTTTCTTACTGGTGTAAGGCCATCTCTCAGAAGACTCTCTGAGGGTGGCGAGGGAAAGCTTCAGTGAGGTAATAAAGCAATAACTTGAAGGAGACTTAGACTAAGGCATGTGGCCATCTGGGGGAAAGCGGAGTGGCCACTGCAAAGGGCCCTGGAATGGGGGGGAGGGTAGGAGGTGACCTCAGAGAGGTGGCGGAGGGCCTGCTGTGCATGGCTCTGGAGGCGTTGCCAGGGCATCTGCTGGTGCTCAGAATGAGGTGCAAAGCAAAGGAGTGACGTGATCTGACTTACTTTTAACAGTCCCTCTGGCCTCTGTATGGAAGACAGCTTGTGGGCGAGCAGGGTGGAGGCGGTGAGGCCGATAAGGAGCCTGTTGCACTGGTCCAGGTGAGCAATGGTGCTAAGCAGCGATGAGCTGGGCTGGGAAGATTAGATTGTGAGGGTGCCAGGAGGCCATGCTAATATCTGTCATGGGTAATTTTCCTGCCTGGTAACTGTTCCCTCTTCCTTTAATCACTAGACCTTGTTTTACATCTGGGAAGCTACCCATTCTCCATGCTCATCCAGGTGAGCTCCTCTGGGGGGGTACAGGGATGGAGCACATGATGCGGGCTGAGCCAATCCCTGTGATGCATCCCCCCAGCCAGTGATTGGTTCAGGGAAAGGAAATGCCTCAAGATGAGCCAATGACACACAAAAGAATATTTCCCAGGCTCTGGGGACCAGACTCTGTATGTAAGTAAGGTCTGGCATTTAAGCCATTCTGGAAGCCCAAGCGGACGGCCCATTTGCGAATGGAGCATGTGTGGAGGAGGGAAGCTGAGTCCCCTAGAGAGAGCCTAGGTTCTGGTGATGCCACTTGAGGCCTGTATCAAACCTTTTTAACAACCTGCCTGTTCCCTCAACTTTTCAGCTACATGAGCCAGCAAATCCCCTTTTGGGTTAGCCCCATTGCAAGTAACAGAAAATACAACCACAATTAAAGAAACACAACTGATAAATTACCTGTTCCTCGGGGTGTGATGGTGATTAAATGAACTCATGGAATCTCAAAATATGATGCATAAAACACCCATTTATTTGCATCACTTATGAAATTTTCATCCCCATCAAATGCCACCAAAGTCACAGTAAGCCCTCCTTTTACATGCAGCAAAATCTCAAAGACCTTGTCCTCTTTGGTGCTGCTTTGGCTGCACCAATGGAAAGCTGCAGAAATGGAAAGTAGGACACACTCTCTGGTGGTATCAGGCATTTCAAACAGTGGGGATTTAATACAGGGAATTGGAATGGCTGGAAAAGCAAAAGTGGTGTTACTGAGAGACAGAAACAGCAGGAGGTTGCCACAACCCAGGGCAGGAGGCTCAAAAGTCCATACTCCACTACTAGAGAGACAGAGAAGTACAAGTGTTGGCGAGGATGTGGAGAGATAGGAACACTTCTTCACTGTCGGTGGGAATGCAGGATGGTACAACCACTATGGAGGACTGTTTGGCAGTTCCTAAAGAAGTTGAATATGGACTTGCCACGTGACCCTGCAATACCACTACTGGGTATATACCCAGAAGAACTGAGAGCAGTGACACGAACAGACATCTGCACACCGATGTTCATAGCCACATTATTCACCATTGCCAAAAATTGGAAACAACCCAGGTGTCCATCAACAGATGAATGGATAAGCAAACTGTGGTCTATTCACACGATGGAATATTATGCAGCTGTAAGAAGAAATGAAGTCATAAAGCATATGGCAACATGGATGAACCTGGAGGACATTATGTTGAGTGAAGCAAGCCAGACACAAAAGGACAGACACTGTATGATTGTGTTACTATGAACCAAATATATTGTGTAACAGATTGTTTGATTAAAAAAAAATTTATATGTATCCGTTACATTTTTAAAAGATTTATTTATTTATTTACTTTCATCCATTTTAACCCACCTCCCCACCCCACCCCACCCCACCCCACCCCACCCCATTTTTGCTGTTTTGTGTCCATGTGCTGGGCAATGGTCTATGTCTGTTTCCTGCTCTCTCTTCTCATCCTCCTCCTCCTGTCTTCATTGGGATTTGATCCTGGGAACCTCCCATGTGGGAGAGAGGCGTCCTGCCACCTGCACCACCTTAGTTCCTGGTTTTACGGTGCATCTCGTCTTGGCTCTCCCTTGTGTCACTCTCCTGTTACGTCATCATCTTGCTGCATGGCTCGGCGGGGCCTAGCATGCCCACATGCAGGGCCTGGTGGCCCATGCGCCTTCTATATTTTTCTTTACTTTACTGGGAGGTCCTGGGGATCAAACCCAGGTCCCTCCTTATGGGAGACGGACGCCCAACCATTTGTGCCACATCTGCCCCCCTGTATCTAGTACATTTAATTGAGAAATGTGTGTATTTATTCATCTGTATTTACTTTTTATAGTTTTTAATTGTTTATATTTTCAATTATTAAATGTACAAAATAAAGGTAAAAAATAAATGAAACATTGAAAAAAAAAAAAAAGTCCATACTCCCATTGACTCTCTAAAAACCTCATGGCTGGCATTTCTTAACACCAAATGCAAGGGAACAAATAGTTTCTCCTTCTTCCTGCTTCTCATTTTGCATGAGTCCCTCCTTTTGGAGGATCCTAGTTAGAACCCAGCTGGCAAAGAGTCCTGGGAAGTGTAGTTTGATAGCCATCAGCTGTATCTAGAAGATAGACTAGAAGGGAAGCTGTGAGGCTGAACTCCAACCAACAGGGGCACAAAAGCATTGCATCAGGTACACAGAAGTCGAATCTGAAGACCGGCATGAAGGCATATGAGCAAGTCTGGAAAGATCAGTGGAGTCCTCTAAGGACATGGCACTTTGGGTTCTAAAGGAAAATAGCCCTAAAGAAGACGCTGACAAGGGCATCGAGGGCCAGGGCTCGGAATAGTTCAGCCTCTGGTTTGCTCAGGCACCTTCTCTCTGTGCCTCAGTTTCCCATGGAAAACCACCCTTCAATCTTAGCATTTCTGTGATTCTAAGTTGCATCATTTCTCGATAGCTCAATTCCCTGGCTTGCAAAGCAGAATTGTTCCCAGAGTCTAGGCATAGGTTGTTACTTAGTCTTGACCTTCGAGGCACTGATTTTTCATGGATATTTAGGTGGGGAGTTGGGAGAGGTTCTTTCTGGGGCTGCTACCAGACCTCTGTGTGATTTGGCTTCTTATAGTTTTCCCATTGTTGTAAACCTCCTCAGCATACGTAATTATTGAGCACTGATGTGTCTGGCAGGATGCAGAAACCGGCACAATGGCTATTTATTCCTTACAATGCCCTGTTGAACAGAGGCTCTTTCTCACGTCATCGTGCAGCTTTGGCCTCTACGATTTGGAGCGGTTAAGAAAGCAGCCCAAGGCAGCAACGAGCAAAGCCACAATCGTCCACTGTGATCTGAAGAGCTCGAGGACCTAGCACATGCCATTCCTATTCCATTTACTGGGATGTGGTGGGGGACATAACAGACAAGGTCCCTGTCATTTATAGAACTTTGATTCTAGCATGGCAAGATAAACTATAAACCAAGTAATAAATAAATGAGATAGTCACAGCCAGTGAGTGACACCACTGCGTGCTGTCCCAGGGTGTACAGGATTACTATATAATGACATAGGGAAGTGCTAAAATTAAAATGCAGGGTGCAAAATTCTACATCTGGTACAAATCTTTCTCCACAGATGCATACACATATATCCACATATATGTGCATACATGTGCAAACGTGTACACACACATAGTCCAGTGAACTGCCAAAAGACCAGCCAGATGCACGACAACCATTTTAACAGTGTGGCAGGAAACCTCTCAATGCTTTTTTGTGTTTTCCAGATTTTCCTCAAGAAACCTATATTATACAAAAATATAAATTTTCTTTCAAGTGCTGCTTTCCAAAATCTTTTTTATAATTACAGAAGTTGTGGGTTTACAGAACTATCAATGCATAAAATACAGAATTCTCATGTTCCACCCCATTATTAACACCTTGCATTGGTGTGGTACATTTGTTACAACTGATGAAACAATATAAATTTATTGAAGAAATTCTGAAAAGACAAGTATAGAAAAAGGAAGGAGAAAGAAAGGACCCTTGAGAAGGCTTTAGAGTAGCTGTGTGGCTCAGAGCCAGCTGCTGCTGTTCTGAGTCACTGGGGGAGCGCCTGGGGGCTTCAGAGCATCTGCACGGGGGCATTGGAGCTTCCGCGTTTACCCATTTCCCTCATTTGTATACATTCTTTTTCGTTGGACTGGGAATGGGAATGGGATCGCATAGCACATGCTGCTTCAAACCCTGCTTTCTCTCAGTAGAGTGTGACTGCTGCTGCACGTCACTTGCCTCACTTCTGACTGCTCTGTGGTGCTTCAGTGACCCCATATTAGACAGTCCCCGAAATACGAATGCTCCTGCTGGTTGGATAGACAGAAGGATGATGAAATTTGCAGAGCTGTATCTGTGCATGCACATGTGATCATGCCCAAGAAGTGGATTTGCTAAGGCATACAGGACTGGAAATTGTAGTTATGGCTGGATTAATTTTCTAAAGAAGAAAAAAAATGCTACTTAGAAGTTCACCTATTTATTCGTCATACATTAACTGTGATAAAGAGGAACAAACGATTGATTCATGCAACATGAATCTCAGACATTATGCTGAGAGAAAGAAGTTAGACACAAATGAGTACACACTGTCTGTTCCATTTTTATGAGATTTTAGAAAAGGCAAAACTAATTCATGGTGGTAAAAGCAGGTCAGTGGTTGCCTGGGGTGGGGGTGAGGGCTTTGGGAGGGAGAGCAAAGGAGCTTTCCAGGGCGATGGAAACGCGCTGTCTTCACTGTGGTGGCCACACAGTGTGCATGGCTGCCAGAGCTCTTGGCACTGAACACGCAGCATGGGCGCCTTGGATCGCACGTTAATTAGACCTCAATAATCACCATTTAAACAACCAAGGGCTAGTTTTTAAATAACTGAATTTCTGCATTCTTCCATAACATTTTATAATGTGTAAAATGCAATGACTAAAATGGATTCAAATGGATGTTTTCCTCGTTAGCCCTGAATGGAAGCGTCGACCTCCTCTCCCCTCCTGCTGGTGGATAGTCTGTTCACAAAACTAGCTCCTACCCAGGAAACGGGCCAAAGCAGCAGAGAGGCCCTGGATTCCAGACCCCTTCCCCTAGGAGGGGCCTGGCTATCCTGCATGCAGGCGAACCTCCCCAGCGCAGCCCTGCACCAAGTCCTCCGCCTAAGCAAGAGACGCTTTTCGGCAGCGAGCCCTGGGCTCTGCGCGCCCACGTCTCTGCCTCGGTGCGCAGAAACAGGGACTCGCGTGGCTTCTATACTCGCAGGGGAGCAGTTCACAGCCTTAAGCTGCTTCAGGAATGGCGGTGGCGTTCCCGTCGGGCCACACAGCCTTCGTCCTGGCTCACGGGGCGCCCAGCTAAGCCGCCTTCTGCTGGGAGCCTGCGCCCCCCTGGGCTGGCCGCCCCCTCCTTCCCAGCCACTGCCCTCGCCACGCACGGAGGGCTGCGCGTGAGGGCCCTGGTCCGTGCTGCCAAGAGGGCTTCCGACGTTCCTCCTTCCTTTCACCGCAGGCACTGAGCGCCCAGCTCAGAAAAGCCAGACCTGTTGCCGGTCAGGCTCTGGGTCCGTGAAAACGGTGCCGCGGATGAGAAAGAAAGAATAAGACAAAGAGAAGAAAAACTGGGATCAGGGGACTCTCTGTCAGATATGGAGAGAAGAGCCCTGCCACCTCATAAGGTGTGGCTCTTATTTTAGCTTTAGAACAAAGAAAACATGTATGTACATATATAAATTCAATAGATACTTGACAGTTTACATTTTACTAAAATGAGCAAGTCTTAAAAGTTGATGGCTCAGTTCCTCTTTTTCTTCCTGAAATTCACAGACATTGTAAATCTTACAAGTTCAGGATGTTTCCCCACCCAGCTCCTATTAGCATGAGACCGGAGGGCTTGTTTCCTACATTCCAGGGTGACCTTCTATTCTTTCAGTTGCCATGGCCTTTAATTGAAACTCCATCATTCCCCCCTTTTTTATTAATTAAAGCTCATAGGAACCATTATATAAGCTGATACAAGGTGACCTCCTGTCACACTTGTCTTCTTCCATAGGCTCTTGTGACTGTGCCTGTCTTAGGTTGTCCTCCTCTGAGAATCTTACCCGTCATTGACTACCAGTCAAGCTTTTGAGCTCTTACATGGAAGGCATTTTCATTAATATTTATGCTTCTTGAGGTTCCTTAAATGAATATTTTTTGTGCAGATATTTAGTATTAAGTTCAAGGGGTTATTAGTAGAATCTTTCTACTAAGTAATGCAAAATTAGTTTTTCATGGCCATGTTTCTTAACATAAATGCATTTATCGGGTCTAATTACTCTAACCTTGACAATACAAACAGTTAAAACACATATAACAATAATTCCAAATCCAATCCAAAATGATATTTGAACTGTTTTTTGTTTCCACCAGTGAAATGGCTGCACCAGTGGTTTCTTTCAGTTCATTTGATACATGCTCAATGCCTTCTTTTGCAATTCTAAAAGATTTATAGAAACATTATGCTTATATCCAATCAAGTGATTTTTCACTTCCTCCCAATCATGTTCACTATTATTATAAGCCAAAAAAGTAATACAAATAGAACTTTCATTCCAATCATATTCAAGAGCTCTTAACAAGTTTAAATTATAAATTTGATTACCCAAATGTATAATAGTTGTTTCAAGATCATTCATAAGATTATTCAGTTCATATCAATGTGAGACTGGCTATGCCACATCTCACTTGCATTTTTATGCCAGTCCTTAACATCTTGTTGATTCTGGACTCCTTGAAGCAGGGCTGTGCCAGTGACAGCTGCAGCGGTCATGATGCCAATCAGTCCCAAAATTCCTGCTATTAAAAGTCCAATCAGTCTTTTAGTTCTTTTTAAATAATGGTCGAGGAAATGCCACAGTAACTGGGATTCTTGAGACTGCTGCCAATGTCTGGTCATCTGAACCAGTAACCATAGTCCTTTTCTTCTTCTTGCTATAAAAAAGAGTTTGATTTTCCTGCAAATATGAATTCTTAAAACATGTAAATAAGGAGCAATTGAAGCAACTAATATTCCTTTCACCAAAAATTACTGTTCCAATGATATAACTATAGGATCTTGTACACATACTGTAAGAAATTGAGTTGATTTTCTTTTTAAGATAGTAATATCAGTTTTGCTGCCTTGCCTTACAAAAATTGGACCAGTTCCCAAAAACAATTTCCACTAATAACTTTGAGTTTTGTTAAGTTTAGTGTCCCATGGTTGTGGGATATATCTTCCTTGATTTTTCCAAATTATTGAGCTGTTAGTAAATGCTGTATTACCAAAATTCCAGAAATAAGGATTACTGTCATTAGTGATTATGGTTAAATTATTAATGAACCAAGATATGGTTGTGTTTTTAATAGGTTTCAGCATCCCTATAAGGGCCCGATCCTTTACAATTCCATAGGAATCATTAAACAACATAACCTCTGTAAGCCCATGACAAATATGCCATTTGTCATTAAGTAGTCTGTTGTGAGATTGATTAAGATAAATTGGGTAAGACTCATCACTCTAAGTCAACAGCTCTAGAAAGGTGAGTTGGTTATGTATGCCCAATAAGTGTAATTATGATGTGGTATCTTACCTTGACCTAATACTTTACCTATAATTAATCCAATATAAAACCACCATGTCCCTAGTTTAAGTCTTGGCAGCATCTTCAACTCTAGGCTTGATTCTTCTGGAGGGGATCCACTGCTCTTCTCCTGTTTCTGTAATGATAAGAGCAAAACCTCGGCCCCAAAATTTTACCTCTCCTTTTCCCCATTTATTGGTTGTTTCATTTTTCCAGTATATTGGTTGTCCACATTTTTCATTTACATTCTCTTTTTTCTTAACCTCCCAATGTCTTTCTGCTGCTGTGGTATTAGAAATTTGTTGTCTATTAAGAAAATTTAAGGTAAGCAATGCTTTAGATAGTTTGTCTTTAGCAGATTCTCCTCCATCTCCCCCTTTTTGTTTTTGCAACATTAATTTTAATAAGTGATTACTTTTTTCTACTATCGCTTGTCCCGGAGGGTTATATGGAATTCCTGTAACATGTTTAATATTCCAGTCACTGCAAAATTTTTTGAAAGATTGACTAAGATAGGCAGGCCCATTATCAGTTTTTAGCTGTGCTGGCAGGCCCATTACAGCAAAACAATGTAATAAATGAGAACGCACATGTGAAGCTTTTTCACCAGCTTGAGCAGTTGCCCAAATAAAATTAGAATATGTATCCACTGTCACATGCACATACTGAAGGCGGCCAAAAGAGGGCACACGCGTGACATCCATTTGCCAAATTTCATTAGGATGTTCTCCGCGGGGATTAGTTCCTGGAGAAAAAGTGGGGGCATTTATGGGCCCACAAGTAGGACATTGTCTAACAATCCTCTTACTTTCTTTTACTGTTAAGTGGGGATATTTATGATGTAAGCCAGAAGCATTAGTATGTGTAAGTTTCTGATGATCAGCAGCAGATTCTGTATGAGCAATAAGTTTATCTACTAAATCATTTTGTGAAGCCATAGGGCCAGGAAGTTGAGAATGGGAACGCATATGAGTAATATAGATTGGATTAGATCGTTCACAAACAGTCTTTTGTAATTGTAGGAAAAGAACTTCTAATTCAGAAGCTGTAGTTACTTGAGCTGTTTCTATATATGACAAACAACATGACAAACATAAGCAGAATCAGACACAATATTTAAAGGCTCAGAAACATCAGTTAGCAATTGAATAACAGCCATAAGTTCTACCTTTTGGGCAGATAAATAAGGTGTTTTCCAAGGTTTTGTAGTTGGGCCTAAATAGCCTGCATTTCCATTACCGCTGCCATCAGTGTAGTAAGTTGGAGCAACAGATTGTGGTTGTTGTTTCACAACCTTAGGAAGAATCCATGAAGTATGTTTTAAAAACTGTAAAAATTTTGAATTTGGAAAGTGATTGTCAATTGTTCCAATAAAATCTGCTAAGGCCACTTGCCAAGAGTTACTGAACTGCCAGAGCTGAGAAAGCTCCTGCTTTGTAAGGTCTAATATGATTTTATCAGGATCTCTAGCCATAAGCTGTCTCAGGCGAATACGGCCTTTTGATATTATTGCTGAGATTTTTTCAGGATAAGTATGAAGTTTTTTTGTATCTTTGTTGGGTAGGAATATCCATTCTATTATGCCCTCCTCTTGCCAAAGTATCCCAGTAGGGGAATGGCAAAATGGAAATATTAAAAGAGAAATTGGAAGATTAACATTTATCCTTGTTAGTTGGCTGTTTTGCACTCTTTTTTCCAACCATTTTAACTCCTCTTTTGCTTCTGGGCTTAAAATGTGAGGGCTATTTAAGTCAGGGTCTCCTGTTAGGGTATTGAAAAGATTAGTTAAAGCATAAGTTGGAATTCCTAAAGTAGACCGTACCCAATTAATATCACCCAGTAATTTCTGAAAATCATTTAAAGTACGTAAATTATCAGTTCGAAACTGGGCCTTTTGTGGAGTTATAATATTTCTATTAATAGTATGACCTAAATATTGAAAAGGAACCTGTTTTTGAATTTTTTCTTCTGCTATTTGCAACCCATGTTGAGGAAGAATTTCTTTAGCCAGCTGAAATAATTGTTTCAGCTCTGAAGATTGCTCAGTGGCAAAAAGAATATTGTCCATATAATGAATAATCATAGCCTTAGGAAATTGTTTTCGTAAAGTTTGTAATGGAATGTGAACAAAAGATTGACATAATGTAGGACTGTTCATCATTCCCTGAGGTAAAACTTTCCACTGATATCCTTCCGTAGGAGCTGAATGATTAATAGAAGGAATCGTAAATGCAAATTTTTCTCTATCATTTGGATTAAGAGGAATGTTAAAGAAACAGACTTTTAAGTCAATAATAATAATATGCCAATTTTGTGGGATCATAGCTGGGGATGGCAAACCAGGCTGTAAAGATCCCATAGTTTGAGTAATTTTGTTAATTTCATGCAAATCAGTTAACACGCGCCATTTGCCAGATTTCTTTTTAATTACAAAAACTGGAGAATTCCACGGACTAGTAGAGGGCTCAATATGCCCTGCCATTAACTGCTCCTGCACTAATTCTTTCAGGGCTTCCAATTTTTCTTTCGGAAGGGGCCACTGTCCTACCCAGATAGGCTTGTTTGTGAGCCATTTTAAAGGCAATGCGAAGCCCTTTGTAACAGTAGCCCCTACTCTAACTTTGAATATCCCAGGCCACAGTAGTCTCCAGTAAGTCACATTTCAGGTTGGGAAGGGGGAGCAAATTGCATGCGAGTAATAAGATGTTTAGCTGTGTCAGAAACATGAGGAATATTCAGATAAGCTCCCCATTGGTGTAGTAAGTCTCTTCCCCATAAATTAAGTCCTACATCTGCAACATAAGGTTGCAGAGCGGCCTCTTGTTCTTCTGGACCTTCTACCTTAAATATGAGTTCTCTGGTAAGCATCCGTCATTGTGCCAACGCCAGTGAAAACTGTCGGCACCTTCTGCAAAGTCCAAGCTTGTGGCCAATATCGTTTAGCAATAATAGAAACATCAGCCCCGGTATCCACCAATCCTAAAAATATCTTTCTGTTTATTTTTATGGTAATTTCAGGCCTTTCATCTCCAATTGCTGTTTCCCAGAAAACTTTATGCCCAGTGGAACCAAATTCCTCTGCACGTTTTAAAGGAGGTTTACGACACGGTAACAAAAGCAGTTGAGCTATGCTATCTCCTGATTCAATCTGACAGGGAGTTAAAGTTTGTACCAATAAACAAATTTCTCCATCAAAATTGGAGTTAATGAACCTGGTTTGCACCAAAACACCTTGGGTTGTAAGACTGCTACGGCCAATGATGAAACCTACATTGTTTTCTGGGATAGGCCCTTTAATTCCTGTTCTTATTTTCTGTATGCCCAGTGACGGCGTAATGAACGTGGTTTCAGCTGAGGGAAGGTCGACAGCTGCGCTGCCTTTGGTAACTGCCTTAAGCTCTGTTACAGGCCGGAGTGAGCTGCTCCGCTGCTGACTGGGTAGGTTTGAGCAAGGCTGGGAAATGTGCTCATATTGTTTGTCTGAGGGCCTTGAGCGAGGCCCGCTTGGAAGTTTCCCGACTTATTAATGAGACTGCCATTTTTATGGTATCTAGAATGGCATTCCTTGGCCCAGTGCAAACCCTTCTGACATGTAGGACACACGCGAGTCGGTATTGATCTATTATTGCCGCTAGGTGGAGCTCTCACACCAGGTTTGGCTCGGCAGTCTTTTTTCATATGACCTGGTTTCCCACATTTAAAGCAATTTAAATTATTAATCATAGGACTATGTCCCTTTATAGCGGCTGCAAGAAGGGTCATGTTATATGTATTAGACCCAATGTCTTGGCATGCCCTTATATAATCCTGTAAAGTACCTCCATTTGCCTTTATTGGACGCAAAGCCTTTTTACACTCACTATTAGCATTATCAAAAGCCAACATCAGAATAAGCATCTCTTTAAGGTCAGGCTGAGTTACTGTCTTGTTGACTACATCTTCCAGCCTAGCTACAAATTCAACGTAAGGTTCAGTATTTCCTTGAACAATTTTTGAAAATGATTGTACAGCCTGTCCAGGAGTGGAGATTCGTCTCCAGGCAGCCAGGCAGCACAATCGCACTTGTACAATGGCAATATCATCATATTGAGCTTGGCAAGGAACTCCAGCCCATTGACCTATTCCTAATATTTGTTCAGCAGTAATAGGCACTGGTGGATTCTGCTGTTGATTTCGTCGTGTTACAATATTAGCTTCATCAGCCCACCAAGTTTTAAATTGTAAAAATTCTGCTGAATTAAGAACAGCTCGAGCTAACAAATCCCAGTCCCAGGGTATTAATCTGTCTGCTTGTGCCATTCCTTGCACCAATCCTTGAGTATAAGGAGAATTTACACCATATTGAGTGCATGCTTGTTTTAATTCTTTGATAATTTTAGAAGGAATAGGAGCCTGCTCATACTGTACACCCCCTTGGGGATTGTCAGCATCTGCTGGAATTTGAGTTACTGTTACTGGAAAAGTAGAAAGGAGTTGCATAGCCTCTGAATCTCCCTCTCTACTTCCCTGTGCTATACTTTTCATAATTGAGGAGGATGGTGCTGGCACCAAAACAGAAACTTTAGGAGGGTCATCAAATGTTGTAAAAAATGGATCAGCAGATGCCTTAGGTGGCGCAGATGCTGGCTCAAAAGACAACAAATCATAATTTGGAGCAGACGGCATAGTGACCGCTGGAAAAGCTCCATAAACTTCCTCTTTCCTTTTCTTCTTTCTATTAGACCTGAGTCTATCTGTTCCTGCCTGCTCACTAACTCCCTCAAGTACATTTTCATCAAAATCACCATTAGCTTGTTCTGCTATTGGTCCAGCAATAGCAATATCCTGTTCACAATCTTCATCCTCATCTGATTGCAAAGGTTCAAGAGCAACAGAAATAAGACTACACAGAGACCATACATGAAGGGGAATTATTTCTCCCTCTTGATGAGCTCTTTTTAAAGCTTTCATCACTAACTTCCATTGTTCCAGGTTTAAAATATCTCGCCCTTGCGGCCGAAACCAATAACAATGTTTCTGTACAAGAGAAAAAAGTTCCTCAAAAGCCGAGGATTTAACAGTTACACCGGTGCATTTTAATAGAGTTTTTAACACTCTAGAGAACTCTTCAAAGTTCGGCTGCTGATTACCCATTACCCTGATGATTCCAAGGATGAAGCTGACCTTTTCTGTTGCTTTTTTCTTGTAAAACTGCTCTCAGGAGCTCCTTGGTCCGCGCACTGACTGAAAGAAAAGTCTCGTTTTCAGAGCCCCACGCTGGGCGCCATATGTTGCCGATCAGGAACTGGGTCCGTGAAAACTGTGCTGTGGATGAGAAAGAAAGAATAAGACAAAGAGAAGAAAAACTGGGATCAGGGGACTCTCCGTCTGATATGGAGAGAAGAGCCCTGCCACCTCATAAAGTGTGGCTTTTATTTTAGCTTTAGAACAAAGGAAACATGTATGTACATATATAAATTCAATAGATACTTGACAGTTTACATTTTACTAAAATGAGCAAGTCTTAAAAGTTAATGGCTCAGTTCCTCTTTTCCTTCCTGAAATTCACAGACATTGTAAATCTTACAAGCTCAACATGTTTCCCCACCCAGCTCCTATTAGCATGAGACTGGAGGGCTTGTTTCCTACATTCCAGGGTGACCTTCTATTCTTTCAGTTGCCATGGCCTTTAATTGAAACTCCATCACGGACCATTTTAAAAAACAAGAATTTTAAAAATTTAAAAAATAAAAAAGAAGAGCCCAGCTCAGAGTAAACAGGTGCAAAGCACAGAAAGTGCCCTCGGCGGGCTGCTTGCCAGAGGGTGGGGCAGGGGTGGGCGCCTCTGCATCATTGGGGGGGGCTGGGGGGCGGGGCTTCCACTACAGCCGGAGCCCCAGCCCCAGCCTCTGGGCAGGCGGGGAAGCGGCAAGAGCAGCGGCCCCGAGGCAGCGCAGCCACCACGGCCCCAAGCCCGGAGCCTGGGGAGCGCGCGGGCCTCGGCCCTGCCTGCGGGACCCGGCGCCCCCTCCCCCCTCCCCCTCCCTCCCCGGGACCCGCCGCCCCCTCCCCCCCCTCCCCGGGCCGCCCCCCTCCGGGCCCGCAGAGGTCGCGCTGTGGCCGAGGCTGGAGGCTCCGGCCGGCGCGTCCCCACGGGGCTGCCCCCGCCCCCGCCCCGGCCCCGCCCCGGCCCCGCGGGCCTCTGCGTCCCCGCCTGGCTGAGCCGCCTCGCGGGGGCGGCGGGTCTCCGGCTGGCAGGGCGGGAGCGCGAGCCTGGGGCCGAGCAGCCCGAGGGCCCGTTGGCCACGTCGGGGCACCTTGAGCGCCGGAAGAGCCAAGAAGAGCCACAGCCCCGAGCGTAAGGCGCTAGCACCGAGGGTCCAGCGGTGCGCCCCGGTGATAAGGTGGCGGGGCACGGGGACGCGGGAGGGCGGCTGACCCCGGAGGCGAGGTCAGGGGCACTGGGCGAGGGCCGGGGCGTCCGCGTGGCCTTGAAGAGCCAGTGGAAAGGGAAACGCTCCGGCGATGCAGGGGAGGAGCTGCGCGCCGCTGACAGGTGACCAAGGCCGCGCCGGCGGGCGCGCGAGGGACCGCCTCCCCTCCGCAGGCCCCTGCCCGCCAGGCGCAGGCTGAAATCTCCTCGGAAGGGAGGAGCCAAAGCCATCACGAGGAAGGTTCTCTTTTCAGAAACGTCAGCACCGTGAATGGGGCGCTGCAGATTAAATCAGGGACACTGAAGACACCTGATCCTGGACGGCAGCCTGCAGTGAAGGGGAAGTATAGTCAGGAAGGGCATCACTGGACTGACTGGCAAAACTGGACCCCAAGGGCGATTGAAGTGTCAAATCAAATGTTAAATTTGAGCGGTGCCTGAGCTGATGGAAAGCGCATCCCACCTTAGACAGGGCTTCCCGGCCTCAGCACTGTCGGCATTTGGGGAGGAGGCTGAGCAGCATCCCTCGCCCCTTCCCACTAGTTGCCAATAGCCTCCCCCACCCTAGTCATTTATGACAATCAAAAATGCCTCCAGACATTGCCAGGTATCTCCTGGGGGGGCACAAAAGCCCCCGTTCAGAACCACTGTCTTAGGGCACTGCACAACGGGGTGTGTATGGCGAAGGGGCACGATGTATGCAACTTCCCTTCAATGACACACGTGCGTGTAAGTGTGCACAGATGGACGATGTTTATGTTTATAGAGTGGGGCGTGTGCGAACGACAGGAGGCGTCAGCCACCGCGGGCCGGGTGAGGCAGGGAGATGGCCGCCCTGCAGCGCTTTGCTTTGCGCTAACGAAGGGCACTGCAAGGACCCTGAAACGCCGTGTGGGGAGGGACTCCAGGGACAGCGGGAGAAGGCAGCTCATGGCACAGGCTTGCGGCAGGAGCTGAGCGCTGCTTCTCCTTGCCAGGGCCGCTCAGCTCAGGGGCAGGGTGTGGGAAGCTGAGTCACTGAGCTCACTGACTGGCAGAGACAGGTGCCCAGGCAGGCAATTGCCAGCCCCTCACAAGGGGCCAGGGGGAGGGGGGTCACTTCTCTGCAAACTCTGACCGCGAGACATCGGGCCACAATGTGAGGGAGGAAATAAAAACTCCTGATGGGGAGCCGCCGTGACTTGGGGGCTGTTGCAGCAGACTGCCTGCTCCATCCCAGCGACAGGAGGCACCAGCCTCCGTATCTACAGGGAGCAGCGAAGTCCATGTCCGGGCAATGGGAAAGATGCTATAATCTGAGAACAAGTGTAAAAACCCCAAGATCACATTTTGCAGCCCAGGGAGTTGAGTTCTCCTGTACTCACACAGTTTTCAGACTGTTTTGATCACAAGCCCCAGTAAGGAATGACACGTTTCACATTGCAACCCAGTTCCCACGCTTAGAGACACGCTGAAAAGGCTAACAAAGCAGCCTTTACCGTGCCTCCGGGACGCAGTCGAGCCTATTTCATTCTCCTTCATTGCTTGGTAATGCCAGTGGCCACCCACTAATTGATGTCACATTTCACTAATGGGCTGAGACCCGCAAGTCAAAAACCCTCATTATTAGGCTTCCAGCATTTTTGTGATCTTTGTAAGACATGCCATACAAAGACACGAGTTAAACCAAGAAACAGCTTTGCTTTTGAAGAATCAGAAGTGAACTAGGGAAGGGGATGTGGTTCAGGTGCCTGGGCTCCTGCCTACTACATGGGAAGTCGCTGCATCAGTTCCTGGTGCCTCCTAAAGAAGGCAGAGAGCTGATGCGGCAAGATGATGCAACAAGAGATGCGGGGAGGAAAAACATAATGAGAGGCACAACAAAGCAGGGAGCGGAGGTGGCTCAAGTGATTAGGCACCTCCCTCCCACATCAGAGGTCCATGGTTCGGCTCCAGCAAGGAAGACAAACACAGCAGGTGAAAAACAACAAGGGGGTGGGGAGAAATAAATAAAATAAATCTTAAAAAAAAAACAAAAAAAAAACCTTAACACCATCTGTTTATGAAAAGGCCAAAACATCTGGCAAGATTCCTGCTAGAAGAATCGCTCTGGGAGCCCAATAGGAGGCATGAAGGGAGGAGGCTGATGCAGGACGTTGCCGGGTCGCGCCCCTCGAGGCATCTCCTTCACTCCGGGGGTGGTGCAGTGTCCTTGCGCTCCGGGGCGGGCGAGCGCCGCCGCTTCCCGTGGCAGCCGGGCTCTGAGCGCTTTAGCCACAGTAGCTCTTTTGGAAACCAGCTAAGGCGTTCGGGTGAGCCTGCGCCTCGTCTGGGACCCCACCCAGGTGACGGTGTCCTTCTGGGACGCTCCCAGCAAAGGGGCTCGTCCTGCAGTGCTCTCCGAGCCTGGGATTGCACAGGGGAAGGGGCACCTTCCATGCACTCGCCGTCCTCCTCCTCGTGGGTCCGGTGGAGTCGGCCGGGGCAGGCCGAAGGTCTCCTGCCCCGCTGGCGCCGCGGAGCTCCCTGCGGGGCGGCTGCTGTGATGCTGCGGGAAACGCGGGAGCCGCGCAGGGGCCGCCGCACAGGGCTTCCCGCGGGCTCAGGCCCCTGCAGCGGCCCCTGCACTCCCCGGGGGGGCCCTCTCCTTCCAGAACGCTCCGCGGGCTCAGTGAGGCTGTCCCTGCCGAGCCCCTGTCCTGGGATGACCCCAGACCCACTGCCTGTGGCCACACGCCAGGCCCCCGGGGACCCGGCCCTTCCTTCTCCCAGGCGGCGCCTCGGAGCCGAGAGCCAGGCGGTGGCAGCGGGCACCGGGCCCGGGGAGCTGGGACCGGGAAAAGCGGGACGGGAGGCAGCGAGCACAGGGGGCCCGGCGGGGAGCGGACGGGAAGCGCCTTACACGCGTGCCCAGGGACCCTCTTCCCCGCGACCGGCGAAGTCGGGCCGGGCTCGGGGCTGCGGGAGGAAGGAGCTTGCCGCGGACCCGGGGCTCGGGTGGCGAGGGGACCTTGGTGGCAGGCCGGCACCCGGGAGCCCGCCCCTCTCCCCCGGCTGCTCGCCGGCGGCCCCTCGGCACCGCGAGGCTCAGCACTGCCGCTGTTCTAAGCAACCGTTTGGGGCCGTTTGTTACACAGCGAGAGCTAGTTGGAATAGCTGGATTCCTGCCTCTTCCTTTGGGAGAAAGGGGCGGATGGCAGAAGTGGAGTGGACTGAGGTCTTTGCCCAGGCCAGGGGTGGTGAGGCCCCCACCTCCCGCTAGTGCTCCCACAGAGACCCTCCGCGAGGCTGGGCTGCGGGCACAGCGCCTTCCCCAAGGGAGGCTCCAGCCTGGGGTCCAGCCTGGAGGCAGCATCCGGCTGGGAAAGCTGATATCCTGAGTGGGTTTAAAAAAGGCAAAAACATTTTATATATATAACATTTATGTAAGCAAGTGCACATATATGCAGGGATATTTATATATCATTTTACAAATAGTGGCATGTATTGTGAAAGTTTTGATTTTTACTAACAATAAAATATGTAAATAAAGAAAAAAGAACAAAACTAAAAGAGGCGCTGAAGGCGGCACAGCAAGGAGCCCGGGGCAAGGCCAGGATTCCAGCCGGGGGTCGTCGCCCTCCCCCTCCCAGCCCTCCCAGCCCTCGCAGTCCCCGGGGCTCCGACAGTGGGGAGAGGCTGAGACAAAAGGCCGCGGGGCCACCGGCGGGCTAGGAAGGAGGCAAAGCAAAGTGGACACAAATCGGGAGCTTTTGAAAAGAAAGCGCCAGGGCCCTAAGCGCCCCTCGCCGGAACCCTCACCCTCGGGAAGTCCCTGCTCTCGCGGGCAGCGGCAAGGTGAGCCGACCCCGCTCCTCGGGCTCCCCTACCTGCCCGCCGCTCGCTCGGGAAGTTGCCCGCTGGGGGTCCCTACATAAAGCTATGGGATTCAAGGCAGGGCTTGACTTCCTGGAGACGTGGCTGTCCTCTGCGCCCCTCTACGGCGCTCCCCGGTGCTGGCCCGCCTGCACCCAGCCGGGGGCCTCCCCGACGCCCTCGGGAGCCGGCGGCACCCCAGTGCTGCGTCTTGCTTTCTTCTTTCTGGTACTGGGGCGGGCGTCGCCCCGGGGCCTTACCTGGGGGTGCGGAGCCGCGCCTGACCACCAAGCGGAGCTGGGTCTTTCGTCCGTTTTTGTTTTTTTTTTGTTTTGTTTTGTTTTCCAGGAGGCACCGGAACCCAACGCCTGAGCCACAGCTGCCCCCTCAGATGCTCCGCGACGCCCGTGGAGAGCCAACCAGACCCCCTGGGGGAGGGCGGAGGGCAGCGTGGAAGAGGCGGCCTCGCCCACAGGAGCCGCTTCCTCTAGCTCTTCGGGGTCTCCCGTGCGAGGCACGTCCGGAAGCGACTTGAGCCGTCGGGGGACGCCGGGGGACACCGCCTCAGGCCGCCCCGGGGCTTCAGCCGGCCCTCGGGCCAAGGTGGGCACCGGGCCTCTGGGCTGGGGTCTGCCTGCGCACTGCGGGACCCACCAGGTGCCGGCGCAGCCACCGCGAGTTGTGACACCGCAAACAGGGGCCAGATACTGCCAGGTGCCCCCTGGGGGGCAAAGCCGCCCCCGGCTGAGGACCCGAAAGCCCGCTTCATGCGTCCCACGCTGCGCGGGGCCCCAGCTGCGCACCCGGGCGCTGCGGGCACCAACAGCCACTCTCCCCGCGCTCAGGGAAATGCAGGATGGTCCAGCCACCGTGGAGGACTGTCTGGCAGTTCCTAAAGAAGCTGAATATGGACTTGCCACGTGACCCTGCAATACCACTACTGGGTATATACCCAGAAGAACTGAGAGCAGGGACACGAACAGACATCTGCACACCGATGTTCATAGCCACATTATTCACCATTGCCAAAAGCTGGAAACAACCCAGGTGTCCATCAACAGATGAATGGATAAACAAACTGTGGTCTATTCACACGATGGAATATTATGCAGCTGTAAGAAGAAATGAAGTCATAAAGCATATGGCAACATGGATGAACCTGGAGGACACTATGTTGAGTGAAGCAAGCCAGACACAAAAGGACAAATACTGTGTGAATGCATTACTATGAACCAAATATATTGTGTAACGTATTGTCTGATTCAAAAAAAATCTGTATGTATGAAGTACCTTTAATTGAGAAATGTAAAAATAAAGTGTAAAAGATTACGAAAAAAGAGGGGGCACTGCCAGCGGGAGGTGTTTCCAGCTCTGGGCACACGGCACGCCCAGGGGCCTCTGCCCGCAAGCCCGCCCCCACCGCCGTGACTGCGAACTCCCTGCTGCCCCTCCAGAGCCCGGACCCATGGGGCGGGGGGGGGGGGGGGGGGGGAGCTGCGCTGCCCACGCCAACGACCCGCAGCAAGAGTGACGGGGGAGGGGGGAAGCGGCTGTGGCTCAATCAGTGGGGCTCCCGTTTACCATGTGGGGGGCCCCGGGTTCGGTTCCCAGGGCCTCCTGGTGAAGGCAGGCCCGCCCGCACGGCGTGGTTAGCTCACCCAGCGAGCACAGGCAGCAAGGGGGGGATGAATGAATAAATAAATAAAATCTTAAAAAAAAAAAAATACTTTTTATAAGAAGTTTATAAGAAAACTTCTCTAAAGTGGCTGTGCCATTTTACATCCCCACCAGAAGCGTATGAGAATTTCAGTTGCTCTACATTCCTATCAGCACTTGGTATTATCAATATCTTTCATTTTAACCTTTCCAAGAGGTGTGTGGTGCTGCCCTAAGTATTACATTTTGAAGCACTTGTAAATGGTTCTGCTTTGTAATTTTGGTTTCCAGATGTACATTGTTAGTATATAGAAATAAGATTGATATCTGAATAATGCTTGTCCTTGTATCCTGCCATCTTGCTAAACTCACTATTAGTTGTATGTGCTTCTTTTTTCTATATGTCTGAAAATGGGACAGCTTTATTTCTTCCATTCAAATCCATAAAATGTTGAGGTGAATGACGTAACACAAAATTAAACATTTCACTGTCATTTAGTACATTCACAATGTTATCCAATTTTAACCATTTTACCTTTTATGAATAAATTTTTGGGTGTCAAGTCTAAGAACACTTTGCCTAGTCCTAGGTCCTAAGGATTTTCTCACATATATCTATATCTATCTATTTTTTCCCCCCTAAAAAGAAAGTCTTTGTAGTAGGGGATTGTGGTGGCTTGGAGTTATGTGCCCCAGAAAAGCATGCTCTTAATCTTGCTACATTCCTCTAGGTGTGAGCCCACTGCAAACAGGACCTTGTGGTGTTACTTCAGTTAAGCTGTGGCCCAGCTGAATCAGGATGGCCTTACAGAGAAGGCCAGAGAGAGAAGCCATGGGGAGCAGCCTGGAGCTGGAAGTCAGTGGAACCCTCAAGAGCAAGAAGGCCCCGCCATGGGCATTGCCAAGTAATGGTAAGACCAAGGAAGCCCGAGATCGCCAGCAAGAAGACACTGACCCCAGGAGGAGACAAGCCCCCACACCACAAGGCTTCAAAACCACTGAGCCAACAAACTCCCACTGTTTAAGCCAACCTGTTGTATGGTGTTTATTTTAGCAGCTGAAATGATCCCAGAGCAGCCTACAGCCTTTCCCTGTGACCTACAGATGAACCCAGTGCTTGGAACTGTTCGCCTTGCTACTAGGATGATGAATGTGTGAGCTCTCCAGTACCTAGAGATAAAATGCATCCCCTAGCACATCCTTCCCCTTTTGTGCCAAGAATATGTGAACATTCACTGGAGACAGCCTGGCTGAAGCATGTCCATTTATGGCAACTGGCTCATCCCCCGGTGCAGTATCTGTTCCAGCGTTCCTCTACTATGCAAAAGCTGTGCTTAGGACAGCTCCTGGAGTTGGCCACGGATTGAGACCCGCTGGCCATGTGGCACTGATGGCCACTAGTGAAGCTGGCCCTGCTGTCTCTTCTCTGTGTAAGCGTCTTTCTAGCAGAGACTAAGAGACGTTTTGCTGGCGACCACAACGTCTGTGAAACATGGAGCAGGTTTGGACGTTAGGGCTGGTGGTCCTGGTGGCAGGCCTTGTTATGCCCTTAATACCCTCCATGCGGTGAAACCCCTCCCTTGGAGGTGGTAAAGAGCATCTCTCTTTCTGACCGACAGTTATATAATTTTACATTTAAATCAGTTCTCAATTTTGAGCTAATTTTTTGTTATTGAGATTAATTTTTTCCCCTACAAATGTCCAATGTTCCGGTAACATTTGTTGAAAAGGCTATCCCTCCTCCACTGATAACCGCTTTTGTCAACAATCTGGTAGGCATATTTTTGTGGGTTCTCTATTCTGTTCCATTGATTTATGTGCCCATCCCTTGACCTATATCAAACTATTGATTATTGTAGCATATAGCTACAGTATAGTAAGCCTTAATATTGCGTAGAGTAATCCCCCCTTTTTCCATTTCAAAATCAATTTAGCTCTTCTAAGTCCTGTGATCTCCCATGTAAATTTTAGAATAACCTTGTTTATGTCTGTAAAAAATAAAAAATCTTGCTGGAATTTTCATAGTAATTGCAGTATGTATAGTATTTGTTTCTTTTTCTTGTGGAATTGCATTGGCTAGGACTACCAGAATGATTTGGAATAGCAGTGGAAAAAGCAGGCATCCTTGTCTTTCTCCTAATCACAGGGTAAAATCAGTCTTTCACTATTATGTTACTATATATATATGTTATTTACATACACCATTTTGCAGTTTAAGGAAGCTCCATTTTATTCATTTCCCAGTCTATCATGAAAGGTTACTGCATTTCGTCAAATGCTCCGTCTGCAGCTATTGATAAGAACGCTTCATTTTTGCTCTTTATTCTGTTTCCTATGGAGGATTACACTGAATTGGTTTTCAATTACTGAATCAGCTTTGTATTCCTAGGATGTTTATTGTTGCATTATTCTTTATAGATTGTCAGATTCAATATGCAGGTATTTTCCTGAGAGTTTTGGTGTCTATATTCATGAGTAACCATTTTGTAGTTTTTGTGTAATGTTTCTGTCTGGTTTTGGTATCAGGGTAAGGCTGGCCTCATAAAAAGACTTCCTCTTTTATTTTCTGAAAGAGATTCCTTAAGTGTTTGGTTGAATTTGCCAATGAAACTTCTTGACCTGGAGTTTTTTAGTTTGAAGTGAGGGTTTTCAGTAATTTGTCTTTCAAACAATTGGTCCATTTTATTTAAGCTATTGAATGTATGTGTGCAGAGTTGTTCACAGTATACCCTTATTATCCTTGAAATTTGTGTAGGTCTATAAATCTCCCTTTTCATTCCTGATTTTAGTTATCTGTGTCTTTTTTTTTTCCCCCTTAGTCCCACTGGCTAGAAGTTTATCCATTTTATTGATCTCTTCAAAGAATCTGCCAAATGGAATTTCAATCCATTGTTCAACAAAATGGTCTCGGGACAAATAACAATCTATGGAAAAAATAAAATAAAATGGGATCCCCATAACTCACTACTAATATGAAAATAAATTCCAGACAGACCTGAGATTTAAATGTAAAAAATAAAGTCATAATAAAGACTTGAAGAAAATAGGGAAACTTCAAAACATCTAAGAAAGGCCTTTCTAAATAAGAACCAGAACCCAGAAACCATAAAAGAAAAAAGTAATAAATTTGACTGCATTAAAAAAGATTTTTCATGGAAAAAAAAAAGAAGTTGGGAAAAGATCTGTAGAGATCTATAGACATATGACAAGCAATGGATGAATTGTCCTTTCTACATAAGAGTTCTTACAAATCAACAAGGAAAAATTCAACAACCGAACAAAGAATGGACCAAGAACATGAACAGGCAGTTAATACCAGAAAAAGCAATACAAATGGCTTATAATCCTATGCAAAGAGGCTCAACTTCCTACATAATAAACAGAACACAAATTATGGCAAAAATGTTTATGATAAACAGGTACTGCGGTTTAGACTAAACATCTGTTCAATCTCTTTGGATGACAATTTGGCAGTATCTCTCAAAAATTTTAAATGTATACAACATTTTACCTAGCAATTCCACTCCAACAAATATATCCAAGTATTATCCAGGTATACTTAAATATGCATATGTATGCAAAATGTCATAATGCAGGATGCTGCAGGATTTGTTACCAAGTGCATGGATTACTTTTTCAAATAAAGTAAAAATATTTGGTTCAAAAATGGAATTGCAAAACCCAAACATAGGGACAGAGTTAAGGCTATGTCAGATACAAGTGACAAACACCTTAAGAAGCCTTGTGCAAAACAGGAGAATCAAGGGCATCAATCAGGGAATCTTGCAGTCTAAGTGCAGGATGGCCTCTGGGGATCAGCTCTCCATCCTACTTCCCTCTCAGACATTCCTCTCTAACAGGCCAATTTGACCCATCTCTGTCCTATTCTGCTTTTCCTTCATTCTTCTCCTTGCCTATGGTAGAAAAGGGCACCAGGAAATGGCAGACTCAGTTCCCAAGGTGTTCTGTTCTCTCAGTCTAGCACTTACAGCTGACTGCCTAGAGATCTTAATCTCAAGGACACATTCCCAGGAGGAGTCTGCATCAGGGCCTCCAACCCCACCAGTACTGACCGAGGAAATAAGGACACAGAATTCACTGTCCTCCAGCACAAGAATCCAACTAGGGCCCTGGCAGTGACACTCTCACCATTAGAAGGAACAGTGGCACCCACAGGTACTTAGTGGATGAAGAGGGGGATGTTCTGTAGTCTGATGGAGCTGGACCAATTCTGTTGACCTTTGGGGTGACTGTGGGAGCAGAAGGGCCTAGAGGGCTCTGAAAGGCTGGACTGTCTATGAGCTTTAGAACTGGCCTCTGGCTGTTTGGGCCAGTAAGCAAACAGGCTGACCCTCCCATGTCTCACTCTTCATGTGACCCCAAGGAGGCCACATCTCATGAGAAATCTAGCTCTAGGCTAGACTAAGCTGAATGGGTGGGGCTTGGTTTTGCTAGGAGCAGTGTTTATCATCTGACTTCAATTCCATTCCTGGAGCAGGGCCTTCAAGGACTCTTGGGCAAGTGGGAAGAGCCATGGCATGGGGCAGAAGACCTTGTGATCATGAGTCCAGGAGTTAGGAGTTCAAACAGGATGTGGCCCTTTTTTTCTTTTTCTGGATGTGGTCCTTTAAACTGTCTTGTGAGGGACATGAAACACAATGGAATGGATAATGGATATTGCCTTCCTCCTCACCCCAAGATATTCTGGGGGCACATATACCCAATGGCCAACCTACTGAGACCTTATATTGTCAATGCCTGGAGCTCCACATACATCTCTGTCACCATCATCCATCTCCTAACATATCACCTGGAGCTTCCAGGCCTCTTTCCCACTTAACTCCAACTCCAGCTGTCTCAGGAGACCTCCAGTTCACTGGCCTGTGTTTTCTACTATTCCAATGAGAGGCAATGCCATCGATGTGATAGGTTCTGGGAGTCAAGAGCCTTGGAAGATCATTTCCCTTCTTTCAGCCTCCTGGGCAAGGTGATAGGAATAACATAAACATCATAATCAACAGCAAAATCTTAATCATCGACACATCATCACCATGATCATCAACAGAAAAACCACCACCACCACCACAAGCAGGAAATAGCAGAATCAGGAGCGCCTAACTCAGGCTGAATGCTGCCATGTTCTAGGCACTCTACATACCTCACCTCCTTTAATCCTAAGGGGCAGAGCTAATCTGCATTTTATGAAAGGAACTAAGGCACAGAAAGGTAAAGTAATTTACCTAAGTTCACACAGCCAGCAGAAGGTAGACCCATGATTTACATGAGGGGTTCTTCACCAGGGGCCCATGGACCCCCAAGGGGTTCGTGGAAAGATTTCAGGGGGTCCGTGAGCTTGAATTGAAAAAAAATCAACTTATCTTTATTTTCTCTGACCTCCAGTGTTGAGTGTCATAAAACTATCTGCCACTACCTTCTGAGAAGGGGCCCGTGGTTGTCACCTGACCGGCAAAAGTGTCCATGGAACGAAAGGTTTAAGAACCCCTGATGCTAACATTTACATGGCCCTGGCCCAATCTTTTTGTGCAAGTTCACACAATTTTTTAAACCAGGATTGGGTTTCCTGTATAGGGCTTGTGAGCAGCCGGAAATCTACCATTTAAATAAGCACCTATTGGCTGTCAGGCACATTCTGCTTTTATAAATAAAAGCTCCCAAGTATACATGTTCACACACACATATGCACATACATGATAATGGTCATAAAGAGATTTCAATAGCTAGCTAGAACAGAAGCTCCACGCAGGCAGGGGTCTACACCTGTTTAGCGTGTAATAAGTAGCCTGTGCTGTTTTGCTTCCCTCCATATTACGAGCAATTTCAATTTTACAATAAAATCTCTTAAGTATTACAGCTAATACAGGCTACAAGAAATAAATCAGATATCACTAAATACCCAGCAATGTCAGAAGGGCTACATCAAACAGTGGCGCACTGGCTCGCCATCTTTTGTTCCAACAGGTATTACTGCTGTAAACATCTCAGCAACAGCCCGTTCTTGATAATTCTAGTTTCTCTTCAAGTGGACTAATCTAAGTAAATCTAAGACACAGTTGCTGGTAAGACACACCTTTATTTTATGTACTACCAAGAAAGGAAGAGGCTGCCAATTAAACTACAAAATATCAGTTAACCCTATTTCGAGACATTAAATGTGAAAACAAAGCATGTCTTAGAATAAATGAAATACAGAAGGTTCTCAGAGTTCTGTGTCAGGACTAATTTCCAAGCACATACTTTTTCTCTAGAAATGTGGTAAAAACCTGACTGCAGACTTGAATAGGACAAATATCCTGTAAGAGGGATTTCGCTGAAACTCATTCTCTGATACACTATAGAGCTGTGCTGTCTAATGCAGTAGCCAGCAGCTAGACACACAAAGCTATGGAGCACCTGAAATGGGGCAAGTGCTATTTGTTTAAATGAGAATGTTTGGGGTTGAGTGGGTAACAGAAAATTTATTAAAATTAATTTTAACTGTTTCTTTATACTTCTTGGAAAAAAATGTACCCCACTAGTTCATCTAGTTCATCTAAAATTAGGCATGTGGCTAATATATTTCTCTCAGACAATGCTACTTTGGAAGATCAGATCTCTGATTGGAAGCTTTCCCACATGGGTTATATTTTCCTATTTGTCCCTAGTATGAGTTATCTTATCACACTGAGATTAGCACTTTCTTAAATAATTTTTCTGTATTATTACCCTATTCTGGTTAATACCAAAATGGAACCTCATTACATTCACTCTTTTGATGCAGAAAAGGCAAGAGTTCCACTTCAAATACTTTCCACATTCATTACAAGTTTAAAAAGATTATTGAATAAATATATGCATATCACACAACTTCAGAAAGAAATGCAGTGAAAGGTACACCTCTCCCAGCCATTCAGTTTCCCTCTTTCTGCTGTCACCAATATTCTAAAGGTTTTATTGTGGTGTGTTGACTCATTTAACAAAGGCTAAATAATCTCTGAAGGTTTTTAAAACATTTGTTATATCCCTAGGGTTTCTCTTCAATAATGTTTAGCAATGTGGCAAAAGAATTCTCATTTTTTATGTAAATAAGATGCTTCAAGGATTGATGTTCCTGAAAGTAAGGAATGGATTGCATTATATTCAAATAGCTGCTCTTCAGTAAGAAATTTCTGATAATGTGTAAGGAAAGAGGACAGTCATTGCCACATTCACTGCATACCCACTTGTATCTCTCCAGTGTGCCAACTCTGGTGTCTAATAAGAGCATAGCTGTTCGGAAACACTTTCCCACATTTGATGCACTGGTAAGGGGTCTCTTTAGTGTGAATTCTCTGATGCTTGGTCAGACAAGAGTTATCCCTGAAAGCTCTGCTGCACTGATTACACTTGTAGAGCTTCTCACCACTATGAGTCTTCTGGTGCCGAATGAGGCCAGTGATATTCCCGAAAACTTTCTGGCAGTAGTTGCAGCAATAGGGCTTCTCACCAGTATGAATCCTCTGGTGCCTGATAAGGTAAGAGCTCTCAATGAAAGTTTTCCCACATTCTTTACATTTGTAGGGTTTCTCTCCAGAATGAATTTTTTGATGCACAACAAGATGACCATTCCGATTGAAGGATTTTCCACACTCTGAGCATTTATAGGGTTTCTCTCCAGTATGAATTCTCCCGTGTTTAATAAGGTATGAGCCATCAACGAAGGCCTTTCCACATTCAGTACATACATAGGGCTTCTCTCCTGTGTGAATTCTCATATGGACAATAAGGTGGGAGACATCAGGAAAGGACTTTTCACACTCATTACATTTAAATGGTTTCTCTCCAGTATGAGTTCTGTGATGCAAAACTAGGGAAGCGTGACGGCTGAAGGACTCCCCACACTGGTCACACTGATAGGGCTTCTCTCCTGTGTGGGTCCTCTCATGCTTGATAAAGGCAGAGCCAGCAGTAAAGGCTTTCCCACATTTACTGCATTTATAAGGTTTCTCTCCTGATGGATTCTTTGATGCACAATAAGGTTGTAGTTCTTGGAGAAAGATTTTCCACAGTCATTACAGCTATAAGATCTCTCTCCAGTATGAGTCCTCCGGTGCCCAATGAAGTGAGATTTCTGTCTGAAGGATCGTCCACATTCATTGCAGTTGTAGTTTTCATCTCTAGAGTTATTTCTCTGCTGCTCATTAGGACATGTGCCCTGATCAAACATCTCACATCCCTCCCCTTTGTGTAACCGACTTTCTCCAATGATTACTTTCTGTTCTCTAATGGGTGCAGAATGGATGAAGGAGTTACTACTTTCAGTATATTTAGATGACTTGTTTCCTGTTAAATATGTATCAACATGGCCAGGTTGACTGGCCTGGTTGAAGGCGGTTCCACAACCATCATTTTCATCCAGTGTGTGGTCTGCAGAGCTTTTCTGACAATTACATACATAACTGGAATGTTTAACATCTGAGGGATACTCACAGAAACCTTTTGTTGCAGGGCCTCTTGGAAATGGAGCGAGAACTGAACAGAGACTCACATTTCCCCTAGATTCAGGATGACCACCTCTCACCAGCCCCTGTGGGTCCTCCTGGGTGGTTACTGCTTGCCTCAAATGCTCCTCCAGATTTTTATGGTGCATTTCTACCTGATCCTCATGTTCTTGGAGTTCTCCTAGGGATAAATGCAATTCATCTCTGGTGAGTCTTTCCATTTTCACAAAACTGGGGGGTTCTTCCTCAACAATATCCTGAGTTGGTGCTTCCATTTTAAATTTTGTTCCCTGGCTGACAAAAAAAAAAAAAAAAAAAAGGCGGGGGTGAGGGGATATTTTAATCCTTAGAGAAATAAAACTGCTAGAATTAGAAAGGTGGCATGTGTTAAAATTGACCAGGTGACTATCTACTAAAACTGACCATATGCCTGCCCTATGAACTAGCAATTCCAGTCACAGGCGTACAATCAACAGGAATGCATACATGCGTTCACAGCAACGCTGTTCATTACAGCCCAAAGCTGAACACTATCCAAACACCCACCAACTGGGGAGCGGATGACTATTGTGGTTTATTCACACAATGGACCACTACACAGCAACGAGAGTGCTTAAACTACAAGTACATAAAGCAATATAGATAAATGCCTCAAGCATAATTTTGAATGAAAGAGGCCAGATCCAAAACACACCACTGTATACCTCCATTTATGTGCGGTTCTAAAATAGGCAAAGTTAACCCCGTATTAGAAGAAGGCATCGTGATTAGGCTATTCTGGATCTTGATCTGGTAGCTGGTTACAAGGGAGTGTTTAGTTTCTGAAAATTCCACATGTACACTTATGATGAATATATTTTTCAGTGTGTTTATTTCCATTAAAAGTTTTGTTTTGTTTTGTTTTGGTTTTGGTTTTCTTTTTGAGGTACCGGGATGGGGATTGAACCCAGGGCCTCGTATGTGGTAAGCTGGTGCTCAACTACTGAGCCATATCAGCTCCGTGTTTTTTTTTTCCCTTTTTCATTTGTTTGCTTGTTGTTTTTGTTTTTTGGGAGGCATGAGGGACAGAACCCGGGACCTCCCATGTGGGAAGCAGGTGCTCAAATGCTTAAGCCACACACGTTCCCCTATAAGTTTTTTTTTTTTTTTAATTATAACATCCTACTCCCCAGAAAAGACAGCCAGCAAGTTATACATGGATGTTTTTCAGGTATGGAGATGCAGAGTGGAGGGAGATATGAAAGAGGAGGGTGGAGCCATTTGTAGAGGATAAAAATAGCTTCACAGGTTTTTAAACAGAGAATGAAGATATACACCAAAGAGGGCCGAGTCCCCAGAAAGGAAGCAGAGGAACAGAGGGGACAACTATAAAGGGAATGACTCCCCCAAAACACTGACTTTGTAGCAGACAGGCCCTCCCCATGTTCCCCATGGAACACCTGAGGCAGTTTATTCTGGTCCAGGTTATTCCACCTGCTGCCATTCACTCACCTTCCATTGGGATCCAATGATCCCATTTACAGTTCAGTTCTTCATGGAATAAACATGCAGACCCTGAACATGTGGCTCCCCCACTTCCCTAGATCCATGCACAGGATTCTGCAGAATCTGCTCTGAGTGCCCGACGCAGGGCAGGGCAGGGCAGGTGCCTCCCAGTTCGTCTGACCCTAGCCTGGGCACCTTGTAACAGCACTGCAGGGCGCCCTGCAAAGCCCTGCAGGTTCCCGTAACTGCAGCTGATGCTAATAAGCTCTCCAACAGGCGAGGGGATTTCCATCTCCTGGCAAACATGGCTTTTCTCTCAGTCTCCCTCAGGACTCTCAACTGGATCGGATCCATGTGCAACACAACAGGGGGCGTCCTTGGCTCTGACCTTGTGACCTCCCCCACAACTCATGACTCTCCATGTCTGCCTTACAGACATGTCCTTCTTTCACACCAAGGTCTTACACCCCAAATCCAATCTCACTTCAAACTCTGGACTTCTTCCTTTCGTTTTGGTCTTCCCCTTAGGCCAAGGATGCCCAGCAGTTGGGTACCTATCTCAGGCTGTGGAGACAGACCTCCAGAGAGGTACTGCTTTTTGTTTGTCTTGAAATTTTTATTAAGGTAGTGGTAGATTCACATGCAGTTTTAAGAAATTCAAAGAGATACTTTGTACAGTTTGTCCAGTTTCCCTCAGCAGTAAGATTTTGCGAAACTATACTACCACATCACAACCAGGAAATTGACATTAATACCATCCACTGATCTTATTCAGATTTCCCCAGTTTTACTTGTATTTATTTGTGTAACAGATGTATATATATACATATACATATATACATAGATATATAATTTTATCATCTGTGTAGGTCTGTGTACCCACTAATAGAGTCAACAAAGGAAAAGAACATTTCCAAAACTAAAAGGATCCCTCATGTCGCTGCTCTATAACCACACCTACTTCTTTCCCATTTCCAGGGTACTATTAATTCTTAATGCCTTAAAAGTTTCCTCAGATTCCAACTCCTTCCAAGTGAAATGACTTTTAATAAAAGGGTGTATATAGCACGTGTGGAAAGTGTGAAATCGTGTGTCTCTAATGACACTTACACTCTATCATAACTCTTCTTGATGCTCTCATCTGTCAGTCACTCTCCACACCATCACACAGTTCACTTTCCCTTCCGTGTAGCACAAGTTCCACACTGAACCAAATACCTCTCTCTGCTTCATGATGATTTTGTTGATCCTTTGGTTATGAAAAATAAACAAAAGGCCCTCACTTCTGAGGGAGCCAAGGCTGCCAGCTGTGCTGCTCCCTGCCCTGCTGATTTTTGAGCACCAAGGCCTCACTCTAATTGAGAGGTAGCCCAGTCAGGACAATCCTAACAATCCAGGTCGAGCCAAAAATCAAAGAGCGGTGGTAACTCACAGCCTCCTGCCACTAAATCCCTATAAAAGAGAGAGATTGAGCATCTGAGTAAACTACATCCTAACCAGATGCCTAAACACCAGCAAAAAATTACAAGCCATACTAAGAAAAAACAGTCTCTTCAACAAATGGTGTTTGGAGAACTGGATATCTATAACCAAAAGAATGAAAGAGGACCCCTATCTCACCCCCTATACAAGAATCAACTCAAAATGGATCAAAGATCTAAATAAAACTACTGGAAGAAAATGTAGGGAAACATCTTCAAGACCTTGTAGTAGGTGGTGGTTTCTTGGACCTCACACCCAAAGCACGTGCAACAAAAGAAAAAGTAGATAAATGGGACCTCCTCAAAATTAAACACTTTTGCACCTCACAGGACTTTGTCAGAAGGGTGAAAAGGCAGCCGACTCACTGGGAAAAAATATTTGGAAATCACATATCTGATAAGGGTTTAATATCCAGGATATATAAAGAGATGTTACAGCTCAACAATAAAAAGACAAATGACCCATTTAAAAAATGGGCAAAAGACTTGAATAGACATTTCTCCGAAGAAGAAATACAAATGGCAAAAAAACACATGAAGAAATGCTCAACATCACTCATGATTAGGGAAATGCAAATCAAAACTACAATGAGATATCATTTCACACCTCTCAGAATGGCCACTATTATAAAGACAGAGAACTACAAGTGTTGGAGAGGATGTGGAGAGACAGGAACACTTCTTCACTGTTGGTGGGAATGCAGGATGGTACAGCCACTGTGGAGGACTGTTTGGCAGTTCCTAAAGAAGCTGAATATAGACTTGCCACGTGACCCTGCAATACCACTACTGGGTATATACCCAGAAGAACTGAGAGCAGTGACACGAACAGACATCTGCACACTGATGTTCATAGACACATTATTCACCATTGCCAAAAGTTGGAAACAACCCAGGTGTCCATCAACAGATGAATGGATGAACAAACTGTGGTCTATTCACACTATGGAATATTATGCAGCTGTAAGAAGAAATGAAGTCGTAAAGCATATGGCAACATGGATGAACCTGGAGGATATTATGTTGAGGTAAGCTAGACACAAAAGGACAAATACTGTATGAATGAATTACTATGAACCAAATATATTGTGTAACATATTGCTTGATTCAAAAAAATTTTATATGTATCCATTACATTTAATTGAGAAATGTATACATTTATTCACGTGTGTTTACTTTTTAGTTTTTAGTTGTTTATATTTTCAATTGTTAAATGTACAAAAAAAAAAAAAATTTGCCCTGGTAACCCAAGATCCAGTGAAAAAAGGATTAAGACTGAACAAATTGGGGGATATTTTTTCTCTTTTAGAGTTGGAACAGTCTTAGTTGTCTGCTGAAGTTGTATGGCAGATTAGACATGGGTGAATGATGTTTGTAATAAGTTGACTTAATTGAGATGACAATCTCCTATGCCTAGTAGTTTGAATATACTCAGTAGGCTACTTCAAATCAATCAACTTCAATGCATCTTGTGTAAAACCGAATTATCCTTCTTTACTCCTCTTTAGTCATAGATATATTAACTATTCCTTTCTTGTGAAAAGTATTCATTTTCTAATATTAAAACTAATATGGGGACAGATGTGGCTCAAATGGTTGGGTGTCTGTCTACCATATGGAGGGACCCGGGTTCGATCCCCGGGATCTCTCAGTAAAAAAAAAACAAAACAAAAAAAAAAACACTAATAATTACTCAGCTTTCAACTCTTTAGCAACAGTGGGCTCTCTTTTCCCTAATGTGGAATAACATAAGATAGGCCCATGTATTTTCACTTTAATGGTGGCCTTTTACTTTTGTTATGAACAAGTGCTAACCTCCTCCACTGACCAGTGGTGGTGAATTACTTTCTGCTAGTGATCAGATGATGCTCTCAAATGAAGAGTTAAATAATATTTTCATTTACAAATATGGGTTATGGTAAGGACCACATCCACAATGCTATTCCAAAGAATTAGTTATTATTATTATTATTTTTTTGCTTCATCTGTGGATTCAGGTGCCCTCTTATTTGAAATGTTTAGATATCTAAAGGAGTCCTTTATTTCATAGACATTCAGGAAGAAATGAACTGAGCTTTGATTGATTGACATGTTTCTTGATTTCAGAGCTTATCTTATTTTGTGTGAATAAAATAGCTTCATTGAATCTGTCACTAAATAAGCAACTAGTGCCACTCTTGTGAGCTTGCCATGTGACCTGTATTGCTTTATTTGTTTGTTGCTTTTTTTCAATTTGAAGGTCTCTCTCCCTAAGTTTAAATACTGTAATACCAAAGAGATATGGTCATCATTAAACCATTATTATTGAATTATTTCCAGATGTTATCATAGCAAAATGGGGGAAAATTTTGTGCTACTGAAATTCTATAATGATATAATAATGGCAATGTGGAAGAGTCCTAATTAATTGGTATAGCTTCACAAACTACAAGGGTATTCCTTAGAAAATTAAAGACAAAGTCCAAATAAAAGGGTTTTCCTTTAATCTACTCTTGCTTCTAATTCTCACTAGCATTGCTAATGGTTTCTCCTTTCTTTTAGTAATAAAATGAATAGCAATTAGTACATTGAAGTGACTTGAAGTGACCTTGCATGCTTTAGGTGCAGGTTGATACTCAAAACAAAACACTGACTTCCTCGCACCCATGTCTGCATTAAAGGCTACCAAACTACAGGAGGCTGCAAAGATGTCCTGCAGCCAGCTGCTGCACCCTGTGCCTTACTGGTCCTTTGTAGACCTGTCTTAATGACGTGGACAAAAGATGAGGGGCAGGGGAAGCTGCCTGTGTGCTGGCGTGCCTTAATGAAGAAGTCTTCTTAGAAGCAACGCGGACCAAGGATCTTCCTGTGATGGTAAGGCCAGGCTCTGCATCACGAGCAGCTCTCCTAACTGTCCATTCTGTATCGTCTTTACCAGATCTTAAAATCTGCTGTAGATCCTTAGTTTGAACCACTTTAGGTTGTGAAATGTATTGGTTTTCCTCCCTTTATTACTGTAAGAAGAAGTTGTGAATCTTCTTGTTAAAGAAGTGTGGACTTTTCCATTCCCCCCCGCAACTTCTTGAACAAAAAATATGCTTGAACATTGTCCTTGAGTGTAAGATCTGCCTTTTCAGAAAGGAATAATTCGTTTGTAATGTTCAAAAATAAAATCCTCATTGAATAAAAGTGAAATCATAAAAAAAAAAAAAAAAACCTGAATAAATTAACATCACATGGTAGTAATTTCCTGTATTTTGGCATTTATTTTTACTGTTTTACCTTCTTATGGTTACTTGAGGAATCCCTTTGTCTTTCGTTCTGATCTACTTCCAACACTTCCCTTAGTAAAACATTCTTTCAATGGTTTCCTTTTCTCATTGACCCCTCAGAACTCTGGATTAAACACTTCCCCTGAGTCTCTGATAACAGTAATGTGTTTATTTGTAGAGGCTCTATGAGAATTGATCTTCATTTTTATCAGGACATACGTGGGCAAACTGCACAATGGAGCCCATATCTGGAGTGTGGTATCTGAGAATAAATCCCATCACATGACAAGCCCAGCACAAAGGAGCAAAGATTGGATTTCCTCTGTAACACCAACTAGCAAAGTACTACCAGGAAATGGCCTGGAACCTGTTTTGTGGCTTACAGGACCCCAGGTAGGAAGGTACAGGGTAGGAAGAAAGATCCCTCCCAGCAGGTCAGGAAACCTAGCAGATTTGGGGTTGCAGGGGATTTGAGTAGAATACACTCAAATATCTAGGTAGTGAAGCTGCAATCTGTGAGATGAATTTCCTGGATTTGGTTTACCATACTCAGAATAGAAAAGCAAATCAGATTCTTGTGCTGTAGCTAAGCTAAAAAAACGCCTCTGTTCTTGAGAAATATATGCAGTAGAATTTAGGGGGAAAGGAACACAATGTCTGTACCTTACGCTCAAATGCATCTGAAAAATGAGAACTATGTGTTATAGAGGGAAAAAACACAAAGAAATATGGTAAAATAGTAACAACTGGAAAATCTGGGTAGAGAGTTTATCTGCTATGCACATAATAAGCTTGGAATCCACATCATGGAGATAGAAACAAAATGTTTAAAATCACACCTCCAACACACACAAAAAATATGACAGAAGGATCCAAGTTGGCATTGGAGTAGTTCAGGCAGGGCGCAGCCCTCTTGAAAAACAGGGAAGCAAGCATAGAAGTCGTCCGAGGAAGCTACTGTGTGGACCCCTGCAGGCCAGGAGAGTGCCACACACATTGTCTGAAGGGACAAGGGATGGAGAGGCAGGCCAAAGGGAAAACTGTGAGTTGACACCCCCATGGCTGGGAAGACTGCCCATGCCCTACCCTCCCAGGGGAATGGCCTTAGGAAAGTCTGGCTGAGAGGCCTACAGAGAGGGCAAAGGACAGACGACTTCTTGAAGAGGGAGCGTGCAGCACAGGGCAGAATGAGGTTTCTCTTCGGCTCAATGTAACTGCCTTAACTTGCTGCTTCAGAAGAGCTAGTGAACAATTAAGAAATGCATGTTTTTATTCAACTTCCTTTTTATTTTTTAATTGTTTATATTTTCAATTTTTAAATGTACAAAAATAAAGTTAAAACTAAAAAAAAAAAAAGAAGAGCTAGTGGAAACTGAAGGATTCTTCTCGGTGAAAGGGTTTGCGAAGGAGACCAGTTACTTGCCAGCCAGGAAAATGAAGGGAGACAGGCTGGTCTCTCCCAATTCTTTACCAGGTGTGGTAGGCCGAGTTGGGCCCCATTAGCAGTCCGCTGCCCCTGTTTTGACTACTTTAACAGGGCAACATTAAAGTTTTAGAAAAGATTAAAGTAAAAGTCAAAGAACAATAGTGAAATAAAACTACTAGGCAAGAGAGAAACTGATCAACAGAGCAAAATCACCAACATAGACAAATACCTAGGTATCAACAAAAGACAACAACCCATACTAAGAAAGAGGAAGACATGGCCCAATCAGAGGAACAAGCCAAGAATCTAGATGAGACTCAGGATTTAAGACAATACGTGATGTTCACACAAACCTCCTTAATTTAAGGAGATGAAGGAAAATATGACTAAAGGGATAAAGGATAATAAGATGACATTGTGTGAGCATAAAGAACAATTTGAAACCCTGAAGAAAAAAAAAAAACAACAGAGCTTATGGGAATAAAAGACAATGGATGAGATTCAAATTACATTAGAGGCATGTAACAACAGATTTGAAATGTTAGAAGAACGAATAATTGAATTCAAAGACAGAACATTTGAACGAATAAGTGAATTCAAGACAGAACATATTGAAGATAGGAGTATAGACAGAGCAAAGAATGTAAAAAAATGAACAGGGTCTCAGGGAATTGAATGACAACATGAAATGCACAAACATATGTGTTATAGATGTCCAAGAAGAAGAGAATGGAAAAGGAGTAGAAAGAATATTTGAGGAAATACTGACTGAAAATTTTCCAACCCTTATGAAAAACATGAATATCAAAAGTCAAGAAGGACAATGTACCTCAAACAGAATAAATCTTTTTTTTTTTTTTTTTTTAAAGATTTTATTTATTTATTCGTTTATCCCCCCCTTGCTGCTTGTGCTCGCTGGGTCAGCTAACCACGCCGTGCGGGCGGGCCTGCCTTCACCAGGAGGCCCCGGGAACCGAACCCGGGGCCCCCCATATGGTAAACGGGAGCCCTACTGATTGAGCCACAGCCGCTTCCCATGGGATATATTCTAAGGACAAAAAGAACTGTAAAGAAAGCTTAAATTTTACTTAAGAGGTTTATTATTATAATAATACTGGCATAATTCTGAAATTATCATGCATGTTATAGGGCAGAGCAAATAAGTAAATATGTGATTATTAGTATTCCAGGGTTTTTAGTGTAAGAAAAATATGCAAGTTTAATATAAAAATAAAAACAGAGAGGTTAACACAAAGCTTACAATGTTAAATGTGAATTAGAAATACCACTGACTTCCTATCTCTGTTCTCTGGGAGAGCCTGGAAGCAATGACATCCCAGGAGAAATAAGCAAACCTGGCACACAGATCTTTGGTCTCTAAACAGCATTCCCCACTGGAAGGGAACAGGACTCCTTAGGGAAATGCCCTATGCCAGAGCTTGTCCAAGTGCAGGGCAAGTCCAGGGTGAGTATGGAGCAACCCTGCATGTCCAGAAAATGAAGGGAAAGGAATGTGTCAAAAAGACACAAAAGCCAATTTGAAGCAGCCAAATCTGGGAAAATATGACCATCAAAAGAAAAAAGTGTCAATGACTAAAGATATGAATGAATAAAAAATAACCCATGACTCCATACTGTTCATAAAGGAAAAGGATTCAAACAAACAAACAGAACAACAGCAACAAAAAAACCCAACTTCATTTGCTACCTGCAGCTGGCTGAAATAACAGCCCCAAACACATTCACGCTCTAATCCCTGAAACCCCTGAATGCGAACTTATATAGCAAAACTGGCTTTGCAGATGTGATGAAGGATTTTAAAAGGAGAGATTATCCTGGGTTATCTGGATGGGCCCTAAACTGTGACATACACATCATTAGAGCCAGGGGGCTTTGACACAGAAGAGAAGGCGATGTGATCTGGGAGACGGATTGGAGAGATGTGGCCACAAGCCAAAGAGGCAGCTAAAAGAGGCAGGAGCAAATGGGCCCCTGCCTCCAAGGGGAGCACAGCTCTACCAACACTTTGATTTTGACCCAGTGATACTGATTTCAGATTTTTGGTGGGAAGCGGCTGTGGCTCAATCAGTAGGGCTCCCGTTTACCATATAGGAGGCCCCGGGTTCCGTTCCCGAGGCCTCCTGGTGAAGGCAAGCCCACCCGCATGGCGTGGTTAGCTGACCCAGCGAGCACAAGCAGCAAGAGGGGGATAAATGAATAAATAAATAAAATCTTTAAAAAAAAAAAAAAGATTTTTGGCTTCCAAAACTGTGAGAGAATAAACTTCTGTTGTTTTAAGCCACCCAGTTTGTGGTAATGTGTTACAGCAAGTTTAGGAAACGAATACACTAACACTGAAGACAAATCTCTACTCTGAAAACTGATAAAGAGGCTCATCATGGGAAGAACTGCTGCTCATCCCCATTTGAGGGAAAGCTGTTTTACAGAAACCACCAGATAACAAATGCAGAAGGAAGCAGAAAAATCACCATTCTACATCCCAATGACGTACTTGTGTTAGGCAAGGATCATGGATGTGTGCCAAAATTTTTGGCAAAAGGTTATTAGGGAACAGGATAGTTGCAGTCTCAATGCACCATCTGTGAATTACTTAATTGCCAAGAGAAAAAAGTTCCTTTATGACAGAGAGTCCTGGTGGTCCTAGTTTCACCACAAGAATCTCTGAGCTCCACTAACAGTGAGACAGCCAGACCCCAAGTGCCTCCCGACAGGCTGCATGGTGACCCACAAAGCATCATGACGCTCAACCTCTAGAACGGGCTCTTAGCAAGGGGCCTGTGAGCTGGTATTCAAATCCAGAAAAAACATTATTCTTGCGTTGGTGTGTGTGTGACACATTTATTAATAATACACAGCACAGTGTGGACTTAGTAAGGGGCCCTGCTCTAGATACATCCAGGTTACAGGAGACATACGGGTTGCAGGAGTAAGTTACCACCACCCCAAGGAGACATGGACCAATCCAGAATGTGAGGTGTTCTATAACACAACTAGCTGTCCTCTCCAAAAGTCAACACCATGGCAGAAAAAATGGGGGAAGAACTTCTAGATTAAAAAAAAAAAAAACACCTGAAAACCAAGATCAATGCAAGAGACTTGATACAACTTGGTTTGAAATGATAGCATTCAAAGGTATTAAGGATTGGGAAAATTTGAATACGGGTGGGATATCTGATAACAGGGAATTATTGTTAAGTTTTCTTGGATGTGATAATGGTATTATGGTTGTGCAGAAGAATATCCTTATTCTTAGAATATATGTGCTAATACATTTAGGGGTGAAATGTGATAACGGCACTAATTTTCAAATGGTTTTATATACACACACATAAATACACATACATTTATGCACATGACCAGGTATACGTATACACATGTATACACAAATATATACATACACACATAGATTTGCGTTATATATAATCACCCACACATATATATGCACATATATATCTCCAAATATACATATATAGACACATATACTAAATATAGCTAACTATACATATATATACATGTAGATATGTACACACACATATTTATCATACACATAATATGTAACTTGTAAGTATGTGATACAGGTATATAAAGCAAAAATATGGCAAAGCATTAATTGCTGAATCTAGGTAGTGGATGATGGGTATTCGTTACACTCTTTTCCAACTTCTCTTTTGCAATATTTTGGAAATTCTTCAAAAAGAATGTGGGAAATATAAATGTCTCTTAGTAAAGGCACTGTATCAAAGATCAGTAAGGGAAGCGGCTGTGGCTCAATCAGTGGGGCTCCCGTTTACCATATGGGAGGCCCCGGGTTCGGTTCCGGGGCCTCCTGGTGAGGGCGGGCCCGCCCGCACGGCGTGGTTGGCTGGCCCGGCCAGCACAGGCAGCAAGGGGGGAATGAATGAATAAATAAATAAAATCTTAAAAAAAAAAAAAGATCAGTAACACTTTTTTGGGAATGAATTTATAACAGTGTTCAGGTGTTCAAGAGATAGCTACAGGGGGGCGGATGTGGCTCAAATGGTTGGGTGTCCATCTCCCATATGGAGGGACCTGGGTTCAATCCCTGGGACCTCCCGGTCAAAAAAAAAAAAAAAAAAAAAGATAGCTACAGGTATTTTATGGGGATGTGGGGATGAGGTGGGGTGGATGTGATGTTAACTGCTAACCGGGAGCTGCAAGAAAACCACAGAGTTACCACTCCCCGGAAAATGCTGGTCTTTGTAGTCTCCTAAAGGCCTTTACAGAGAGTAAATGTTGATGCAGGAGAGAAGAGGCAGGCCAAGGGCGTGTTCCTGTAAGAACTGGATTCCTGCAGGGTCCAGCTTTCTTCTTTTTTTTTTTTTTTTCCCCAAACCCTTGTGTCGAGGGCTGACTTTCAATAGATCGCAGCGAGGGAGCTGCTCTGCTACGTACGAAACCCTGACCCAGAAGCAGGTCGTCTACGAGTGGTTTAGCACCAGGTTCCCCACAAACGTGCGGTGCGTGACGGGTGAGGGGGCAGCCCCCCTTTCCGGCCGCGCCCCGTTTCCCAGGACGACGGGCTCTCCGCACCGGACCCCGGTCCCGACGCGGGGCGGGGGACGGCAGGGGACCGGCTATCCGAGGCTAACCGAGGCTCCACGGCGCTGCCGTATCGTTCCGCCTGGGCGGGATTCTGACTTAGAGGCGTTCAGTCATAATCCCACAGATGGTAGCTTCGCCCCACTGGCTCCTCAGCCAAGCACCAGCTTTCTTAACCACTCCATTATTCCCCCTGGCTGGCTCCAGAATCACCTAGTCCTCCAACTGCTCTTGGCAGCTGGCAACTGACCCAAGTTTAGTTATCCAATCTGTCTGGTTTTATGAACAAAGCAAATTTACTTACTGCAAATAAATGAGAGTAGGGCAAGGAAAATTCAGTTTTAGATTCAATAGGGTAGCTTACTATTTAAGGAAAACTTGCATCAAATTTCATTTAAATATTTTGCTGTTACAAAGAATGGTAAAATTGGGAAGCAGATGTGACTCAATTGGTTGGGTTCCCATTTACCATATGGGAGGCCCCGGGTTTGATTCCTGGGACCTCCTGGTGAAGGCAAGATGGCCCGCGTGGTGCAGTGAGCTGTGGCATGGCAAATGGACACAGCAAGCACAAGCAGCAAGGGTGTGTGTGTGTGTGTAAATAAATAAATAAATAAATAAATAAATAAATAAATAAATAAATAAAAGAATGCTAAAATAAATATAAAATACACTCGGGGAAAATTTGGAAAATATACTAAAAAAGAAAAAAAATCATCTGTAATCTCACCATGTCTTTCCTGTTTTCTTCCTGGAGAATCAATTTTGACATCCTTGGAACCAAACTGTACATACAATTTTGGGTCCTATTTTTGTTTTTTCATGTTAACATTATAACATGGGTATTTCCCACAATTAAAATGTTTTTGTTAGCATAAAAAATAGCAGCTACTTTGGAGAACAATTTAGAAACATCAGGTTAAAATCAAAATAAAAAATGCACATGCTAGCATGTTCACTTCTAGGTAAAGCAATGTGGGGGTCACAATGGACATTCTTTTCACAAGAAAAAAATTCCTGTGAAAAATAGTAATATCGGAGGACCTCACACTCCATAAGTGTTGTTTCATCAAACTTTTGCTCCAGTTACATACTGATAAAAAGTTTTCATGCAATTTAGGATCTCAAGCACAGCTTTACTGAGTGATTCATAAATGGGAGAGCATCTCATTCAGAAAGTAGAAGGAAGCTTTACAAAGGGGGTAGGAAGGGGAAACTCACAGAGGGTAAATGCAGAAGTGCGGAAATGTTCTAATTGGCTGAAATTAGTTTCCATTTTACATAGAGGGGTGTCTTCCAAAGTGGGGAGCAGATATACATTGACTAGTATGGTATGCTTGCCCACTCTGATAAGCTCTCTCTACTATAAGGAAACTAGTTTTATCACCAGGTGTTGCTTATTGGCAATCCCATAGGATGTTCCATTTTCTCAGAAATCTCGATTGTTTTTGTCTTCTGGAAAAGCCTTTCTCAAAAAGGGGTCTTCTCCCAGCAACACTCAACACAGGTGGCCATTTTATTTTATTTAACAGTATGTATGTGGGTCTACAAAGACCAAAAAAATAGTATTAAAGAAGTCTGAAAGTCACCAGACTAAAGAAATGCTTATCCCTTACAAGGGCTCCTTGAAAGGTTCCCTTCAAGAAGCTCCTTGAAAATGCTGAAAAACAGAGGGAGGAGAAAAGTAAAAGCGTGGGATTTGAGGAGAGGATGTGGGTTATGGGAAAAGAAAATCCTCAAGGCTGATTGAGGATTGTGGCCAGAAAAAGGAGCCACCATTTACAGAGGCTAGAGACAGGAGGACCTGGTTCGGCAAAGACAGAAGCTCAGCTGAGGAGCCTTAAGTCGGAGATGCCAGGTCCCAGGGGCCTGTGGGGAAAGGAAACCCAGCCCAGGATCCCTGAGGTATCCAGGAGAGGAAGAGGAATCATGAGCAGGAACGGGAGGAGGCCTGGGAAGGAGGGCTCACAGTGGGCAGAAGGGGAAGGAAGCACCCACAGACTCCCCCAAAGGCCCGAGGAGGAGAAACAACGTTTAGGAGAAGACTGGGTTGTTCGCAGGGAGGGACGCAAAGAGGGGAAAATGTCACTGAGAGTGGGACACAGAAAAAAGAAGAGGCGGCTCACTCGGAAAGGAGGAGGGTCGACGCCCCAAGGGGAGGGAGGCGCCCGCATCCTGCAGGGAAGAGGAAAAGGGATCCATGTCCCAAGGAGATGGAAGGGAGTAGGAAAGTACGAGCTCCAAAGAAGAGGGGAGGGGACAGGAGGGCGGCCTATACCCCGCGGAGAGGGGAAGAGAGCGGGGGAGGCGTCGCACCAGGAAGTACCCGCACCCCCCCGAGAGGGGAGAAGGGAGTAGGGGTCCTGCGACAAGCAGAGAATGGAGAGGGTCGGCGCCCGGCAGGGAGAGGAGGGGAAGAGAAGGGGCACGAGGAGAGGAACTCCGAACCCTGCAGAACCGCACAGGAGGGAAGGAGTCCGCGCCGCTGGCCCTAACCGCAAGGCCGCCTCACCCGCCTCTCGCCCCGGACCCGTCCCGAGCAGGGCCTCCGGGCGTGTTCACAGAAGGGAAGTGCGGCCGAGAAGGCAACGCCGCCCAGCCCCACCCACCGGGACCGCCGGTCTCTCCCTACTCACACGTCCAGGCTCCCACGACGCCGAGGGGAAACTCCCGCTCAGAAGCCCGAGACGCAGAGCTCCTCTTCCGCCGCTCGCCAGGCTCCGTCAGCGCGTCGCCCGGCTCTGCGCATGCGTGCACTGGGTTCCGGATGCGGCCGCCCGGCTCTGCGCATGCGTGAGCTGGGTCCCGGATGAAGTCGCCCGGCTCTGCGCATGCGTGAGCTGGGTCCCGGATGACGTCGCCCGGCTCTGCGCATGCGTGAGCTGGGTCCCGGATGACGTCGCCCGGGAGACGCTGCGGACTTGGTGAGGCTTGGGGTGCAGAGAGCTCTGTGTGGAAGCGGTGAGCGCCGCGGTTTCCTTCTTTATTCTCTAAGGTTTAATAGGCAAAAAAGATCCCAGAGCACACGTGGGGGGCCGGCGAGCCGTTGCAGACGAGCACCTTGGGTGCCCCAGAATTGCTCAGCCCTACAGCACCCTGTTGCCCCGTTAATCCCCCAGGGTTTCCACTGCTCTGCCTTGTACCGCCACGGATATGGGTTGCCCCGTCAAGAACGTCACCTACAGGGAGTTACGTGGCGTGTGCTCTTTTGTGTCTGGCTTCTTCCTGTTAGTGTAATCCAGGTTGCCCTGGTGCCCATAGTTAATTCTTTTAACCAGGCTGTATAACATTCCCTGCGTGAATACTCCACAACTTATTCACCTTTCTTGCTGTGAATGGACAATTGTGCTTTTTCCATTTGGGGTTATTACAAATGAACCCGCTAAGAACATTCATGTACCTTTTTAGTGAGCATGTTTGTATTTTGTTGGGTAAATGCCTAGGCGTGTAACTCCTTGGGGGCATATGTTCAGCTTGAAGAGATAACGGCAAACTGTTTTCCAAAGTGGTTGACCTTTTCCATCCCCTGGTGATGCAGGGGAGTCCTAACTGTTCCACATCCTTGCTGACACTTGGTATTATCTGGCCTGTGTGGTTTAGCCATTTGGGAAGCATGAAATTGAATCTCATTGTGGTTTCCCTGATGAATAATAAATTGGACATATTTTCATGCACTTATTGGCCATATATAGTGCTTTCTGATGAACACAAGTAATTAATTTTAATGTGGCCAGGTTTATCAGTCTTCCTTGGTTGGGTTAAGAAATATTTGCCTACACTAAGGTCATAAAAATGTTCTGTGTGTGTTTTCCTCAGAAAGTTTTATAAGTTTACCTTTTACATTTGACCTACAATCCTCAGGGCTGATTTTTGTGTACAGCAGGTATCAGCAAACTAGGGCCCACAGGTCAAGTCTTGTACACATGCTGTGTTTTCTTTTCTTTTCTTTTTTTTGGGGCGGGGGGGGGGGGTAACAGGCTGGGGATTGAACCCGGGACCTTGTATGTGGGAAGCCCGCAAGCCATATTGCCTTTTTTCGTTTGTTTTTGCTTGGTGTTTTTGTCTTCTCAGGAGGCACTGGGAACGGAACCTGGGACCTCCCATTGTGGGAGGCAGGAGCTCTACCGCTTGAGCCACCTCTGCTCCCCACATCCTGTTTTTTTATAGCCCAAGCTAAGAATGGTTTTTACATTTTTGAATGGTTGAAAAAACTAAAAGAATAGTATTTCATGACATGAAAATTGTATGAAATTTGAATTTCAGAGTCCCTAAATACAGTTTTATTAAAACAGCCAGGGCTCTCTTCTGCCTAGAGGAGCCTGCACCAAATCTTGGTGTATATTTCCATCTTTCTCTCCCATTTTTCAGCAATATCTGTTCTTTCCCCCATTTCCCAATAAAATATTTTTACTGGCCTAACTAAAACAAAAACAACAAACAAAAAACACCCTTGCCTTGCTTACATCTTGTCTGTGGCTACTTTTGGGCTGCAACACCTTGAGTAGTGTTTTTGTTTCCTAAAAGCTGCTGGGAGCAATATACCAGAAATGAGTTAGCTTTTACAATTAGCATTTATTAGGTTAAAAGCTTACAGTTCTGAGGCTGTGAAAGTATCCAAATCAAGGTGTCATCAGGAGATCCTTTCTCCCCAAGCTGCAGCTATGGTTGATCAGGCACATGGCAGCGTCTGCTTGTCTCTCCCTTCTGCTCTGGGTCTCACTGCTTTCAGCTTAGGGCTTCTCCATCTATGGCTTTTCTTGCTCCCTGGTTTATTGATTTCAGCTTTCTGGGGACTTCTCGGTTCCTCTCTGAAGCTTTTTTCTGTATCTACAACTTTTTATTCCTCCATTTAAAATGGACTCCAGTAAGAAAATTAAGACCCACCCTGGGTCTCACAATCTAATCGAAGAAAAATGTTTACAGGATTTCTGGGAAGATGGCAGACTAGAAAGACACAGGACTCTCTTCTCTCCCAGAAAAACAGAGAGAGGACAGACTGAAACAGCCTGAAAAAAAATCTTGTATGGTTTAGGACATCAGGCAAAGGCTGGACACTGCCCAAAGAGACAGGGAGAAAGGAAAAGAATCACGATGGCAAAATTGTGAGATAAAACCAGAAGCTATTACTGCCAGCACCCTCCCCCACACTAAAGACACTTTTGAATTCTCTGGCCTCTCGGCCGGCTGCAGATAAAGGGGGCCTCTGGGATCCACTACCCCAGGAAAGGGGAGAGAGAGGGACACAGCCTAAAACTAACTCAGCTTTTGACCCACATATCTGATCTGCTGTGTCCCAGGAGCCCTTCCAGGCTTGGTGGGGTTATACAATTGTTTGACTTCAGAGCTGGCTCTGGACTAAAGAGGTCTGAGACTAAAGAAATCTGACCCCTCTCAATCTCCCTCTCTACTAACTGGGACTGATTTTTGACAACACAGAGGGTAGTGGAATTACATCCTACCCAGGAAAAGGGAGAGGGCTGCCCATGAAGGCTAGAGAACTGTCACTGAGAAAGTTTGAGTTACAGGGCTCTTAACCTCCAAGCAGGAACCTATATCATATTGATCCAGTCGGTGTTGCAGCACACACTCCGACCAGGCATTGAACTGAGAGGGCTGCCAAAGAGCGCTGTCTGCTGGCAGACCAAGGAAATGCACGTGAGAAAATTAAATGATAGGATTTTTTTCCGGTCTTTATAGCCTCCCTCCCCAAGGCCCTAGGAAGGTCTGCAACCCATTACTAGGTCCAGAGCCCAGGTATGAGCAACTAATGGGGAATCCTAATGATCCAGGTCAAACCAAGAATCAAAGAGCAGCAGTAACACACTGCCTCCCACCACAAAATCCCTATGAAAGAGAAAGAAGTTGAGCATCTGAGTAAACTATCATCCTAATCAGATGCCTAGAAATCAGCAAAAACTTATGAGCCTACTTAGAAAATGGAAGACATGGCCCAAGAAAGGGAATATATCAAAGCCCCAGAAGAGACGCAGGATTTGAGAAAACTAATTAAAGAGGTGTTACACAAATTTCCAAAATCAAATTAATGAGTTGAAAGACAATATGGCTAAAAAGATAAACAACATAAATAAGACAATGATCGTGCACAAAGAAGAATTTGAAATCCTGAATAGAACAGTAACAGAGTTCATGGGAAAGACACAGTAGGTGAGATAAAAAACACATTAGAGGCATACAACAGCAGACTCGAAATGAAAGAAGAAAGAATAAGTACCAAAGATAGAACAGCTGAAATTAGAGAAAAGAACAGAGAAAGAAAAGAAAGGAGAAAATTGAGCAGGGGCCCAGGGAATTGAATGACAACATGAAACACAACAACATACATGTCATGGGAATTCCAAAAGGAGAAGAGAAGGGAAAAGGGGAAGAAAGAGTATTTGAGGAAATAATAGCTGAAAATTTCCCAACTCTCATGAAGGAAATGAACTTAAATATCCAAGAAGCACACTGTAAACCAATCTGAATAGACTTACTGCAAAACACATACTACTAAGAATGTCAAAGACAGAGAAAATTCTGAGAGCAGCAAGAAAGAAGCAAACCATCACATACAATCACATACAATGATGCAATTAGGATACTGAAAGAGAAAAACCGCCAGCCAAGAATCCTTTATCCAGCAAAATTGTCATTCAAATATGTAGGTGAATATAAAACATTCACCAAAAAAAAAAAAAAAACACAACAAAAACAAAACCAGAATGTAAGGGAGTTTGTGAAAAACAATCCACCTTTGAAGGAAATATTAAAGGAGGCCTTAAAGTCTGAAAGGAAAAGACAGGAGACAGAGGTTTGGAGGAGAGTATAGAAGAAAGAATAGCAGAAACAATAACCAAAAGAGTAAAAAAACAGGCAAAAATATGATATGACATGAAAACCAAAGATGGCTTCACAGGTGAATTCTACCAACCATTTCTAAAAGAATTAACACCAATCCTGCTTAAACTCTTCCAAAAAATTGAAGAAGAGGGAAAATTACCCAACACGTTTTATGAAGCCAACATCACCCTAATACCAAAACCAGATAAAGATACTACAAGAAAAGAAAATTTGCATCTCTAATGAATATAGATGCAAAAATTCTCAACAAAATACTTGCAAGTTGAATTCAACAGCATATCAAAAGACTTATACATCATGACCAAGTGGGATTTATTCCTGGTATGCAAGGCTGGTTCAACATAAGAAAATCAATGTAATATACCACATTAACAAGTTAAAGGGGGAAAAAAAACACATGATCATCCCAATCGATGCAGAAAATGCAATTGACAAAACCCAGCATCCTTTCTTGATAAAAACACTTTGAAAGATTGGAATAGAAGGGAAATTCCTCAATATGATAAGCATATACGAAAGACCCACAGCCAACATTGTACTCAATGGGATTAAAAGCTTTCCCTCTAAGATTGGGAACAAGACAAGAATGCCCACCGTCACTATTGTTATTCAACATTGTACTAGAAGTTCTAGATAGAGCAATTAGACAAGGAAAAAAAAAAAAAAAGGCATCCAAATAGGAAAAGAGGAAGTAAAACTCTCACTATTTGCAGATGACATGATCCTATATTTAGAAAATTCTGAAGTATCCATGACAAAGTTACTTGAGCTAATAAAATGAGTTCAGCAAAGTGGCAGAATACAAGATCAACATGCCAAAATCAGTAATGTTTTTTGTACACTAGTATTGAACAATCTGAGGAGGAAATCGGGGAAAAATTCCATTTATAATAGCAACAGAAAGACTCGTATACCTAGGAATCAACTTAACCTATATGCAAAAAACTACAATTCAAGGCTAAAAGAAATTTTAAAAGACCTAAACAAATGGAAAGACATTCCATGTTCATGGATTGGAAAACTAAATATCATGAAGATATCAATCATACCCAAACTTATTTATAGATTCAATGCAATTCCAACCAAAATTCCAACAGCCTACTTTCCAGAAATAGAAAAGGCAATTACCAAATTCATTTGAAAGGAAAAGTGAACCCAAATAGCCACAAGCATTCTAAAAAAAGAAGAGCAGCATGGGAGGAATATCACTGTCCTTGAAACATATCACAAATCTACAATGGTCAAAACAGCACGGTACTGGCATAAAGATAGACACATTGATCAGTAAAATAGAATTGAGAGTCCAAAAATAAACCCTCACCTATATGGTACACTGGTTTTTGACAAACCTACCAAGTCCATGTTAGAACAAAAAGTCTTCAACAAATGGTGCTGGGAAAATTGGATATCTATAACCAAAAGAAGAAAGGAGAACCCGTATCTTACTCACTATGCAAGAATCAACTCAAAATTGATCAAAGACCTAAATATATAAGCCAAGACCATAAAACTGCTAAAAGAAAATGTAGTGAACTATCTTAAAGACCTTGTGGTAGGTGGTGGTTTCTTGGACCTTACACCCAAAGCATGTGGAACAAAAGAAAAATAGATAAATGAACTTCCTCAAAATTAAACACTTTTCCACCTCAAAGGACTTTGTCAAAAAAATGAAAAGGCAGCCAACTCAATGGGAGAAAATATTTGGAAATCACATGCCTGATAAGAGTTTAATATCCATGATATATAAAGAGATGTTACAACTCAACAATAAAAAGACAAACGAACCAATTAAAAAATGGGCAAAAGACTTGAATAGACATTTGTCCAAAGAAGAAATAAAAATGGTGAAAAAATACATTCAACATCACTAGCAATTAGGGCAATGCAAATTGAAGTTACAATGATATCATTGCACACCTATTAGAATGGCCTCTATTAAAGACAGAAAACAAGAAGTGTTGGAGAAGATGTGGAGAGATAGGAATGCTTATTTACTGTTGGTGGGGATGTAGAATGGTACAGCCACTGTGGAGGACTGTTTGGCAATTCCTAAGGAAGATAATATAGATTTGCCATGTGACCCAGCAATACCAATACTGGGTATATACCCAGAAGAACTGAGAACAGTGACACAGACATCTGCACATCAACGTTCACAGCAGCATCATTCACAGTCGCCAAAAGATGGAAACAACCCAGGTGTCCATCAACCAATGACTGGATAAACAAACTGTGGTGTATTCACATGATGGGATATTATGCAGCTGTAAGAAGCAATGAAGTCATAAAGCATATGATAACATGGATGAATCTGGAGGACAGGAAGCAAGCCAGACACAAAAGGACAAATACTGTATGATTGTGCTATTATGAACCAAATATATTGTGTAACATATTGTATGATTCCAGTTATATAAAATGTAATTATAAATCAATTTATAAAGATGAGAAAATGTTCACAAAACCACAATGAGATACCATTTCATACCCACTAGGATGGCTATATCTAAAAAGATAGACAATAACAGATGTTGACATTGGCATGGTTGTGGAAAAATTGGAACCCTCATACATTGCTGGTGGGAATGTAAAATGGTACAACCACTGTGGAAAACAATCTGACAGTTCTTCAAAAGGTTAAACAAAGAATAATCATATAACCTGACAATACCAATCCTAGGTATATATCCAAGGAAAATGAAAGCATATGTCCACACAAAAACTTGTACATGAATGTTCATTGCAGCACTATAGCCACACAATAGCCAAAAAGTGCCAACAACCTAAATGTCCATCATTTGATGAATGGATAAACATAATCAGGTATATACTTACAATGGGATATTATTCAGCTATAAAAGGAATGCAATATTGATACATGCTACAACATGGGTGAACCTTGAAAACAAGCTAAGTGAAAGAAAAGCACAAAAAGCCACAAATTGTATGATTCCATTTATATGAAATGTGTAGAATAGGCAAATCTATATATACAGTAAGTAGACCAATGGTTGCCAGGAGCTGGGGGGAGGAGGGAATGGGAAGTGACTATTAGGGAGCATGGAGTTTCTTTTTGGGGTGATTAAACTGTTCTGGTTGGGAAGCAAATGTAGCTCAAGTGGCTGGGCTCCCATTTACCATATGGGAGGCCCCAGGTTTGATTCCTGGGGCCTCCTGGTAAAGGCAAGCTGGCCTGTGTGGCGGGGTGAGCTGACACAAACATGCACAGCAAATGGACACAGCAAGCACAAGCAGCAAGAGGTGGGGGGATAAATAAATACAAATTTATTTTTAAAAATGTTCTGGTTGCACAGCTTTGTGAATATAATAAAAACCACTGAATTATACACTTTTAAAAAATAAACTTAAGAAAAGGTCCATTTTGCCAAAAATGACCATTGATTAAGTTGAATTCCTTCGGTTACGCTAGGCCTAGACATCCATATATTTACAGTTTGTTATTTCCTTTTGCTGAGACTTGTCTATTCATAATCTATATACATGCATCTCTTGGCATCTGGGTATTGCTCTTGTACATGTGAATTTTTTATTTGACAGGCAGACACCCCAGCGATTGCTCCCCCATAGCAGTCCTTCCCTGTGAAGCCATTTCTCCAATTACTTCCCATGAAGGGTTCCACCCATGGCCTTATTGCCCTCTCTGATATTTGATATACTGGGGGAAGAGACCTCTTATCCCTAAATTCAGTACTTTCTTGGTCCATGACATTGCCTGCCCTTAGCTTCCCTGAGGCCTGCAAGACTCTCCATGACCCAGCCCCTGCCAGCTTCTCGCTGCACTGCTCCCTTCACTGCCTGCTCCAAATCCCCTCCTGCTTCAACATATGCAAGCAGTGTATCAAACAGTCTCCACTCCCTATCCCCTGGTCAATTCCTCCTCCTTGTGTAGCTCTCTGGTCTGTTCTTTTCCCTATTAATGGTTGATTGATGTTTTCACAATCGATAAACACTTACCATGCTCTCTAGCTGTACATTTCCTTGAGACCGAACACACTGTCTACAGTATCCACCATTAGACCCTTTCAAAGAAGCAATGTGTCTGACAACTAAGATGCTTCCTGAACTAATGTTGATTGGATGAATGTACTGGAAGACATTTTCTAAGACATTAATAATGATTACTATTGACAGGTGAGATTCTGGATTTTTTTTTTTTTTTTTTTTTTTTAGTTTCATACTTTTCTATATATCTCAATTATATTCTTTCAATAAGAAAGGATTACTCCAGAATCAGAAAATGCACCCTGATGTATGGCTGGTTGTCCATGGTTTGTTCATGCTGGTTCACCTCCATGTCAATCTTTTATTTCCAACAACCACCTATTGACTATCTGTGAAATGCAATATATTAAGGGCTGGGGATATAGCAGAAAACAGGACAAGGAGTTTACAGTCCAGTGGGGGCAGATAAACAAGTAAAATATCTTATGTATCAGATGGCAGTAACTGCCTTGGTGGGAAATAAAGAAGGAGGATGGGAGATGTGTGTTGGGTGGGGTGGCTGCAGTTTTAAATAGGTCAGGGAAGGCCTCACTGAGAAGGTGATGTGTGAGGAAAGATCTGCAGAGGGTGAGGGTGTGAGCCCACAGGAACTGGGGGAAGAGGATCTCTGCAAAGGGAACAGCCATAGCAGAGGCCCCAAGGTGAGGACATGCCTGGCATGTTTGAAGCCAGTATGGCTGGAATGGAGTAGGGGAGATGGGATGGGATGGGGTCTGATAGGTGACAGGACCTTGCCCTGCCACAAACCCTGCCCCAATCAAGTGCCCTTAAGAAATGCAGCCCTACCAAGCAAGCTGTGCACGTTGTGTTCTTATTGAGACCCATCAGGCCATGGGGAGGGTCACAGCATTTCTCTCAAATTTTGTATTGTCTGTCCTTTTCCTTTCCAGTTCTCTCCTCTTGGTCTCAATCACTTAGGGTAACACTTCTCAATTAACCCTAATGTTACTTTTCTCTCGGTGCCAGATACAGTTAGTTCCTGCAGAGTTCAGGAGACCCCAAAAACACCCTGACTTCTGACACAACTTCAAGTTTGGGAAGTCTCAAGACCACCATCAGGCTCGATTCATTGGAAGGACACACAGAACTTAGAAAGGCTGCTGTACTCATGGTTATGGCCTATCACAGTGAAAAGACACTCAGTTCCTTAAGTTCAGCCACGAGGCCCATAGTGTCTAGGAGAGACCAGGCATGGAGCTTCCAGCCGTCCTCTCCCAGTGAAGCTGAGTGAGCAGCAGGCATGGAGCACTGCCAAGCAGGGAAGCGCATCCGAGCACTGGTGACCAGGATCTTTCTGTTGGGGGTCAGTCATCTAGACATGGTTGACCACCCACATGGCTATTAGTCTCCAGTCCCTTCAAAGATCAAATTGACACTGCATGGCCCAAAGCTCCCACCATAAATCACATGTTAGCATAGACTGTTTGACATAGCCCAAGGCCCCCAGGTAAACAGACTCTTATCAGGCAGGATATTCCAGAGGTTTAAAGGTTATCTCCCAGGAGCTGAGGGCAAAGGCTAAACCTCTCATTTGGCAAAGCTAATCCTTTATTTTTTTTAATTTATTTATTTATTTTTTTATTTTTAATTTTTATTTTTTTTAAGATTTTATCTATTTATTCATTTATCCCCCCCTTGCTGCCCGCGCTCGCCGGGTCAGCCAACCACGCTGTGCAGGCGAGCCTGCCCTCACCAGGAGGCCCCGGGAACCGAACCCGGAGCCTCCCATATGGTAAATGGGAGCCCTACTGATTGAGCCACAGCCGCTTCCCAAAGCTAATCCTTTATTACACAGTATCCCACCCACAGCCCCAGCCCTGACCACTTCAGTACATGCTTTCCTGGCTTCCCACAGCAGTGCCTGCTGTTATTTGCCTGGAAGCTTGCTCTAGCTAATACAGCACCCCCTAACTTTCAAGTCAACAGGGTCTCAGCCAGGACCACTAGCTAAGAGCTCCAGAGAAGGGTTTTATATATAACATTGTGTCAGACTATGAGACCTACTTTATGGCAACAAAGTGCCAGAGTAGACACATGACCAGAGGATCACTGGCCCTTTTGCATTTCATATCACCCAGAAGCTGCTGGCCTCACAGAGCCATGGATTGGCCTGTTGAGTTGGCAGCTGGGGTGTCAACCTAGAGAGAGATTTTCAAGGGCAGGGTGCCATTCTCCAGGACACAAGATACACTCTAAATCAGTGGTTCTCAACTGGGGGCAATTTTAATGTCTCCCCAGAGTACATCTGGCAATGTCACAACTGAGGGAGAGCTATTAGCTTCTAGTTGATAAAAGGCCAGGGATACTGCTAAACATCCTACAATGCACAGGACAGCTGCCCATAACAAAGATAGATTTGGCCCCAAATGTCAATAGTGCCAAGAGTGAGAAAGCCTGTTCCAAAATGATTTATCATTATAAGGTGCTGTGTGACCCATAAGTAGATTATGAACCCATATACTAAGGGATGTAGGTAGGTGTGACCCACTTGAGGAAATAAGGTTCTGTCTCCACAGCTCTGGGCTCTGTGTTTCTAGGGATCATGATTCTCAAAGGGGAACCCTTCCACCAGGGGATACCGGTGGTTCCTCATGCCATTAGACTAGCAGCCAGAACAGTAAGTCGCCATCCTGGCAGGGGCAGTCAGCCCTGATCACCATAAGGAGTTAGGAACTACAGCTACAGTGTGGCAGAGAAGAGTGTTCTGGGAATCCAGATGATCCACTAGGGGACCTCTAGTTGTTTCAATGTCTACTAATAACCATAAACGGGCAATTGTGCAACTGTGGCCTGACAAAGGCAAGGTAACCAGCTCAGCTCTCTCAGGAATGAAACTTTTGTGTTACCCCAACAGAAGTGCTAGCTGAGGGTGAGGGAAATCAAGAATGGTGGTGGAGAATGAGAATTGTCACCTCAAGACCACTGCCATAGTTGGGGTTGTTTATTCTATTAACTCTTGTATAACCCTTCTTATAACTGACCACCAACTTGAAGAATCAGTAACAAGACACTTGAACTTAATGTGGGCATGAATGGAACTAAGCAGTGAGGGATAGTTGTAACAGCCAATATTAGTTCCCAGCCCATAACCCCTCACTCTTGCTTTATTACACTCTAGTACAATTTCCAACTGCCAACAACTGCATTTCTTTAACTGAAGGTTTTCTCTTACTGCTAGAGGTGCCAGGGAAATAATGGCCTCTGGCTGCACCCCTCAACCAATAAAAGTATCCCAGCCTCCGCACTCCTTCACTGGAATAACCCTGCGGCATGTTTTAACTGATCTCTAGATCAGTGGGTTCCATCAGATCTTGAATCCCAGCAGGATTAAGCTCCAGGTGCCCACAGTGGCTGTAGCTCGACAGCACAGCCTTTTTGACTGCCCACTCTTCTCTGCCTTACCCATTCCCTACATGGCACTTGCTAGGATAACCCACTAAATAAGCTATTTGTACTGAAATCCTTGTCTTAAAGTCTGCTTCTGGAGAACACAGCCTAAAACACATTTTATAATTAGGACTAAAATAGAACATCTAAAAAGCAGTAAGCTCTTCCCAGGCCAGCGCTCCACCAGAAAAAGGCCACATTCGGTTCAAGCACAAAGATCGTGAAGCCCAAAGGTGAACAGTCAGATGAATTCGAGTCTGGCATTTCTCAGGCTCTTCTTGAGCTGGAGATGAACTCAGACCAAAAGGCTCACTTAAGGGAGCTGAACATAACAGCAGCCAAGGAGAGGAGTTGGTGGTGGCCGGAAGGCTATTACAATCTTTGTTCCGGTTCCTCAACGGAAGTTTTTCCAGAAAATCCAAGTCCGGCTATTACATGAATTAGAGAAAAAGTTCAGAGGAAAGCATGTTGTCTTTATTGCTCAGAGGAAAATTCTGCTCAGCCAACTCGAAAAAGCCATACAGAAAATAAGCAAAAGCATCCCAGGAGCCGTACTCTGACAGCTGTGCACAATGCAATCCTTGAAGACTTGGTATTCTCAAGTGGAAATGCGGGCAAGAGAGTCCGTGTATAACTGGAAAGGTTCATTGGGACAAAGCACAGAACAACGTAGAACACAAGGTTGAAACATTTTCTGGTGTGTATAATAAGCTCACTGGCAAGGATGTTAACTTTTGAGTTTCCAGGGTTTCAGTTGTAAGCCGAAATGGCTAAAGTATCTCTCTCCAAAAAATAAATAAATGAAATAAAAAGCTGTAAGTACAGCTCCTGAAACATGGGAAGAGCTGGCTAAAAGCGGTTGTTTTTAAATGTATTAGATAGGACTGTTGTTATTGATTGTATAATTGAATTTATATGACATTTTGGAAGAGGCAAAAATACAGAGAAAGATTCCAAAAGACAGGTATAAAATCTTACTTGCTTGGGGCCTGCTAGCTCCCCTCAGCTCAAGTGGCATTTGCCAGCATGTTGTTTCACAGCTGGGAACCAGCTCTGCCTACCAGGGCAGGCTGCAGGCACACAGGACTACTGCTGTCAGACTGCAGAGGGGATGCCAGGAGGAGGGTCCCGAAAGCCGAGGGAGTGAGCCGCAAAGGGTGTGCAGGAGGCAGAGGGAGAGGAGGGCTGGAGAGGAGGGCTTCTGCTGGAAGTAGAGCAGAGAACAAAATGGACAAAGGCCCCTGCTCTTGGGAGAGACAGATAATAAATCAGTGAAAGAAGTAAAGCAGGAGGGAGGAGAGGAGCCTGGGAAGGAGAGACTGCCATTTCACATGCTGCGCTTGGGTGGGCCTGCCCTGACGTTTGTGGAGAAAGAGTGCAGGTAGAAGGCCCCGGAGCAATGTCTAAATATCTACAAGGTATAAATTATGCTAATGAAATGTAAATAAAATATGTTGTGTCTTTTTTTTTTCTGAATAGCATGTATATACTGTACATATATAGACTTTATCTCTACAGTTTCATTTATTGTTGTGTCCTCTTTAAAAAAAAAAAAAACAGAGGGAGCGAATGTGGCTCAAGCAGTTGAGTGCCCATCTCCTACATGGGAGGTCCCAGTTTGGTTCCCAGTGCCTCCTAAAGAAAAACAAACAACGAGCAAAAACCAAGCAATGACCAAAAAAAAAAAAAAAACAAAAAACAAAACAAAGAGCAGACAATGAGCAAACAACAAGGAAGCCAACTCAGGGGAGCTGATGTGGCTCAGTGGTTGAGTGTCAGCCTCCCAAATACAAGGTCCTGGATTCAATCCTCGGTCCTGGTACCTCAAAAAAAAAAAAATAAGATTTATTAAAAAAAAATACAAAGAGCTCAGATCAACAATTATCTGGGGTGGAGGGTGAGGTAAGATGTTGACTAGGAAGGGATCCAGGGAATTTTTCTGTGTTAGAACTGATTCATTTCTTGACCACGGTGATGATTACACAAATGGTATGTTTGTCAAAACTTATGGCACTATTCACTAAAAGGGTAAATTTTACTGTTAGTGAATTATACCTCAATAAATCTGACTGGAAAAACAAAAAAAGTTGAAGAGTCTTACAAGACTCCTTTGTACAAATAAAACATCCAAAGAAGGATTTGTATTAAACATGGTGGCAACAGTTATGAGTATTTTGCTCCCATAGTTACATCTATTCTCTGATTTTGACCTTCCTTTCTCCTTTTTTTTTTTTTTTTTAAAGTTTTATTGTGGTAACATAAAACAAAGCACTTTCAAGTATATAATGTAATGGTATTAATTACATTCACAATGGTGTGCTACCATCACCACCATCCAGTAACAAAAATTTTCTTCACATTTCACACCCATCAGAATGGCCACTATTAAAAAGACAGAGAACTACAAGTGTTGGAGAGGATGTGGAGAGATAGGAACACTTCTTCACTGTTGGTGGGAATGCAGGATGGTACAGCCACTGTGGAGGACTGTTTGGCAGTTCCTAAAGAAGCTGAATATAGACTTGCCACGTGACCCTGCAATACCACTACTGGGTATATACCCAGAAGAACTGAGAGCAGTGACACGAACAGACATCTGCACACCGATGTTCATAGCCACATTATTCACCATTGCCAAAAGCTGGAAACAACCCAGGTGTCCATCAACAGATGAATGGATAAACAAACTGTGGTCTATTCACACGATGGAATATTATGCAGCTGTAAGAAGAAATGAAGTCGTAAAGCATATGACAACATGGATGAACCTGGAGGACCTTATGTTGAGCGAAGCAAGCCAGACACAAAAGGACAAATACTGTATGATTGTGTTACTATGAACCAAATATATTGTGTAATATATTGTTTGATTCACACAAAAAAAAACACAAAACAAAAAACAAAAACAAAAAATTTACATGTATCCATTACATTTGAGAACTGTATATATTTATTCATCTGTGTTTACTTTTTAGTTTTTAATTGTTTATGTTTTCAATTATTAAATGTACAAAATAAAGTTAAAAAAAATGGGTGAGGTGCAATAAAGAAGTGCTTGAGAGAAATTTACAGCATTAATATTTATGTTTTAAAAAGACATCAGTCTCAAATCAGTAAGCTTAGACTGCATTGAAAGACTCTAAAGAATGAAGCATTGGACCTGCCAAGTGTAGTATTTAATTAAGACCAGAAAGCCTTTCTAATAGGAGGAAAGTTTCTCCTCAATGAAGTTCACTCAACAGAACTGGTGCTTCATGCTAAATTGTCCTGTGTGGAAGGACAGGTCAAGAGACATTAGTTTTCCATTTTTTTATATATGATATTTCATTATGTTGAGTGAAATAAGCCAGACACAAAAGGACAAATATTGTATGGTCTCACTATTATGAACTAAATACAGTGAGTAAACTCACATAGGTAAATTCTAGAGTACTGTTTACTAGATGAAATGTGGGTTGAAAATGGTAGCTGATGCTCAATGTATGTAGAAGTTTTAATAAGATTTATTGTAAAAGTGTGGAAATGAACAGAGTTGATGGTAACACACTATAGTGAATAAAACACTGCTGATTTATTAAAAAATAAAAATAAAATTTTCTTCACCCCAAAGACTGCACCTATTAGGAATAATTCCCTCTTCCACCCCAAAGACTGCACCTATTAGGAATAATTCCCTCTTCCCCTGCCTCATGACCCTGGTAACTGGTAATCCACTTCCTGTCTATGTATTTGCATATTATACATATTTCAGGTAAGTGAAATCTTTTGTGTCTGGCTTATTTCTCTCACCATGATGTCTTCAGTATTCATCCATGTCATAGCTTTATCAGAACGTCATTGCTTTTTATGGCTGAATAATACCCCATTTATTTGTCTTAGTTTGCCAGAGCTGCTATGACAAATAACAATCAATGAGTTGGCTTAAACAATGCTAATTTATTGTCTCATGGTTTTGGAGGCTAGAAATGCCAAACTGAGGTCTCAACAAGCCATGCTAAAGTCTATAGCATTTTGTTGTTGGCTTCTGGTAATCAATGTGGTTCTGTAGCTTTCATCTCTGCCTCCATCATCCATCTGTTTTTTTCTGACTTCCAGCTTCTTCTGACTTTGTCTGAACTTCCTCTCAAATTTATAAGGCCTACAGTCATACAGATTAAGGCCCTCTCTGACTGGCCTCTTCCAAAATAGAACCTCTGAAGATCCTATTCTCAAATGAGACTAAACCTTAATAGCACCTTCAAAGATCCTATTTCCTTGGGGTTCTGTGGCTTGCATCTCTGCCCCATCACATGACAATCTCTCTCTCCCTGTGACTGCTTTTCCAGTTTCCAGTCTTCCAGCTTCTCCCTGTGGCCTTCTCTAACTTCTGGTTTCTTCTCTTGATAAGGCCTCCAGTAATGTGGATTAAGACCCACCCTGATTCAACTGGCCACACTTTAACTAAAACTAACATTTTCAAATGGTTCTATTTACAAATGGGTTCATACCCACAGAAATGCAGAGTAAGAACATGTCTTTTGAGTGGGTAAGTAATCCAATCTACCACAGTCTGTAAGGGGCCAGTGCACTAAGTCTTTTATATTCCATTGATCTCTCGCAGCTTCAGCTGTTAAGAGCTGGTGTGGATGAAGCCCAGCTCTCGGCACTGGCGTCTCCAACACAAGTACTGCTATGAGTGGAGTTTTCCTTTGGCAGAGCCCCAGGTGGTCCATTTTTCTAATATGTACAAAAGCATGATATGGGCTGACAATGGCCCTGTTGGAATCTCTGGAAGAACCAGCCTATTAAGAGCCCAAGGTTCCCAGAAGAGGGAAAGAACAGGCAAGAATTTCCTTTAGAGCGTCTATTAGTTTTCTATTACTGCCATAACAAATCACCACAAAAAAATTATTATCTCACAGTTCTCTGTATGTCAGAAGTCTGGGAAGGTTCAGCTGCAATCAAAGTGAGAATCCACTTCCAAGCTCCTTCAGGATGTTAGGCAAATTTTTTTCATGCAGGTGTAAGGCTGAGGTCCCATTTTCTTGCTGGCTGTCAGCTAGTGTCATTCTGAAATTCTAGAAGCCACCAACATCCTCTGACTCATGGTCCCCTCTGTTATCCAAGCCATATTGATTACTGAGTCGTTCTCATGCTTTGATTTGCTCTGCTTCCTCTCACTGCATCTGACTCCAGCAGGAAAAAGTACTTTGCTTTTAAGTGTTGATGTGATTAGATTGGCCCACCTCTCTATACCATGTTCCAGTCATCACAGGGTCTCACAATCCCAACTGCCTAGGTTACTGTGGAACCTATCTAGAACCCAGTTCACATCTTAGTTTCCTCAGTTTCCATCTCACTATCCCAACTGCCTAGGTTACTGTGGAACCTACCTAGAACCCAGTTCACATCTCAGTTTCCATCCTTTGTAATTTAAACCTTTTCATTATAAAAGTGATTCCAGCTCATCAGAGAAAACTATTAGAAGAGAAAGAGCAAGAGGAAAACCAATTCACACAAAATCATATGGACTCACTCTGATTTTATGGTTGACACACTTCTTTGGAGTGCTTCACCTCTGGCTACAACTAGTCTGGAGAGGAGCCCCTGCCCTGGAATCTGAAAGGTGGAACCAAGAAGTACAGATACTGGCCAATATTCACACCAAGAAACAAGCATGATTTACTTTAAAGCAGTGATCACCAAAATGTAGTGCCCAGTCCTGCCCCAGTGTGTGTTGGGCAGTCCACTGTATGTGTATGCCATGTGATATACATATTAGTACAGACATAGATGTATAATTTTTAAATAAGTACACATATCCTGAGAATGTGAGACAATTTTTCTTGAATGATGGGATTTCTTTTAAAAGTATAGTTAAGAAGTGCAACCTGAGTACTACTGCCTATGTGCCATATTCTTCCTCATCCCTACCCTCTTCCTCCTCCCCTACCTACTTCTGGCTTGCACAATTAGGGGGTGGCCAGGCCATTTACAGAGAAGGGGTACACTTTGGGGTACACTTCGGGAAGGAGGGGTACACTTGGGGAAGAGTGGACTTGTTTAGCAATATTCCTTCAGTTAACATTGCCTTGGAAGAGATCACATGGCAAGCAGTAAAATGATGGAAATTAAGCATGATACCTTCCCAAGGACATTCCCTCTTCAGGAACTGGAAGCTCAGAATTCAACTGCAACAAACTTTTAAGGACCAGGATTTCTTGCCCACCCTTTGAAAATCTGATGAAAGGACCACCTTCACAGAAAGAAAAAACTGCCTACAGGCATGTACCTAAAATCAGCCTATCTTTACAGAGTTTGCCCACACATTCAGGGACAAGGACAGCGTACAGTGAAGGTGGGTGGGGGCAAGGCCACCCTTCATTTTCCTCTGATGGGTTTTTCCTGTCAGAGAAGGGAAACAACACAGAGAACCTTGATGCCTTGTTTCTAATTCATTTAATTCACAACCTTAATTAACTCAGAGGCCTTCATTCCAGTTCTCCCTCTGTAGGCGCCAGGGAATACAGGGGATAACAAGAAAGTGTGAATTTTAAGGGAAGCTACCCATTGGGGGCTTTACAGCTGTGTCAACCAGTTTGACTAGCTCTCACTTGGCCGGCACTACACTGCCTCAAAAGGAACATTCCCTGAAACTTGCTGCTCCCCATTCTGTAAGACCCACCCTCTCTTCCACTATTACACCCCCTGATAATCCAAGTCCCAAAGGAAACTATTCTCATACCCTCAGCTATGAGATGCTTAGATTCTGTCCTAATGACCCCATCCATCCTGACAATTAGCCTGTGGTTCTGATCTAGCCCACCTGGTCAAAGGGGTTCAAAGAAACCCAATTTTCATCTCTTTTTGACTTTACTTTTATTCATCATCAAATTATCGTAGTAATACTGTATGATTTCCAAAAGAGGAAAAAAACACACAATTCCAGATGCCTAAGAAAATCACCATATTGATTTCTCTATCATCCACTTCCAATCTACATGCATATGTAAACACTTCTTTACATGCCTGGAGTGATAGCAAACCTTGTATTTTGTGCCTTGTTTTTGTTGCCTGCCATATTACAAAGTATTTTCAATGTGGCAATAAAATCTTTGTAACTATGGTTCAGAGTGGCTGCACCAAAAAAAATCACAAGTGTCCTAAATGAACAACAAAGAGAGGATGATAATGTAAACGTAATGACTTGATATTTTTTTCTTTCAAGAACTAAAGCAACATGTTACATTCTTGGCAGTAGAATTTTCTATCTTAGTACAAACCTATTTTAGTCTTTCTTAAGAGGAATGACTTCACTGGGTATTCACAACCAACTTCCTTTTCCATATGCCCCTTCTAAAACGAGTCCTCAGCATTCTGGCAGGACTGTAACACGGGCAGATATTTTGTCCAGAAATACATTCAAAGAACAAAATCTGTGTTTTTGTGGGATTTCTCATCAATATGCTTTCACTGATACAAAAAAAGACAGTAAGCTCTTGCCAAAAGCTTCTCTCACCAACTTAGATTCAAAGTTAGATTCTAGAAAGAGTTTGCTTATGTACAATAAGATGAAAACTCCCTGTTGGAGGATTTTTCCCGAATGTCTCAATGAAGACATTCACAGTTTTTTTTCCAGTTTAAGCACTGATGCAGAAGTGGGTGGATGTCTCCAAGGAAGTCCTCATGTTCACAGACTTTATTCCAGTGTATGCACTATCAGTTTGGTGGTATAGGATGAATCATTCCTGAAGCCTTTTCCACTTATTACTACCCTATGTTCTCCCCAGGACTCTCCTAATCCTAATGTATAGATTTAACAATGCAGCTAAGCAATGCCTTATATTCATCAATTCACCAGACAACTTAAGGATTTCTTTCCTACTGACCACAGAAGAGTTAAACCTGAAGACATGCCTCCTTCATGTACGTTTCTGACAAGTTAGGAGAGTATGACCCATGCTCATTAGGTTTCTAGGAGTTTCTCTCCAGAGTGTGTTCTTTGATGTCGGATAAGAGATGAATTCCGCCTGAACATTTTCCCACACTGAGGACACTGGCTGGGCCTGTCCCTGTTATGGAGTCTCTGGTGTACCGCCAGGTGAGAGTTCTGCTTGAAGGACTTTCCACACTCTGGACACTGATATGGGGTCTCTTTTGTGTGAATTCTCTGATGCTTGGTCAGACAGGAACTATCCCTGAAAGCTTTGCCACACTGATTACATTCATAGGGCTTCTCTCCAGTGTGAGTCCTCTGATGCCGGATGAGGCCAGCGATGTTTCTGAAAAGTTTTTGACACTGGTTGCAGCCATAGGGCTTCTCACCAGTATGAATCCTCTGGTGCCTGATGAGGTAAGCGCTTTCAATGAAAGTTTTCCCACACTCTTTACATTCATAGGGTTTCTCCCCAGAATGGATTTTTTGATGTACAATGAGGTGTGAGTTGCGGTTAAAGGATTTTCCACACTCTGCACATTCAAAGGGCTTCTCTCCAGTGTGAGTCCTCTCATGCTGGGTGAGGTATGAGCCATCTCGGAAGGCCTTTCCACATTTGCTACATTCATAAGGCTTCTCCCCAGTATGGATTCTGAGATGCACAGTAAGGTGAGAGATGTCAGTAAAGGGTTTCCCACACTCATTACATCTGTACGGTTTTTCCCCTGTATGAGTTCTTTGATGCAAAATAAGGGATGAATTTCTGTTGAAGGATTTTCCACATTCTAGACATTCATAAGGTTTCTCCCCAGTGTGAATTCTCTGGTGCTGTGTCAGAGCTGACCCATCACTGAAGGCTTTCCCACATTTACTGCATTTATAAGGTTTCTCTCCAGTATGGATTCTCTGATGCACAATCAGGTTGTAGTTCTTGGAGAAAGATTTTCCACACTCATTACAGGTGTAAGGTTTCTCTCCAGTGTGAGTTCGGTGATGTAAAACAAGAGAAGAATTCCGTTTGAAGCATTTGCCACATTCGGTGCATTTATATGGCTTCTCTCCAGAATGACCCCTCCTGTTTTTATTAAGAGATGAACTCATGGTAAATATGTCCCCAAAGTCTTTACCTTCATATAGTTTCTTGCTTCTTTTCATTATTTTCTGTTCACCAAAGGAAGTAAAATGGTTGAAAGATTTAACATTTTCAGGGTATTTACAGGACTTTTCACTTGTTTGATTTCTTCCAAGTTGAATAACTTCCACAGAATGGCTGAAGGCTTTTCCACAGGCATTACTTTCTCCAGTTCTCTTAGGTGCATATCTTTTCTGACAACTGGGTAAGTCTGGGTTACAATCCAAACTTTTAACATCTGAGTTGTGTCTATGAAAACCATTTGTTGTGGGAACTCTCTGAGATTGTGGAAGGTCTGAACCCACACTCAAATGCTCCACAAATCCAGGATATTCACAAATTGTTTCCTGAGCCTTTGCCTTCTCCTGAGTTACAGCTGTTTGCCTCAAGTGACTCTCCCAGTTTTCAGAGTCCCAATCATTGCCTAGAGGGGAGAAATGGGGACCTTTCCTCATAAATCCTTCCATTTCCATGTCATACAATAGTTCTTCCTCAGGAATATTCTGAGCTGTCATTTCCAGTGTTGTGTCCCAGGCTGTAAAGAAAGAAAAGAAAGACTTAAGTAAAATAAGCTATTATGACACGAGGAATGGAACATGATGACTGGCCAGGTTATGTGAGTGCACATTTTTCCTTTTTTTTTTTTTCCCCTTTCTTTTTTCCAAATTCAGATCTGAGAGAAGGCAGAGTGTGAGGGAGGGATGGAGCCAAGAACTGGTTCAAAAAGAGCCACATGGGAAGCGGCTGTGGCTCAATCAGTAGGGCTCCCGTTTACCATATGGGAGGCCCCGGGTTCGGTTCCCGGGGCCTCCTGGTGAAGGCAAGCCCGCCCGCACGGCATGGTTAGCTGACCCAGCGAGCACAAGCAGCAAGGGGGGGATAAATGAATAAATAAATAAAATCTTTAAAAAAAAAAAAAAAAAGAGCCACATAACATTTTCATGCTCCCAGAGATTGAAGATAGTTCAATTACAGTGTCTGGCCCAGAAAAGAGAGTTAGAGAGCAGACACGAGCAATGATATTTAAGGGAAATATCACCAAAATGATTGGCCTGAGATGTGGGAGACCAGGTACCAGATGTCATTGCTCACACTGCAACATCATCTCAATAGGCAGATTCTTCACTGCTCAAACCGACAACCAACCCATCTTTCTACATCCCTGATTTCACACGTTATGTATGATGGCACTGAACAAGCAATCCTTGTCTTCACTCTGTGGTCAGAGTTCTGCCTTCATAGATGGGACATGGCAAATCCTGGTGATCTGAAAGTTCTGGGTCTGAGTCCCAGATAGGCCAATGACCACAGTGCAGTGTTATTATGAGAATTAGATTATGTCTGAGGTGGACTCCAAGACTGGAAAATGACGGCATTCTGTAAAGAGCTGCTACTATCATCATCATTATCAGTCTTTTGTCACACCACCATCTCAAATATTCATTGATGTCATAATATTAAGTCAGTGATATTTAACCACTGAAGAGATCTAAGATACTAGGAGGAGCTCATCCTCAGGACCAGAACACCATTCTTCTCCCTCCTGCCATCTCTTCAATTTCTCCTGGCCACAATCACTTCTGTTCTGCTACCATCCATGTCCATTACACTACAGACCATCCTTAGCTCAAGATCCTAATTCTTAGTGCCTCCTAGGGTCTATTCATAGTCCTGAGGTTGGCAAAGCAATCTTTGGACATCCAAGCATGCCCTGGCAATCCAGTCTGATGGTATACTCTTGACTAATCAGACCAGGGACCCAGCTGTCATCTGGATACTCCATCCCCATCCTCTGTTCCCATCTCCACTGGCCACTGAGCTCTAAATTGGGGCACACCCCCTGAGGATGCAGTTTCAGAAGTCCAACAATGGAGACTTCAAACCAAGGTACTTGTCTTCTGGAAAATTGGATGAGTATTCCTGAAAAGGCAGTCGAGAACAGAAAATGACTTTGTAGTAAGAAAGGCTGCAAAAGGGGGAGATTTTCTCATGGAAAATGTTGAAAAACATGTAGGTTATGGAAATACTAAACAACTTTGATGCTTCAGCTCTATCCCCCTCAACTAAGGCCTCCTTACACTCATCAGCCTATTTAGCCATCTCTTAGCTCCAAATGGCTTTCCCTGACTCACTGTGTTGGTTAATTGTGCTAATGGTTGTATTTATAGTATCTAACATGAGCCAAGTATTTCCTTGGCACAGAAACCGGTAACATGTCTGTTCCTATAGAACTACATGGTACCACTGACTCAGAAATCATTACTCTCCTCATTTTATCCATGAAGAAACTAAGGCTATGAGTAGGTGAGCAACACAACTCACAGTGAACAATTTGCAAGCAGCAAAGACTGCTCTTGCCACTGCATAGTCCCTTCCTGTGCAGCCTCACAAGTGATCTCTGAGCTGAACATTCAAGTGTTTTCTTAGATAATGCATCACCCTCTAGCTTCAGCCTATGCCCTGGTAAAATAGTGACTGCTTCTCACACTGCAATTAGATCTCCTCAGCAGGCACCTGAGTGACTCTGCAGATTGCTCAGTCAAGTCTTTACTGATTATCAAGTTTTGGCTTGGCAAAGGACCTGCCCAGGCTGCATGATCTCATTGATAAGAAAGACATCCTGGAGCAGACAAGGAAGGCTTTGTGTACTGTGAAAAGGTGGGCAATAGTTGGAGAGGCTATAAGCAGTATGTCACCAGAAGTTCCAATGCAAAAAAGAGTTGATCCCACAAGGAAAAGCCCAGGCCCAAATGGCTTCATTGGTGAATTCTATGAAACATTTAAAGAGAAAATAACACCACTTCTATACAATCTCTCCTAGAGAACAAAGAGAAAGGAATACTTCCCAACTCATAAGACCAGGATTACCCTAATATCAAAACCAGACAAGGACATCACACACACACAAAACTATAAACTAACATCCTTTATGAATATAGATGCAGAAATTCCCAGCAAAAGGAACCCAGTAACATATAAGAAGAATTCTACACCATGACCAAGTGGTTTTATCCCAGGAATGCAAGGTTGGTTCAACATATGAAAAGTAATCAATATAATATACTCTACTAATAGAAATGAAGGACAAAACTACATAATAATTTCAAGTGAAGCAGAATAATAATTTGACAAAATCCAACACCCTTTCAGGATAAAAACACTCAGGAAACTAGGAATAGAAGGGAACTTTCTCAATAAAAACATCTAAGAAAAACCCCAATGCTTTCCCCCTAAGATCAGAAACAAGGATGCCCACTCTTGCTCTTGGGGTCCCTCACCCCATGCTGGGTAAAGCATAGCTCCAGGCACTCTGGAGAAAACTCTGGAAGGTGAGCACACTTGTGCCCCAGAAATGTCACTCCTCCATTTACATTCTGAAGAAACTCTCACTCTCCGTATAAGCGCACAAGTATGAATGAGCAACCCCCATGCAGCCTTTAATGGTGATGCTGGGAAGCAGCTGAAAGACCTGTCAGTAGCAGAATGGATGGATAAGGTGTGGCCTATTTACACAATGGAATACAATGCAGTAGCTAAAACAAATTAGGAAAATCTGATATATATGAGATGGTACCACTTAGAGAAATTTTGAAAACACAAAAACTGCTCTGGAATTAAAAATATAAAAATAGGGAAGTAGATGTGGCTCAAGCAGTTGATTGCCCACCTACCACATGGGAGGTCCTGGGTTCAGTTTCTGGTGCCTCCTAAAGAAGACGAGCAAGACAGCGAGCTGACGCAACAGGCTGGTGCGGCAACCTGACACAACAAGATGATGCAACAAAGAGACACAACAAGGATGATGCAACATTGAGAGACACAAAAAGCAGGAACAGAGGTGGCTCAATCCATTGGGCGCCTCCCTCCCACATGGGAGGTCCCAGGTTCGGTTCCCGGTGCCTCCTAAAAAGAGGAGCAGCACACAATGAACAGACACAGAGAGCAGACAGTGAGCGCAAACAAGGGGTGGGGAGAACAAATAAAACTTTTTTTTTTCTAAACGTGTTTAAGCTGGTTGCACCATGCAGAGATATGTACAGAGCCTGAGGGGCTGGTTTTTATTTTGAAAATTTCTGAGCATCTGCTTGAGTCTGGGTGTTACAAGCCCAGGGATTGAGAATATTGGGGGGAAAAAAAAAATCTTCCAACTCCAGAAGGGAGAATATGTATATATACGAATATCTGCTATGTGTGTCACAGCTGTATCTGGGGGCTTCTGGAGACCCAGGTCCCAGGCTGCTCTAGGGCCAGGACTGGGGAGCTGAGGCAGTAGGAGGGAGCCACACTTGCTTCTCCATACATTTTCATCTATTTACATTTTTAAAGCCATCTGCATGTGTCTTTTCCAAAACTGGAAAATGATTAAAAGAAATGAAAGTGGAAAGCAGGCTCCTGGCAAAACACTTCAAACAGGAACAGAGTAGCTCTGTCCTCGGTCCTGAGGGTACCTCCCAAGTAGGGCCCCTACTGGCATTCTGGATGACCATCCTGACATTGCAGGATTCTCTGGACCCCACCATCCTCCAGGTCCTGGGCAGTGCACGCAGAAGAGACCCACAACTCCAGCCACACAGAAAACAGAAAGAGCTTGGAGACCTCTACCCCTCACTCCTGTCAGGGCTGTTGCACAGAGACCCACCACAACACCTGCACACCTGCCTGTGGCTCCTGGCGGGAATCAGGATCGCCTCCACCCAAGTGTCTGGTCAATTCTCCAGGAGGGCAGCAGTAAAGACTCAGTAAGGGGAAGCAGATGTGGCTCAAGCAATTGGGCTTCCTGTCTACCATATGGGAGGTCCAGGGTTTGATTCCTGGGGCCTCCTGGTGAAAAGCAAGCTGGCCCGTGCAGGAGTGCTGGCCTGCAGGGAGAGCTGGCACAGCAAGATGACAAAGCAAAGAGAGACACAGAAGAGAGACAATAAGGGACACAGCAGACTAGGGAGCTGAGGTGGCGCAAGAGATTGGACGCCTCTCTCCACTCTGGAAGGTCCCAGGAAGAATACACAGAGAACAGACAGCAAGCACAAGACGATGACGAGGCGGTGGGTAGATAAATAAATCTAAAAAAAAAAAAGACCCAGTAAGCAGGAAACCAGGCTGCCCTTGCTGTGACAGAGGACACTCCAACAATTGCCCAGGGAGTCACCAACCTGCCAGAAGTAAGGGCATGATGGGGTTGTAGAGCACAAAGTGTCATTTTAGGAACTGAGCTGAGTCAGTGAACTTGGCTGAAGATGAGTTTCTGCATCTCTGAACTGGGGATACCAATTGAATTCCTGGTCTGCAGCCAAGCTGTCTGATGCAACCTTCCAGGGAGCTTTGAAAAACCCGATGCCCAAAGTCCATCTTAATCTCAGGGTGGGACCCAGTATTAGGGTGTTTGCAGGCCAGGACTCCTGTTGCCTACCAGAGCTGCCTGTAACTCAGAAGGCACTGGAGGGACAGCTCCTTATACAGACCACACAAGAATAAGAGTATATTGGGGGTTAAGAGTGTACACTGCAGGCTACCCACTAGTCTAGGGCCGCTGCCACCGCCACCTCCAGCACTCACTGGCCAGGGGACTCTGGCAAGTTGCCTAACCACGCTGAGTCTCTGGCTTCTGCTCTATAAAATAGGCACGACGAGAGCTAGCAGCTGTCTTGTTAGCTCAGCTGTGTGAAGTGCTGAGCACAGAGGGAGTGCTCCCTAACCACAGACACTGCACAGCCCTGCCGCTGTGGGGAGATTCCAGGGAGCCCACAGGCTGGCAGTGTCAGGGAGGGCTCCCCTCTAGACTTCCAGTCAGCAAAAAGCAGCCGTCACGGAGGCCCGAGACAGACCCAAAGGGTCAGCAACATTTGCCAGCCATGGATCCTAATTGAATCATAAGCAAATGGAACAGTTTAAAGAAAAAAGGGAGAATCATGAACTCTACTGAAAAAGAAGGAAGATAATAAGGATCCGGAAAGAAGAAACATTGTCATTAAGGGTGACTTCGTACTCAGACACCAGGGAATTAAGCACGTGGCTGTAAGGGGAGGGCAAGCAGAGGACCTCAAAGTTCCCTCCCAGTCCTGAATTTGAATGAATTTTATGAGCCTCACTTATAAAAATAAAATCCTGCCAGTGCAAAAGAAAATGTCACAGTACATGCTATTTTTCATCAAGTCAAAGTAAAATTTGACACACAAGCCATTAGGATGATTTGGAAACCAATAATTTATGACTGGTTTATAAGCAGTGAGAATTTCCTAGTGTCTTGCAGTAGCTACTGATCGTTTTAGTCTGGTTTTCAATTGTCCACCTGTTGTAGGCAGGTTCTGAGATGGGCCCCCGGTTATTCCTGCCTCATGGCACTCACAGCCCCTGATTGTGGGCTGGGCTTAGTAACTCTCTTTGGATGAACAGAATGTGACTGTAGTTATATCACTTCCAAGATGAGATAATAAAGACTCTGGCTTCCTTCTCAAGAATTCTTGCTTGTCCTTTCCTCTCTCACATCTCTCACCCTGGAGAAGCAGCCGTTGCCAGGTCATGTGAGCTGCCTTATGCAGAGACCCATGTAGAAGAAACCCAAGCCTCCTTCCAACAGCCATGTAAGGAAGTTTGGGAGAGGATTCTGAAGCCCCTTCAGAAGACTGCAGCACTGCTGACAACTTCACTGCAATCTCATGAAGAGACTCTGAAGCAGAACCACTCAACCAAGTCTTTTCTGGATTCCTGATGCGCAGCCATTCGCCTGATAGTCTACAGCTGACCTTGCGGAGAGAGCAGAGCAGCCGAGCCCAGAGAGGATCAAGGCCCGGGAGAGAGACCTACCCCAGCCTACAGCTGATGTTGGGAGAAGCTGGGACCATGGAGCCTTAGGAGGAAGGGGAAGCCTGAGCCCTGGCAGACGTTGGCAGCCATCTTGCTCCAACACGTGGCAACAGACTTTGGTAAGAGAAGAAACTTAGTTTATGGCCTGGAAACTGTAAGCTTCTACCCCAAATAAATACCCTTTTATAAAAGCCAACAGATTTCTGGTATTTTGCATTAGCACTCCTTTGCTAACTAATACAACTACCCTCCTACATAGTTATATATATTTTAGCATAAGAATGGCAAGAAAATTGTTATAAAAACTCCACATTGATGCTGTTCATGTATTTTGGGGGTTCTGTTTTTTCCCCTCAATCTTCCTCTGTGCCTGCCTCCAGACATCCAGCATACTTATTTAAGGCCCCAGTACTACTCAGTCTTTTGCCCACCTGTCCTTCTCTACTGCCAGTGAAGGAGGTAGCCTCTAAGGTATTTTACATATTGTTGCCCCACCACATGCTGGGACTTCAAAACTGGAGAACAGTTTTCTCTGCCATAATGTCCCAATGCTGTGCCAGATCCTAAAAGAGAAAGTGACTGACACTCCACCCATGAATGGGACCCAGCTCATCCAAACAGGATGGTCTGCCTTACTATTTAAGTGCCCAGAACCTGCTCCTACCAAGGAACTACCTCTCTCCCTTTGATCCTATTTAATCCTCCTGGTGTGTGTCCAGTTACTCCTACACTCACTGTTACAGAAGCATCCACCCATACCTCACCTTGTTCAGTTTCAGTGAAGACAACAAATTCTGACTGTCCTATTTCTCTTTTTTTTTTTAGATTTATTTCTCCCCACCACCATCCCCTGCCATCGTTGTTTTGCACTTGCTATCTGCTGAGTCTGCTTGTCTTCTCTTTAGGCAGCACCAGGAACCAATCCTGGGACCTCCCAGAGTGGAGAGGCTGCTCAATCTCTTGTGCCACCTCAGTTCCCTGATATGCTGCATCTCTCATTGTCTCTCTTCTATTTTTGTTGCATCATCTTGCTGTGCCAGCCCTCCATGCAGGCCAGCACTCCACATGGGCCAGCTCACCATGTGGGCCAGCTTGCTTTTCACCAGGAGGCCCCGGGAATCGAACCCTGGACCTCTTATATGATAGACAGAAGCCCAATCACTTGAGCCACATCCGCTTCCCATGTCCTATTTCTCTTAATCCAAGCGTAAGAGTCTCCAGCCCTTGATGGCTTCACTGTGTCTTTTAGGTTAGCTGTGCCCAAGCATTTAAATATGGAAATATGTATTTTTATTATGAATGTTTTTTTTATTGATTCTTTACATTACACCTAGGGCCTTATAATTTAAAAATATATATATATTTACTTCTCCCCCGCCTCATTGTTTTTGCACTCATTGTCTGTTCTCTGTGTTCTTCTGTGTCTGCTTGTCTTCTCTTTAGATGGCACCAGGAGCCGATCCTGGGACCTTCCGGAGTGGGAGACAGGCGCTCAATCACTCGCACCACACCTCAGCTCCCTGGTCTGCTGCATCTCTTATTGTCTCTCCTCTGTCTTTGTTGTGTCCTCTTGCTGCACCAGCTCTCCGCATGGGCCAGCTCCCCATGCGGGTCAGCTCACCTTTTGCCAGGGGGCCTGGGGAATCAAACCCTGGACCTCCTATATGGTAGATGGGAGCCCAATCACTTGAGCCACATCTGTTTTCCCTATAACTTTTAAAATTATATGAATATTTAATGTATCTATAAAATTCCTTTCAGGAGGAATTAGTAAAAGGGACATTGTAAAATATTGGTTAATAAAATTAGGTTACACAAAAATTAACTCAAAATAGATCGTAGACCTAAATATAAGAGCTAAAACTATAAAACTCTTAAAACATTGAAATAAATTTTTAGGAGCCTTACATTAGGCAAAGCCTTCTAAGACATTACACCAAAAGCATAAGCAACAAAAGATAAACTGGATGGGAAGTGGCTGTGGCTCAATCGATGGGGCTCCCGTTTACCATATGGGAGGCCCCGGGTTCGATTCCCGGGGCCTCCTGGTGAAGGCAGGCCAGCCCGTGCAGCGTGGTGAGCTGACGCAGCAAGATGACGCAACAAAGGGAGACAAGTAGACACAGAAAAACGCACGGCAGATCGACACGGCAAGCACAAGCAGCAAGGGGGGATAAATAAATAAATAAAATCTTTAAAAAAAAGATAAATTGGACTTTGTTATCAGAGTTAAAATCTGCTATGTTTCCGAGGATGGCACCCAAGAAAGTGAAAAGACAACCCAGAGATTAGGAGAAAATATTTGTAAATCATACACCTGATAAGGGTCTGGTATTTGGAATATATAAAGAACTCTTAAAACTCAACAATAAAAAGACAAATAACCCAATTAAAAATGGGCAAAGGATTTGAATAGATATTCCTCTAAAAATGATATATAAATGGCCAATGAGCACATGAAAAGATGTTCAATATCATTAGTTATTAGGAAAATGCAAATAAAAATCACAATGAAATACCAATTCATATCCTGCAAGGTAGCTAAATCAATTTCACTCCTCACTTTATAACCAAGTGAATTGAACACATACATTCACACAAAACTTGTACATGAATGTTCATAGGAGTATTTTTTCATATTACCCAAAAAGTGGAAATAACCCAATGCCTATCAAATAACGAATGAATATGCAAACTGTGGTATAGCCATAAAATGGAATACTATTCAGCCTTAAAAAGGATTGAGGGGCTGCTGGGATGGTGGCAAAATCCTGAGGCCTCCCACTGCTCTAGGATCAAGGCTGTGTGTGCAGAGGCAGTGCAGTGGCCAGCTGAGAGGAGCCCCAGTGGCTGTGGCAGTGGCTGTGGCAGTGGCTGTGGCAGCAACCCAGCCTCTTCTTTCATGGCACAGCCAGGGAGACCCTGCTCAAGGACCATGTTGCCAGGGCCACAGCTTGAGTTGCTGCAGCAGCAAGCTGAGATCTGTGCCTGTGGACCTGAATGTCAATCCCTCGTTTCAGATGGACACACCTGACACAGTCAGTGAGAGAAAGAAGATCAAATTCACACTGTCCACATTTCAGAGCCCATAATTTTCTGTTATGAAGCAACATGAAGACTTTGTTCAACTACATGATACTCTTACTGAAAGAAACTATGCTGGACTTACTCCACCTGCTCCCACAAAGCCCAACTTTGATGGCCCTTGGGAGAAGACGCAGAACCTGGGAGAGGGTGAAGGGTCTATGACCAAAAAAGAACTTGCCAAGATGAAGCAAGAACGGGAAGCTGAATATATCACTGTCTTTAAGAAGACTGTATCCTCCCATGAAGTCTTTCTTCAGCAGCTTTCTTCTTACCCTGTTCTCAATAAAGATCAGAACTTTCATGTTTTCCTGGAATATGGTCAGGATCTAAGTGTTAAGCAGAAAAATACCAAAGAGACATACAGTGAAAAGTACTGATGAAGTCCTTTTTTTTCTGGAGTAGAGATGAATGACTTCGAGCAAGAGAAGAATTTATTAACTATTATAATAGGATCAAGGATTTGTATGCAAAAGCTGACAAAATGACCAGACCTCATAATGACTATATTCACATCGCAGCCTGCTTGTATGGCCTGGCTTTAGAAGAGACCCCCACCCCACCCCACCCCCAGTCATCAAGAAGTACCTATTGAAGGTTGCTGAGCTATTTGAAATTTAGGAAAAGAGAGAATCCAGTTTCATCAGATGAAGATTTTTTTTTTTTTTTAAGATTTATTTATTTATTTCTCCTCACCCCCTCACTTGCACTTGCTGTGTGTTATGTCTTTAGGAGGCCCCGGGAACTGAACACAGAACCTCCGAGGTGGGAGGGAGGTGCCTAATCGCTTGAGCCACCTCCGTTACCTGCTTTGTTGTGTCTCTCATTATGTTTCTTCTTCTTGTGTCTCTTGTTGCATCATCTTGTTGCATCAGCTTGCTGCGCCTGCCTGTCATGTCAGCTCACTGTCTTGCTCATTTTTTCTCTTTAGGAGGTACTGGGAACCTCTGCTCCCTGCTTTGTTGAGTCTCTCATTATGTTTTTCTTCTTGTGTCTCTTGTTGCATCATCTTGTTTCAGTTTGTCGTGCCTGCCCATCATGCCAACTCACTGTCTTCTTTAGGAGGCACCGGGAACCAACCCATGGACCTCATGCCACATCGCCTGAGCCACATCCACTTCCTAAAGATTTATTTTTTAAAATTTATTTATTCCTCCCCCTCGTTGTTTTGCACTTGCTGTCTGTTCTCTGTGTCCATTCGCTGGGTGCTCTTTGTGTCTGCTCGTCTTCTCTTTAGGAGGCACTGGGAACCGAACTTGGGACCTCCCATATGGGAGAGGGGTGCTCAATTGCTTGAGCCACCTCAGCTCCCCTAGATGAAGATTTTTAAAGCTCACAGAGCTCCTCCAATGTTCAACATAAAGGCTGCTTTGGATTTCATATACAGATGCACCAAAGCCCTCACTGACTTCGGAAACTCAAGCAAAGCTCTGGATAAGGCCCAGCTAAAAAGCAGTCACCAGCAAGAGTGCTGCCAGAAATGTGAACAGCTTACACTCAATCTGCAAAAGAAGAAATAATCAATTTCAAATGGAAGAGTGGCAGCATTTATAAAGAACCTAACTGAAATGTCTGAACTGGAAATAAAACATGTCAGGAACAATGGCTCCTTCTTGCAAAGCTGCTTTGACTTATTCAAGAACAACTCTGCCTTTATCCTGAATGAAGTAAAGAAAATGAACATGAAAGCCAGCATCACTTATACTTAAATCATTAGCCATGGAAGGTTTATTCATTGACTTTCATTTAAAATTTTGTGAATAAATATTTTGACTTCTAAGAAATTTTAACATTAAACCATATTCGTTTAAAACTATTCTTGTCGCATATTACCTGGACAAAACTAATCTTTTCCTTATGCATTTAATACCTCAAAGTGGGCAGAATCTAAATATCGGGTTCTCCTGTAATTTGTCTTTAGTTATTAAGAAAGAGTGCAGGAAACATGTGCCTTCTGAAAACAAGAATAAGAAATTGCCTGGCACATGTTTATCTATTTTGTGTCTCCATAAAGCAAATATCTTAGGGTAGAGGCCAGTCATAACAAATTATTCAGCTTCTTGTTCTGACAACAGATATTCTATTTCTTAACCAGGATTTTTTCTTCTCTGTTAATCTCATAGTTCTGTAGTCACCTCAAGTATTTGTACTATAATGAGAGCAAGAACATCTCATCTGTCTTTATACAATTTTTGCAACTCCATTTTTTGTAGTTGGGAAAAAACAGCTGAGGGGAGAAGTAACTAAGGGCGGAGACACAATATGGCCTACTTTAGAAAACGGCCAGACGTGCATTCAGGACAATTAAGCACCTCCCTGACTGGTAGCGGAGGGATATGTGTGTACTTGGGCTTTTGGTTTTTATAAAGTATATAATAAAATGATGAATCATGCTAAAAAAAATAAAATAAAATAAAATACTGATACATGCTGTAACACAAATGAACCTTGAAAACATTATGCTAAGTCAAAGAAGCCAGGCAAAAAAGGTCACATATTGTATGATCCCATTTATATGAAATGTCCAGAATAGGCAAATCCAGAGATAGAATGTAGATTAGTTAACTGAGGATATTGACGGCTAATGGGAACAGGGTTTCTTTTTGGGGTGATGAAAATGTTCTAAAGTTGATAACTGTGGTGGATCATTGATTGCACAATCTTGTGAATATGCTAAAAACCAATGAACTGCAAACTTTAAATGGGTGAATTATATGCTATGTGAATTATATCTCAATAAAGCTGCTACCAAAAAAAAAAAAAGAAAGAAAAAATGTGGGCCTTGAGTCTGTCAGGGTCAGAACTACTGGTCTAGACCCCACCTCGGACACTTTTCTGATGCTTTAAGACTTCATGAGAGAAGTAACAGTTTTTCAGGGTGTGCTAAGCTTGTGTTGAATTCCACTCTGGGCTGCTCACCTCTGACAGGCTTTACCCCAAGCCCCTGCTGAGAGATCCACTCCTGCCTGCTGCCTTAAATGCACAATTGTCCTGGTTACCCTACATCAACAACTGTAAAACTTCAGTCATCTGCCACCCTCCACACAGCTCCCGCCATCTCTGTGGACCACCTGTGATAGCATTTACTTGACTTGTTCAAGTGATGCACTTTTTTACAAATAGTTTACACCAACTTTAGCCTTGTTCTAATAAAGTCACTGATGTGATTACGAAGTGAGATAGAGTCTGACTCCATTTTTGATGTTTCATTGCTGACAGTTTTCAAGCTCCCTACCCATTGTTCTCATGCCTTACAGGTGGGCAAGCTGGTAAGAAGGCCTGGGAGCTCCCTCATTTGGCACTGGTAGGAAGTTCAAACCATACAAGGCCCAGCCCCACCTTCTAATCACAATAAAAGCTGAGCCAATCTCCTTCCGCAGCTCTGTCAAGCCATTTTTGGATCAGCTTGGGAACTGCCCTGCTTTCCCCAGAGAGTCTCATTATGTTAGTAATAAACCTTTTCATACGCTTTTTTCCTTCTTTCCTAAATAGATAACATTTATTACTGGATAAAAGTAAGATAATTAAATCTTTAAAAAAAAAAAAAAAAAAAAAAACTAATGAAATATCTTTCTATTGTTACCATTAACAACTTACTCTAAACTGACCTTCAGGCCGTGGGTTACAAAATGACTCCCGGCAAAGTTGGCACACAAGGTGGACGGACACCCTATGCTGAGGCAATCAGACTTCAGGAATGCACAGCTTAGAGAACAAGATTTACAGAAAATAGGACAAGAAAAAGAAGCTTAAGTTCTGACCAGTTTCGGAAAAGTTTCCTTCTGCCTCCATGTTCCAATAACAGAATTTGCCTGAAATATGCCACTTCCATTGGGGGGCGGGGGGACCTATACATTCCCAAAGCCCCCAAACACTTTGGAACACCTGCTTTTACTTGGTGCTGCTTAATTAGCAAACTATTACAGTTAAAGTTCTCGTCCTTCTATTTGCAGTAGTTCTTTTGACAACGGAAAAAACTTTAAAAGTTTACTGAGGATGGGGAAGCAGCTGTAGTTCCATGGTTGAGCACCTGCTTCCCCACGTACAAGGTCCTAGGTTCAATCCCCCATACTTCTTTAAAAAAAAAAAATTTACTGAGGCCCTCAAAGGATAGGTGCATAAGTGGGGAGGCAGACCCAGTACATGGATAAGAGGTCCCGATATTAAAACCAAAACAACTCTCACCAGACTAACTATAAGGTCAATGCCATCCCAACCCAAACCCCCAAATTTTACTAGATTATGACAAACATCCTAAATTGTGCACAGAAAAGGAAAGCTCCTGGGATACCCAAAACAACTCTTTAACAAAACAAAAAGGAAGGAAGAGGAACTGGAAGTTGTTCTGCCAAAACAACACCCTTCCTACAGTTCCAGTAACGAAGCAGCCCAGTGCAGCTGGGGCAAGAACACAGTCCCAAACAGACTCAAAAGGCACATGGGAATTTGGTAGGTGGTAGAGGTATCCTCACACATCAAGAGAGCAGAGCAAGAGGCTATTCTAAAATGGATATTCATTCTATTGGCTTTCCAGTTGGGAAAAAGGTTTTAATTATTACTCACATACACACCCATAAAAAGAGTGCATGTGTACGTATACTTAGGGCTGGGAGAGGAGAAAGCTAAAGTTATGTGGCAAAGAGTTAATAACCTGAGAATGTGGATGAAGGTTTTACAAGTGCTTATTGTAGAATTATTGCAACTTTTCTATAGGTTTTAAACTTTCCAAATTAAAGAGCTGGGTGAAAAGGGAGAGAAGCAATAGAATGGAAGTCACTTGATGCAAAAAAAAAAACAAACAAAAAAAAAAGGCTTGGTATTCAAAACATATTTTTACAAGCCTAAGTCCCTAAGAAAAAGACAAACAACCAAATTTTTTTAATTGGCAAAAGCATAAGTGTTCTTTCTAAGGTGATGGTAATTTGGATAAGGTTCGGGTTGCATTTGTCAAAACTGATCCAGTGGTCCAAGTGGGATTTGTCCATTTCACTGTAAGTCAATTTTGCCTCAAATGAATTAAAAAAAAAAAAAAGCAAAACTGAACTCTTTTTGAACATAGTAAGGTATCTAAGGGGATGTATAGTGACACCTGCAACTTACTTTCAAATGTATCCAAAAAAAGATGGATTAGTCAGGGGTTCTTTTTTTTTTTTTTTTTCAGGGGTTCTTAACAAGGGGTCAGTGAGCTTGAATTGAAATTCAAAAAAACCCATTATTCTTGTGGGAACATGTCGGTGAAGGTGTGATATATTTATTAGATAATACACATACCATCCACATATAAAAAGGTATTAATATGGGAAGGAGGAAAAGGGGAGGATGTTGGGTATATGAGAGTCCCCTGTATTCTGTATGTGACTTTACTGTGACCTAAAACTTCTTTGAAAACAAAATGAAAAATAGTAAGACACAGGAAAAAATGGAAGAAAATGCCACTGTACAGACAGGACACTAGATATTACAGTGATGAAAGGCAAAATGTCAAAATAATTATAATACACAATATTGTGTAGTCTTAGTAAGGGGTTAGTGGTTTTCACCTGACTGACAAAGGGGTCCGTGGAACAAAAAAGGTTAAGAACCCCCTGGATTAAATGACTGGAAGGATGGACAAAGCGAAAGATATTGGACACAGCACACGTTAATGGGTCAGTATCAGATCTTTCGCTACACAAGTCTTTCAACTTTTCCATAATGTCTGAAAGTTTTTATTATAAAATGTCTGGGGTGGTAGGAAATTGGACAAAGGAAATAAACCAAGGAAAAGGAAAGTGAAACAGCTGCTAAACAGATGCGGGCCTCTCTGGGAACTATAACAAGGTCTGATTTTGCAAATGCCAATGGGAAAAAAGGAAATGCAAGGTGGGTCTGACACCTGCGGGACCCACAAAGGCAACGCGGCCAGTTCGGCCCGAAACGGAGCATCCACCCCATAGCCACAGCACAACTGGAGACCCGCGCGTCTTCCCCGAGACCGTCAGTCTAGGACACGCCGAAGGCCCGGGCAAAAAGGAACCTGAGGAAAAACCGGCTTGAGGACCCGGGCCGAATACGGGGCGAAACCGACAGACTTCAAGAATCAGGGCGGCGCCCTTACCCGCCGCGGGTCGCCCTCACACGCGCCGAGGGGCGGCCACACACGCCAAAGGGCGTCCATTCCCTCCGGGGTTCGCCCATACACGCCGGGGGGGGTGTCCACACCCGCGAGCGCGGCCGGACAGCCCGGTACGGCCACTGCTCGCGTGAAACTCGCCCTCAGATGCGCCGCTTACAGTTACAGCCGGGCCGGGCGGACTTCCCTCCCCACTCCTCAACGGGGAGAAACAGAGACCCTGAGGGACTGAGGGGCGCAGCGGGACTCACCACGGGCGGCCGGCGGCGGCCATGTTCTGGACGAGTGCGCATGCGCCGAAGCCCGGATGCGCGCATCCCAGAAGGCTCCGTGGTCGCCGCGCCCGGCGGACTCGGCCCTTCAGTGCGCGTGCGTCTCGGCCCGTTACCGGCGACGCCCGCTGACGTGGACGTGGGGCGCTGGGTGCAGGCGCACGGTTGGGCGCCAGGGGGTGCTCCCGGCCCACCACCTCGGGCAAGAGCGCCCCCACCCTCCCCACCCCCCGCCAGGTGGGCGGCTGTACGGGTCTGCGAGGAAGAGCTGTCCCTTTTTCCCCATCTATTTGTCTATGTCAGTATGGACCACCAACGGATATTTATTTTCTTCTATGGGTTTCAGTCCGACCATCATTAATTTTGTTGTACAACCTAATTTTTATTTACTGCCTAGTTTGCCATCGTTTTCTATACCATATTTTTTTTTTTTGAGAAAATGTTTTTAAAATTTAAGGTAAATATAAAGAATAATAAATCAACGCCCATATTCCCACCATCAAGCATTAACAATGTGGGGGGGAGTTGGGGGTGGGCCAGGTAGGGGGTGGAGCCAGGATGCCGCAGGGCAGCCTAGGCCAGAGGTGAGGGAGTGATTCTCAAAGAATCTCCCACACTCATTTATCAAATATAAAGGCAAAAGCAGTACCTTTACAGTGGAGAAACCTGGCAGGCACCACCTTAACCAAATGATCAAGATGAAGATCACACATCGTAAAAAACATATGGCTATACAGCCTAATATGTACTGAGAAGGGCACATCACTTCTATGGTATTATTCCCAAAAAATGCATCACCTCAATCTAATAATTAAAAGACAACCAAACCCAAAGTGAGAGAAATTCTACAAAATAACTGAAAAATTCTCTGCAGAAGTGTCAAGTCATGAAATCAAGACAAGACTGAGGAATTGTCACAGATGGGAGAAGACTCCAGAGACAGGACAAATAAATGCAATGTGGGATCCTGGAACAGAAAAGGACATTAGGGGAAAAACTGGTGAAATTCAAGTAGAGTCTGTAGTTCAGTTATTAGTATTAAACCAATGTTAATTTTTCAGTTTAATAAATATATCATGGATATGTAGAATGTTAGTGTGGCAGTTTGATATTGTTTATGAATTCCTGTCCCAGCCCGCGGGACAGTCAACCTGAAGCTCCAGCTCCTGCGAGAGAAGAATGGTATGGGACAAGAGACACGAAGAATGACAGCAAGACAGGATTCTGATCAAGCTGCAAAACTTTATTGAAGAAGCAGGGTATATATACTCTAAGGGAAGAGGGCGTGGCTAATAAGGACGGGTGGCGGTTTAGGATTGGTAGGTGCTGTTGCTGGGGGGAGGTGGCAGTATTGAGGGAGTGGCTAGGTGCTGTTGCTAGGGGTAGGTGGCAGCATTTCTGGCGCGAATCTTTGGCGCAGGCGCGAAATGCTGCTGACTCCCTAGAAGAAGACTAGGGTGTTATTGTTTCAGTCCTGGCGGCCATGTTGCATGTCACCGACCTCGCTTAAGGCAAAATAGACATGGATATATTAATTTTACGGCCCCCAACAAATTCCAAAAATAGATATTGGATTATGTTTGTAAACTGGTCTGTCCCTCCTGGCATATTAGATTATATTGGATTCAGAGGTTTCACTTTTACTTGATTAAATAATGATTAAGGCTTTGATTGGGCCATTGTCAGTAGGACATTGCATCCCCACCCCCTTGGTGGGTGGGGACTCAGAGAAACCACACCGCAAAGAAGGGAGGTTGGAGTTTTAAGCTGGAGCCCAAGGAGTAAGCACACAGAGGAGCAGAGCAGCTGAGCCCAGAGAGAAACAAGCCCTGGGGAGAGAGGAACCCAGGAAGCCCAAACTTTTGGCAGATGTTGGCAGCCATCTTGCTCCAACATGTGGCAACAGACTTTGGGGAGGGAAGTAACTTACGCTTTATGGCCTGATAACTGTAAGGTTCTACCCCAAATAAATACCCTTTATAAAGGCCAACAGATTTCTGGTACTTTGCATCAGCACCCCTTTGTCTGACTAATACAGTTAGCATTAGGGAAAGCTGGGTGAAAGGAATATGGGAACTCTGTACTATTTTTTCAACTTTCTATAAGACTAAAATTGTTTCTAAGATAAAAATTTAAAGGGAAAAATTCTAGCCCTGCATTTATTGATATGAAAATAAATAAACCATATGGTAAGCAAAAAAGTCATATTAAACAGTACTATGATTCAGTTTTTTGTATTAAGAAAAGAATATAGGAAAAGAATTGAGAGCCCAGATACGTGGTTTATGATAGAGGCAAAATCACAAATCAGTGAAGTTGGTTGATAATATTGTTTGAGTCTTCTATATCCTTAATGTCTGCTTGTATTAATTACAGAATGAGGAGTGGTAAAGTCTCCACCTATAATTGTGGATTTACCTAGTTCTTCTTTTAGTTCTGCCAGTTTTTGCTTCATTTATTTTGGAGCTCTGTTGTTAAGAAATATCCATACTTAGGATTGTTTTGTCTTCTTGATGAATTTGCCCTTTTATCATTATGTAATACCTGCTTTTGTCCCTGGTAATTTTCCTTGTTCTGAAGCCTGATTAGTCTGTGTATTAGTCAGCCAAAGCGATGCTGATGTAAAGTATCAGAAATCTGTTGGCTTTTATAAAGGGTATTTATTTGGGGTAAAATCTTACAATTACAAGGCCCTAAAGAGTCCAACTGAAGGTACCAGAAGAGGTACTTTCTTTTTTTTTTTTTTTTACCGGGAGGTCCCAGGGATCGAACCCGGGTCCCTCCATATGGGAGACGGATGCCCAACCAGTTGAGCCACATCCGACCCCAAGAAGAGATACTTTCTAACCACAGTCTCTTGCCACATGTTGAAGCAAGATGGTGGGCGATCTCTGCCTGGTCTATTGGGACTTCTTCTTCTTAAGGCTCCATAGGCCTAGCTTCTTCCAATATCAGCTGTAGCCTGGTATAGGGCTTGTCTCTCTTCCCAGGGCTTTAGCTGTTTGAGCCTTCTCCTTTCAGTCACATGGCAGGACCGAAATGACCAAGCTTTCTCTCTTCCCGTGTCTTCTCCAGTGGGCTCTTGACTTCTTATTTATATCAGCCCACCAAGGGGGCGGGGACTCAACCCTGAGTTATGCCCTACTGACTTGGTCAAATCAAAGCCCTAATCTTAACAGGTAATTTAATCAAGATGTGTCAGCTGAATCTAACGCATCAAAGGGGATCACACCCAGAGGAACAGACCAGTTTACAAATATAAGCTCTCTTTTGGGGATTCATAAATAATCTCACGCTGCCACAGTCTGTTATTAACATAGCCACTTACAGCTTCACTTTGATTAGTATTTGCAAGGTATACTTTTGTTGTCTATCTCTTCTGTTTTGTTCCTCTGTTCCCCTTTCCTACTTAAGATTATTTTAATATTTTGTGGTATTCCATTTTAATTCATCTTTTGGTGGTTTAACTATTTATCTTCGTATTATTTTTTTTGTGATTGCTTTAAGAATTATGATATATATACACCTAACTTTTCATTCTACATAGAGTCAATATTTTACACTTCAAGTACAATGTAGAATCCTAACAAGCATACAGATCCCTTTACCCATAACTATTACATCTATATACTTTGAAAACCCTGCAGACAATGTTATAATTATGCATATTTCCTGAAGTTCCAGATATCACTTTGGTGTCATTTCCCTTCATCCTGAAGAGCTTTCCTTAGCATTTCTTATAGAGCTGGAAGTGATTTCTCATAATGTTCTTTATCTGAGAATCTCTTTCTTTGGTTCATTTTTAAAGGATATTTTTGCTGGATATAGAATTTCCATTTGATAGTTTTTGCTTTTATCACATTAAATATACTATTCCACTCTCTTCTACCTTCCATAGTTCCTAAAGTGAAATCCACCATCATTCACATTGTTCCCTTTCATGAATATTAGAGCTTTTCATATTGTCCCATAGGTCCCTGAGGCTCTGTTCATTTCATTTAAAAAATTTTTCTTTCTGTTATTCAGATTGTATAATTTCTATTGTTCTATCTTCAAATAAATTCACTGATTCTTTCCTTTGTCATCTCATATTGCTATTGATCACATCCAGTTAATTCTTTATTTCACATATTGTATTTTTCAGTCCTAGAATTGCACTCTTTTGTAGTTTCTATTTATCTACTGAGAATTCTACCTTTCCACTCATTTCAAGTGTCTTTGCCTTTACCTCAGGGAGCATAGTTATAATAGCTCCTCTAAAGTCTTGTGTAACATTTAAAGTCAGGTTTGATATTATCAAGAAAGTGAAAAGACATACATAATGGGAGAAAATAGTTGCAAATCATATATTTGATAAGGGTTAGATAGCCAGAATATATAAGAAATTCCTATAACTCAGGAATAGGAGTTATTCTCCTATACAACCTATACAACCCAATATGGGCAAAATACTTGAATAGATGTTTCTCCAAAGAATATATATAAATGGCCAGTAAGCACATGAAAAGATGCTCAACATATTTAATCATTAGGAAAATGCAAATAAAACTACAATGAGATACCACTTCATACCCACTAGGGTGGCTATTATTTAAAAAAGAAAAAGGAGATGAAAATAACCATTGTTGGTGAGGATGTAGATAAATTAGAGCCCTTGTCAATGTCAATGTGAATGTAAAATGGTGCAGCCACTGTGGAAGACAGTTTGATGGTTCCTCAAAAAGATTACCATATGACCCTTCCTTTCCTACCAAAATAATTTAAAACAGGGATTCAAGCATATACTTTTATGCCAGTATTCATAGCAGTATTATTATTATTTTTTTAAGATTTTTATTTTTTCTTTTTTCATTTGTCCCCCCCCCCCCCGCTGCTTGGGCTCACTGGGTCAGCCAACCACGCCGCGCAGGCGGGCCTGCCCCCACCAGGAGGCCCCGGGAACCGAACCCAGGGCCTCCCATATGGTAAACGGGAGCCCCACTGATTGAGCCACAGCCGCTTCCCATATAGCAGTATTATTAACAATAGCCAAAAGATGGAAACAACCCAAATATCCATCAACAGATGAATAGATAAACAAAATGTGATAGAGATGTGCAAGGGAATATTATTCAGTTGTAAAACAGAATGAAGTTCTGATATATGCTAAAACATGGATGAACCTTGAAAATATTATGTTGAGTGAAATAAGCCAGACCAAAAGGACAAATATTGTTTGATTCTACTTATATGAAATATCTAGAATAAGCAAAATCATAGAGATGGAAAGTAGATTGGAGTTTACCAAGGGTTGGGAGGAGAGGGGAATGGGGAATTATTGTTTAATGGACACAGAGTTTCCATTTGGAATGATGAAAATATTTTGGGAATGGATTCTGGAGATAGTAGCACAATGTTGTAAATGTAATTAATGCTACTAAATTGTGCACTTAAAAATGCTTAGAATTGGGAGGCGGCTGTGGCTCAATCAGTGGGGCTCCCGTTTGCCATGTGGGAGGCCCCGGGTTCGGTTCCCAGGGCCTCCTGGTGGGGGCAGGCCCGCCTGCGCGGCGTGGTTGGCTGACCCAGTGAGCACAAGCAGCGGGGGGGGGGTGGATAAATGAATAAATAAATAAAATATTAAAAAAAAAAAAGAACACAAATATTCTTAAAAAAAATGCTTAGAATTACAACATAACAACAACAACAAAACACAATATAAAAATGGGCAAAATATTTGAATAGACATTTCTCTAAAGAAGATATACAATGGTCAATAAGCACTTTAAATAGATGCTCAATATCATTAGCCATTAGGGAAATGTAAATCAAAACCACAATGAGATCACTTCATATCCACTAGGATAGCTACCATTAAAACAATGTAAAATAAGTTTTGGCAAGGATGCAGAGAAATAGGGATCCTCATACATTGTTGGTAGAAATGTAAAATGGTTCATCCACTGTAGAAAATAGTTTAGTGGTTTCTCAGAAAGTTAAACATAAAATTACCATGTGACCTGGCACCCCCAATTCTAGGTGTATACCTAAAATAATTAAAAACAGATATCTGTCCACCAATGTTCATAGCAGCATTATTCATTATAAATAAAGTTTAAAGTGGAAGCAACCCAAGTATCCAACAATAGATGAATAGATAAATTAAATTTGGTATATACAGATAATGGAATATTATCCAGCCATAAAAAAGGAATGACGTGCTTACACATGCTACAACATAGATGAACCTTGAAGATATTATGTTGAGTGAAATAAGCCAGACACAAAAGGACAAATATTATATGGTTGCAGTTATATGAAATCCCTAAAATAACTAAGTTAATAGATATGGAATGGAGATTACAGATAATCAAGGGCTGGGGTTGGGGAACAGGAGGTAGAGAATAAGGAGTTATTGCTTAATAGGTAAGCGTTTCTGTTTGGGGTAATAAAAAAGTTTTGGCAATGGATACTGGTGATGATACTATAATATTGTACAAGTAAATTAATACTCTTGAATTGTACCTAGAAACAGGATATTTTACGCTGTATATATATATACCACAATAAAATAATTTAAAGAACAAAATAAAGTAGCAAATTTTATGTTTTATATATAAATATGTTAACAAAATACAATAAATTTTTTTAAAAGTCTGTGTAATAATTTCAACATCTGGTTCATCTTGCACTTGGCATCTGTTGGTAGTCTCTTCTTTTAGTATTGTTCATATTTCCCTGGTTCTTTATATGTCAAATAATTTTGGATTGTGTCCTGGATATTTTGAATATCCTGTTGTAAGACTCTAGGTCCTGTTAAAATCAGGTGGAAAAAGATTATTATTTTTTGTTTTAGAAGGCAATCAATCCAGTTAAAATCAAACTGCAATTGTGAATATTCTCACTGTCCTGATTTTGTGATAATCAGAGTAGGCTAAACATTTGCTATGTTAGAAACCATGCATGTGTTCCCAAACCTAGTTTTTCTCCCTAGGTCTGGTTTTTAAAATGCTGGTGATAAACGAAGCCTGATTTATTATATGACCATCCTCTATGGGAAAAGAATGTAACTTTGGGTATCTTTGGTCAACCTTAAGAGATATAGCAGGGGGACGGATGTGGCTCAGGTGGTTGGACGTCCATCTCCCATATGGAGGGACTTGGGTTCGATCCCTGAGACCTCCCGGTAAAAATTTAAAAAAATAAAAATATAGAAGGCGCATGGGCCACCAGGCTCGGTGCGCAGGTGCGCCACCAGGCCCCATGAGTGGGTGAGCCGCCAGGCCCCGTGCACAGGTGCGCCGTCAGGCCCTGAGAGCCAAGCAGCAAGATGATGGTGTAACAGGAGAGTGACACAAGGTAGAGCCAAGACAAGATGCATGGAAAAAACAGGAACTAAAGTGGCACAGGCGGTAGGACACCTTTCTCCCACATAGTATATTCTAAGAATCAAATCCCAGTGAAGGTGTTTGTTGCCGCTCGCCCGCGCCAGCGCTGCCTCTCGCTCGACACTCAGCCCGAGGGGAAGGGGTAGTGAGGTCCCTGCGCCATGGCTCGTACCAAGCAGACTGCCCGCAAGTCCACCCGCGGCAAAGCCCCCCGGAAGCAGCTGGCCACCAAAGCCGCGCGCAAGAGCGCGCCCTCCACCGGCGGGGTGAAGAAGCCTCACCGGTACAGGCCTGGTACTGTGGCACTCCGTGAAATTAGACGTTATCAGAAGTCCACTGAACTTCTGATTCGCAAACTTCCCTTCCAGCGTCTGGTGCGAGAAATTGCTCAGGACTTCAAAACAGATCTGCGCTTCCAGAGCGGAGCTATTGGTGCTTTGCAGAAGGCAAGTGAGGCCTATCTGGTGGGCCTTTTTGAAGACACCAACCTGTGTGCTATCCATGCCAAACGTGTAATAATTATGCCAAAAGACATCCAGCTAGCACGCCGCATACGTGGAGAGCGTGCCTAAGAATCCACTATGATGGGAAACATTTCATTCTCAAAAAAAAAAAGGAAAAAAAAAATTTTTTTTTCCCTCTTCTTCCTGATATTGGTAGTTCTGAACGTTAGATATTTTTTTTTCCATGGGGTCAAAAGGTACCTAAGTATATGATTGTGAATGGAAAAATAGGGGACAGAAATCAGGTATTGGCAGTTTTTCCATTTTTATTTGTGTGTGAATTTTTAATATAAATGCGGGGACATAAGGCATTAATGCAAGTCAAAATGTTTCAGTGAACAAGTTTCAACAGTTCAACTTTATAACAATTATAAATAAACCTGTTAAATTTTTCTGGGAAAAAAAAAAAAAATCCCAGTGAAGACAGGAGAAGGATAAGAAGAGGGGGCAGGAAACAGACATAGAGAGTTGCTCAGTGAATGGGCACAGAAACAGCAAAAATGGGGTGGGGGGGTAAAAATGGATAAGGGTGAATAAATAAATAAATAAATCCTTAAAAAAAATATATATATATATATATATATGGGGGAGGAAGATATGGACTATAGTTAGTAGTAATACTTTGACGATGCTCTTCCATGATTTGTTAACAAATGTTTCAGAACAATGCAGGGTGTTTTGTGTGTGGGGGTGATATGTGGGAGCCCTGTGTGATGTTATGCATGTTTGTTTTGTAAGTTCACAATGTATACTGAACACTTATAGTTTATGTATGTTCCTGTATGAATGATATACTTCAATAAATTGTTTTAAAAAATAAAACTGCAAGTTCTGTCTCACCTTCTGTGGGTGGTAGCCTTTGTTATGCTTCTTTTGGTTTGTTTTCATATTTGTACATCTTTTATTTTTTTTAAGATTTATTTTATTTGTTTCCACCACGCCCAACCCCGGCCTTGTTGTTTGCTCTCACTGTCTGCTCTCTGTGTCTATTCGCTGTCCATATTTACACATCTTGAGGTGGGCATAGGGCTTATATTGGTTCATACACAGAATTTGAGTATCTTTTTCTTCATCTCTTTCCTCACCAGGATTTCTCCCCACTCTTTGGCTCCCACTGGCTCTTTTCCCTGGTTTCTTTGATCAGAAAGATGGATTTCTATCAGAGTTTTAGCCTCCTGTGCTGTCACACAGTTCTTTACTACTGGTGCTACCTATGGGTTAAAGCAGCAAGAGGTAAAAAGAGAAAAATAATTGGGATTCTCCTCTACACTCTTGAGAAAATAGTGGCCCATCTCTGGTTACTCTTGGCCAGAGAGACAGGTTTCTCTCAAGTTTTTATAACCCTGTTCTGTTGTGCAGTTCCGTGCAACTGGGCATGATTTTAGGGAGAAAGGGTGGATGAAAAGAGTGAGACAAAACTAATAGGATTCTTCTGAAACTCTGAACTACCAAGGCCTCTTTTCCCATCCTTTGCCTAGAATTAGGAGGGTTCTTCCAGAGTTTTTGTTCTCTGTGCCTGTTGCAGTTGCAGGATTTGTCCTGCTCTCATATCAAAGCTGAGAAAAAAGGTAAGACAAAAACCCACAAACCTCACTCCTGTTACAGATCTTTATTCAAGTTAGATTTCAGTACTAAATCCACCTGCTACAGTGTACATTTCAGAGTTCTCAGGAAGTTGTTTTTGTATTCTAATCAGAGATTTCAGTGTAGTCAGTAGGAGAAATAGGCTGTGGTTAGCTTACTCCACCTTTACCAGCACTAGAAATGATATGAAATTTTAGAAAGGAAAACATTAAAGTGACAGAAAGCAGATCAGGATTGCAAAGGTCGGCGGGGCAGGGGTGGGGGTGGGGGAGGGCATTAAGAAGGGAAAAACTACAAAAGAACACAAGGGTACTTTTAGAGTGATGAAAATGTTCTATCTGGTTATACAATTGTTTACACTTGTCAAAGCATATTGAACTGTACAGTTAAAATTGGTGCATTTGTTCATAAATTATACCTCAATAATGCTGAATTTTAAAAAATCATGATACAATTTACACCCGTCAGAATGGCTAAAATTTAAAGGACTCACAATACCTTTGTGTTGGCAAAAATGTAGAGCAATAGGAACAGTCACATACTGCTCGTGGGAGAATAAATTAGTATAACCTCTTTGGAAAATTGTTTGGCCATATCTACTAAAGCTCAACAATAGGACAATCTATTCCACTCACAAGGATAACCTGTGAAATACATGCCTAGATGCCCCAAAAGATTTGTACAACAATATTCAAAGTTGTCGCAAAGTGGAATCAACATGAATGACAATCAACTATAAAATGAACTGAATTTGACATTTCCATTCAATAGAATACTAAATATAACCTCTGCATACAATGAAACGGATGAATCTCACAAACATAGTGATGAACAAAAGATGGCAGACACAGAACTCCATATATATAAAACTGAAAACCTGGCATAAGGAATCCATAACAATAGAAGCCCGGGTAGTGTTTACAAACCTTTAGAGACAATGGGATATTGATTAGGATGGAATACAGAGGGAGTGTCTGAGTTGCTGTTAATGTTTTATTTCCTGATTTGTGTGGTGGTTCATGGAAGAACTCTGCTGAACCTTGTGGTTGTGCTTCCCAAGGGGATGTTTCTTGCCTGATGCTCACGTTAAAGCTGGAGATATTAGAAAACAAATTCTTTAGCTTTGACCCTTTGTACCAAAATCATTCATGAGGGCCATCCAGCTGGCTAAGGGTGTGGACCAAGGGAACTTTTGTAGCAACAGCAATAACTCAGATATCACACATATCATGTGCCAGGCACTGTTCTAAGCACATTACATACATTAGCTCAAATAATTGGCCCAATAGGCTTCCCAGGTTGGTACCAATACATTGTTCTCACATGTTGTCAGTATCAGTATAAATTGGTATAGTCTGTCTTGCAGGCCGTTTGGCAATCACTTTCACATTTAAAAACACACCTACTTTTGGACCCACCAATTCCACTTCTAGAAATTTCTTCTATAGTTATATTTAAACACTTATTCCTGTTTACAGGAATCTACAGACTTGTTCAACTCTCCACCACCTTTTTTTTTTTTTTTTTTTTTTTTTACCAGGAGGTACCGGGGATCGAACCCCGGTCTCTCCATATGGTAGACGGATGCCGAACCTCTTGAGCCACATCCGTTTCCCATCCACCACCTTAAACTCTACATCCCTGACTTATATATGCCTCCCTCTCTCCTTCCATTCACATTTTTTAAACAAACCAATTTTATTAATAAAGCATATTAATAAAGCATACAACTCATCCAAGTGTACAATCAGTGGTATGTGGTGTAATCACATAGTTATCCATTCATCACTTCAATCATTAGTAGAACATTTTCATTATTTCAATAATAATAACAATAAGCAAAATACAGAAAAAACAAATAGACAAGAAAATTCTTCACCTCTCAATCTATTCCATTCACATTTGAACTTCTCCTAAGAGTGATCTAGGGTTTCTGAGAAGATAGCTGTTCAAATGGGAAGAGAGAGCTGGTCCATGACTCTTTTCCCTCCCAACTCCCTGGAAAGGTAATCAAGTAATCTGGAGATGGTATTTGAGATGAGACTTCAGAATGAAAGAATTGCTAAGGGACTTTTCTCCTGAGCTGGGTGGGAGCAAGAGACAACAGCAGCTTCCCAGAAGCAGATCTTAGATCTGTGAACCATCTTGGGGAAGGGTTCCATTTCTGTGAAGTCCTAGATGGACTTGCCTGATGTCTCAGGCTCCAGGGGGGTTGGATGGGAACAACAGAGGGAAGATGAGCTGCTGCCACCCTGGAGGGAGAGATACAGCCAGTTGCAGCCAGTACCCAGAGAGTCACAGGGCAGAAAGGACTCCTCACTGTGCCTCAGAAGAGTGGATGGCTTGCAGATTGTTCACTGCTGACCACCAGCTTCACGTCAGCCAACAAGTGATGAGTACTCACAGAAACTGGAATGGGGGTGAAAGATTTTTGTAACTGAAGAACATGATTCTCATATTTATAAACTCAATACACAAACTAAACAAGATGATAAAAATGTTGGATGATCAGGTGGAAGAAAGATCTCATCTAGAATGAAAATACTAAAATGGAAACCAGGAGATAAAGATATATGATTATTACAAAATGTGAGATTCAGGAGATCATGGTGTGTATCTGAGGGCAAGATTATTGCAAATAAGAATTCTAGAAGAGAAAAATGTATATGAAATACTATTGCAAATTAGGTGTCTTAAAAGGGAAAGAATACAGATGTGAAAGAAATAAGCAATGATAAGGAAAAACTTCCCACATCCAAAGAAAGCTAGGGCTCGATTTCTCAGCTCCATTGTACCTGGGTGAGGTCATGTGCCTAGCTCTTTATGAATGGGAGCTGAAACGATGCATGTACTTGTGGACCATGGCTGGCTGAATTAAGACTCTAAGCCCTAGGGGATGGCAGAGCCTGGAAGGAATCCAGGTCCTCAAATCATGTGGAGAAAGCCAACCCATACCTGTGTTGCTGTTAATGTGAACGAGAAATAGCCTATCACGAGTCACTGAAATTTGGTGGTATTACAATAACCTCTGTAGTAGACAGAGTGATGGACCCCCCCAAAGATGTCCATTTTCTAATCCCTGAAACCTGGGGTAATGCTCCTGCCTCTGGTAAAAGGGATTTTGTAGATGGTATTAAATTAAGGGTCTTGAGATGCAGAGATTATGCCAGATTATCTAGGTGGACCCAATCTAAACACAAAGTCCTTAAAATTAGGGGAAGAGGGAGAAGAGGTCCTTAAAAGGCAGAAGACTAGATCAGAGAGATAAGATGGAAGGAGAGATTCAACGCATGAGGGGGCCTTGACTTACTGTTTCTGGCTTTGAAGATGGAGGAAGGGGGCCACAAGCCAAATAATGTGGGAACCCTCCAGGAACAGCCCTCAGCTGGCAGCCAGTGAAATAGGGATCTCAGTCCACAACAAGGAACTGAAATTTGCCAACAATCAGAATGAGCCTTGACTCTGAGCTGGCTGCAGCAACTGAATGGGACTTGTGGCGTTCTGTGCATTCCTTAGGAGTGTTGTACGGCCAGAGGGGGGTCAGCTGCCCACCACCACTGGTGACCCAACTCCAAAGGGTGGAGTTCTTGCTGGAACATAACTGCCCAGCCAGGGCCTACAGTTTCTAGCAACCCTCCAACCTCAGAAAAGTGGCACCTTTTCTCAACATACATGTTGAGCGGAAGGGGAATGAAACTAGCAGGGATAAGGAGGACCCGAACTATAACTTTGGTGCTTGACGTACAAACCAAATCCAAACCTGAAAATCTGACGTTAACACAGATAAAAAGTCTCAATAATGGGTATTTATTCTAATATTCTCTGAACCTCTTTGCAAGTTGAAGTACTTAATTTTAAAATGGAAACTGGAAAAAAATCACAATAGTGATAAAATTATCATTTACAATGTGGTAGTGGGGATGTTTGGAATGAATTGGCAAGAGCAGTAAAGACACTTTATGAAGAAAACAAAAAGTCTTATTAACAGACCTAAAGTAAGTTCAGAACACAGATATCCCTTATTCCTGAATGGAAAGTTTTAATATAAAAATGTCAATCTTCACAAAGATTTCACAAAACTACTATATGAATTTTGGCAATTTTGATTCTCAAGTCTCTAGTTGTTGTTTTTCTTACTAAATAAAGTTATTTTAAAGTTCATATGGGGGGAAAGCCCCAAAATATCTGGTTTCAAAAAGGATACAGGGAGGGAAGCGGCTGTGGCTCAATCAGTAGGGCTCCTATTTGCCATATGGGAGGCCCCAGGTTCGGTTCCCGGGGCCTACTGGTGGGGGCGGGCCCGCCCGCATGGCGTGGTTGGCTGACCCAGAGAGCGCGAGCAGCAAGGGGGGGGATAAATGAATAAATAAATAAAAAATCTTTAAAAAAAAAAAAAGGATACAGGGGGATGGGTGTGGCTCAAACGGTTGGGTGTCCATCTCCCATATGGAGGGACCTAGGTTCAATGCCCTGGACCTCCCAATTAAAAAAAAAAAACTAAAATAAAAAAGGATACAGAGGCATCTCGTTTTTATAGATAATAAGCAGGGGGACTTAAAGTAGGTTCAAATAGGTACGAAGACACAAATATCAGAGGAAAAACAACAAAAAACAAGCAGAAAGAGATGAGTAAAACAATATAGAAGGAGAATGTTATTTTGGTTTAATGGGGAAGGGATGCCTTATGTGTTAAATAGTGCTGGTACAAGTGTAGATTCTTCTAGGGTAGGGGGTCAACAAACGTTTTCTGTAAAGATCCACAGAGTAAATATGTTCAGCTTTGCAGGTCATAAGCTCTCTGTAGTGACTACTCAACACTGCCAGAAAGCACCCATAGAAGCTACCAAATGAATGGGAGTGACTGTGTTCCAATAACACGTAATTTAAAAAACAGGAGGCCCAGCAGGCAATAGTTAATCCTGTGTAGGGACTGTTTGACCTTTGAGTAGGAGACTTTCTAAACTAAATAGTAGTCCCAGAAACCATTTAGAAAATGACATCTTTAATTCTCTAAGAATTGTAATATTTTGCATGCAAAAATATAAAGAAAACATATAATACAAATCACAGAAACACACAAAGTGCTTCTAGAAATTGATAATAGAATGGATCCAAAGGCTCTGAATGGGCACTCAAGGAAGAAGAAATCCAAATAGCTAGTAAGCAAATTAAATACTGCTCAAGCTTACTGACAGTAAACAAAATGCAAACTTAAGCAATAAAGAGAAATACTTTTTACTCATCCTATTGGCAAAATTAAAAGGAGAGCTAATATATAAAGCTGCCATGGTTGTTGGTGGCTTGGAAAGTAATCTGGCAATAGCTTCAAAAATTAAGCACACATATCCTTTGGCCAAGGCACCCCACTTTTTAAGTATCCACATATTCCATTTGAAAGAATATATGCTCAAGGTTGTTTATTACAATAATGTTCATAGTGTGGCTCCTATATGAGATATTGTGATATATCCATAATAGGAATGAGATGCAGCAATTTTAAAGAATGAGTTGTCTCTTCACCTAAAAGTACATTCATGCTATACTGGTACCCCAGAAAGGTAATTTGAGAGAAGTGGTGTGGCAGTTTGAGATTATTTATGAATCCCAAAAAAGAGGATTATATTTGTAAACTGGTCTGTTCCTCTGGGCATGATACCCTTTGAGTGTATTAGATTCAGCTGAGATGTCTTTGATTAAATTAGACTAAGATTAAGGCTTTGATTCGACCATGTCAGTAGGGTGTAACTCAGGTTAAGTCCTAGCCTCCTTGGTCGGCTGATAAAAACTGGCGCTCACTCAAGAAGACACAGAAAAAGATACAAAGGAGAGCTCCATTGAAGCGGCAGAGGAGAGAACTTTGATCCTGCAGCCCCAGGAAGAGAGATGAGCCATTCACCTGATAGTTTGCAGCTGAGCCCAGAAAGAAGCCCTAGACCATTCTGCAGCTGAGAGGAAGGCTGAACCCTTGCAGAGATGCCCACCATCTTGCTTCAACATATGACAACAGACTTGGGTGAGAAAGTACCTCTTATAGTACCTTGAGTTGGACTCTTTATGGCTTTATAACTGTAAACTTTTACCCCAAATAAATACCCTTTATAAAAGCCAACAGATTTCTGGTACTTTGCATCATTATCCCTTTGGCTGACTAATACAAACAGAGCAAAGAAAACCCAATTTAAAAAAATAATAAAGAGTAACTAAAAAGAATGAAATCCTGTGATATGCATGCTTGGGTGAGCACAGTAGGACATAATCCATTTTGAGTGGACACCCTTGCCTCTTGCCCCTAAAGATGCTTTTCTTTCTTCAATTGACAGAGGTCATGTGTTCTAAATACTCGGGGTGGTCTTCTTGTCCTCTCAGGTTTCTTGCCTATGGTCACCTTCCCTTCTCACCCATCCTGCACACATTGACAGTGTTGATTTTAGAATACATAAGTCCATTATCAGGCCTGTCAAATAGTTAAAAGCCCCTCAGTGATTCCTCTTCCATGTACAGGCAGCTGTAGCCTCCTCAGGAGGGCACTCAAGGCCATTCGCGGCCTGCTCATCACTTGTCTTCCAGCCTTCACTTGCCTGTGCAGCACCTCTTTGGCGCAAGGGATGGGTGCCAACCAGCTCACCCCAACCCTTCTGCCGGGGAAATTAGATCCTTATCCAACTGCGCGATGCTGCCTCTTTTTTTCCGGTGTCTTCTTCCAGGAGGCATTCTCCGATGCTCCAGTGGAGCCGCCTCCATTCATTTCACCCGGGCTCAGCATTCCGCAGTCACTGAATCAATACCACGGCGTGAAAGGGGCCCCAGTCTTCGTCCTTTGTTGCATGGGGCAAGGAGAGTCCGTGGACGGCAAGTGAAGGTCGAGTCGGGTGCCTGAGAGGCCGCACCCGGAAGGCGGGGACTGGGGTGGGGGCCGATCCCCACTGACTGGGGACAGGCGGTGGACAAGACAGGCACGGGGGCAGGGGGATAGCCCCGGCAGGTGGGCGCCAACCCTCACCCGAACCGCCCACCGCAAAGCCGCGGCCCCGGGCCCAAGCCCATCAGCCAGAACTGGCAGTCCAGCCCCGCGCCTGCCCTGCCCGGCTGTACCTCGGCCGCCGCCCGAGCGCTCCTTGGGTAGCTCTACCCACCAACAGCGGCGCGCCCTTGCCTCGGCCGGACTGAGGCGCCCGGGAAGACCCACTGAAGCCTACCTGCAATGGCGCGCGCACGCCCCGCCTCTGCGCCTGCGCCTCTCAACCACTCGCCATTCCCTGAGTCTGCGCGCCCCCCTCTGGCCCTGGTCTTTGCGCATGTCACCTGTTCGCCCCGCCCCTTCGCTTGGCGCGCCTCCGCCGCCTACATTTCCCAGAAGGCCTCGCGGCGCGGGGGCAACGCCGGCTTCCGGCGCGGGGCTCGTTGGCCGTTGGCGTCCTCTTCTGAGCGCGCGGGGCGGCGGTCCGGCCTCGTGCACGTCTAGGGCTTCAGGGTGGTCCGGCAGCGTCACGCGCCCGCCGAGCTTCGAAAAGACCCGCGGTGAATGGGAAAAGCATCTGCGGTGTCCAAGTTCGGGCAACAGGCAGACAGGCGTCTAGACAAAACCCGCCGCGAGTCTCACGTTTCGAGATACCCCCGAGAGCAGCCAACCTGGCCTCTAGGGCGCGCTAGATAACTGTCTGTGACTGAAATATATTTGTATTTTCCAATACTAGAAAGGAAATCAATGACTTACAGAGGGTTTGTCTAAACACGACTGGAGCCGTAATCGCTCGCCAATGGCATTTATTGGATTTATTTTTCCTCAACACTTTAGTAATAAAATTTTCAAACATGCAGAAAAGTTTAAAGAATTGTGTGAACATCCATAAATTTTACAATTAACATTTCAATGTGCTTTATCGTTACGTAGCCATTATTGGGTTTATTTTGATGGTATTCAAATAGGGGGTTAAGAGTGTGATTCTGGATTCAAAGAATAAAGAAACATGACTTTTGCCTCAGATTAGCTCAAATGCTTTCTACTGCCTTTTTTTTTTTTTTTTACGAGGAGGTCCCAGAGATCAAACCCGTGTCCCTCCATGTGGGAGACAGGCAGACGCCACATCCGTCCCCTTCAAACGCTTTCCGGATCCCCCTGGCACACAGGGAATCCTCAATGCAAATTTGCTATTGTAACTAAATACTAAGGCATTTTTAGGAAGAACTGGTAGATGTGGAATTCCTAGATGCTATATCAAATTATTTAAATGCACACTTTTAAATAGTTTTACTAATTATAAAAATCCCCTTCATGCCCCAACCACCAGCAATGTGGCGAAGGCCTTTGCCTTCGATGCTCACCAACAAGGACACTTAAATTCTTCAATCCTTTCAGATTTGTCTCACTTTCTGTTGCTGTGTAGCAAATTACCATAAACTCAGTAGCTTAAAACAACACTCATTTATCATCTCACAGTACCTGTGGGCAGGACACTGTGCACAGCTTAAGTGGAACTTTTGTCTAGTATCTCTGAAGGCTGCAATCCAGGTGTTGGATGGGCTGCATTCTCATCTATAAGGTGGACTGGGGAAGAATCTGCTTCCAATCTCACCCAAATTGTTAGCCAAATTCATTTTCTTATAGCTGTAGCAGCCACACCAGCTTTTTTTTTTTTCTTCCTGAAAGCCCTCTTATTTTTATTTTTAGGAGGTACTGGGGATTGAACACATGAGAAGCAGGCCCTCAACCACAGCTACACCTGCTCCCCATAAGTGCTCTATTAAAGGCTTCCAATGACTAAATCAGGCCCACCTCAGATCATCTCCCTTCAGATTATTTTAAAGTCGACTGAATTTGGACCTTTGCCCAAAATCCCTTATCTGCTATATAACGTAACCTAACCACAGGAGTAAGGCCACAAGGCAGAAATCATGGGTGCCATCTTAGAATACTGCCTACCAAGATATCAAATTCAGAAATGGAAATACAGTGTAGATTTAACTTGCACATCCTTCAAAACCAGCAAGTGTCCACATTTCCTACGTGTCTATTCATTCTCTTTTGGGACAGTGCCTAGGACTCATACTTTCAATGTTTCATTTCTTTTAGAGTCAGAGAGAAAAATGAATATAAACCAACTTAGATAATAATTATCTTTATACCAACACAGTTGTAAATAGTTTTTTATCACTTTTATTCTCCTCTCCATATCTTATGATTAGTGCCTCATTTTCCAGATTTTCTATTGCTGATGACCCCAAATTTATACCCTCAGAACAGACTCTCCCCTAAATTCCAGACTGAAACAGCCATCTGGCTCCTTGACTCTCCACTTGAAGGTCTAATAAGCATCCTAAATGTAACATGCCCCCAACTAAACTCCATGATTCCCTGTTCCTGCTTCTCTCACAGCCTTGCCCGTCTCAGTCACCAGCACTTGCGTTCTTCCCTTGCATAGGCCGGAACCTCGTTGGTGTCCTGGACCCTCTTTGTCCATATCCTGCTTGTGATAGGGCAGCAAGTCTTGCCAGCATCACGCTCAAAACTTATCCAGAATTCAATCTGTTCTCACTGCCTGACAGTTGCCACTCTGGTCCGAGCTGCCAGCATCTCTTATAGTGACTGTCTCACTGGCGTCCCTGCTTCCACCCTTGCTCCCCAGTCTATTTCACCACAGCAGCCTCCCTCCTCTGTTCAAAGCTCCCAAGCACTCCCAGCTCCCTCGGGGTAAAAATCAAAAGTCCACGAGGCCCCTGTTCCCTCTCTGAGCTCATCATCTACTCCTCTGCCCCAGCTTCACTTGGCTCCAGCCACACTGGTACTCTCGCCAGTCCTCAAACTAGCCCAATAACCTCCAGCATCAGGGCCTTTGCACTTGCTGCTCACTCTTCCTGGAACACCCTTCCTCCAAATATCTGCCAGGCTTAGCTCACCTCTTTTGGTCTTTATTCAAACATCACCTTCTCAGGGAGACCTCCTGTGGCCTCTCTTTCTAAAATTGCAATGTGTCCTTAACCCTGGCCCTGCCAAACCCTGCACCTTTTCCCTACTTTATATTTCTTCATAGCAATATCTTGTCACCAGCTACATACTTCTTTTGCTAATTTTTGTGGCTGTCTTCCTACTAGAACATAAATTCTATGAGGGAAGGGGTTTGTGTTTGTCGTGTTCATTGCAAATTCAGAATCTACAACACTGCTTTGCACATAGAACTTAAAGCATAGTCATTCTTTAAAAACCAGACAATTGAATTATTGGACCTATTTTCACTGCCCTCCCTAAAGGGGGGGGGCGGTTTATGTCCTCATGTGTTCTCCCAAGGAGAAGAGATTGGGTACAGCAAGCCCAGCTATGAGATGGATTTGACCACTGAAATAAGAGTGGAAGTGACATCTGCTATGTTCAAGCAGAAACTTCACGAGTCTTAGTGTGTTCTTCCCCTCTCACTCTTTTCCCTTGTCCTGGATCAGCAGCCTAGATTCCAGAACTAAGATGACCCTGGAGCAGAGACAAGCAGGACACAAAGCAGGTTCACAGGTGATAAATGTCCCAAAGAAGAACTAAAGCCCTATTGTAGTAATCTATTGTGATTTCAGGGTATTTGTTACTGCACCATAATCTAAAAACACCTGACCAATGCAGACATTTATTCAATGTGGATGAAAAGGAAAATGGAGATAAAGTGAAGATATAAGTGGGTATTAATATTTAGCCTACTCCACTGCTCACTCACCCTAGAAGGACTGAGGGCAATGACGGGTCTGACTTGCTTTCTCTCAGGCCCACCACCTGTGCTGGCTGGGTGATGCTGTTAACTTCTCTGGGGCTCAGGGGCTCAGTAGGAAAAGAAGAGAATGAGCTGGGTGGCTTGTCAGGACAGAGTCAATTATTCCACAGCATCTCTATCCATTAATGAGTTCCTGTTGTTGCTAATTTGAAAATCTGCACCTTCTTTTCCATCTGCATCTTTTCTAACTCTGCCATTTTTTAGAATTCCTCAGAGCTGAGTCACAAAGCTTGAGAATTCTCATCCCATGAAAAAGAATCTCCATGAAAATTCTCTCTGGGCCCTGGAAGTCAACCTAGACAGAGCAGAACTAGAATTCATTAGATCTGCTGAGTCAGATCTCCCCTTGAAATATGCAGATGATTCATTGCTGCACCGAGAAACGACCCAAATGTCCATTAGTTGGAGACTGGTTGAAGACTTCTGGTATGGCCCCACAGTGAAGGAACACAGGAGCAAAAAGGAAGAAGATCACTACACAGTGCTCTGGAAGGATTTCCAGGAGTAAGAAGCAAGTGCGAAAATGTGGGTATAGGCCCTCTCTCACGGGGAGCAGCAGCAGGCAAGGACAGACTGCCTCGGGCAGTCTTTTCCCACATTCTTATATCCCAGGGGCCAAACCGCAGGTCTGTCCTTGGGGTGGTGCTGACGCTGTAGCAGAGTACGAGTTACGGCAACCAGAGCCATGGCAGGACAGGCATTTAGAAAGTTTCTTCCCCTCTTTGACCGAGTCTTGGTTGAAAGAAGTACAGCCGAAACTATAACCAAAGGAGACATTATGCTTCCAGAAAAATCTCAAGGAAAAGTATTGCAGACAACGGTAGTAGCTGTTGGATCGGGATCTAAAGGAAAGGTTGGAGATATTCAACCAGTTAGTGTGAAAGTTGGAGATAAAGTTCTCCCAGAATATGGAGGCACCAAAGTAGTTCTAGATGATAAGGATTATTTCTTATTTAGAGATGGTGACATTCTTGGGAAGCATGTACACTGAAATGGATCATTATTATTATTTTTTACTGCTCATTTTTTTAAACTTTATTTTGTACATTTAATAATTGAAAATATAAACAATTAAAAACTAGAAAGTAAACACAGATGAATAAATATATATTTTTCTCAATTAAATGTACTGGATACATATAAAATTTTTTTTGAATCAAACAATATGTTACACAATATACTTGGTTCATAGTAACGCATTCATACAGTATTTGTCCTTTTGTCAATAGATCACTATTGAAATGGCATCGTGTGAAGCCGTCCATTCCACTGAAGTTCTGAAATCTTCCATCATGTTGATAATTTCCATATCTCTTTTATAATTAACTAATGATAATAATTTTTTAAAAAGTGGGTACATGATGTTACTTTTTGTGTAAGACAGGAGGGAATATGAATTTGAATTTGAAAATATACATTCATGTATACATATACATGTACAAGAAAGTAAGAGAGAAAACAACAGAAAAATAAACTGAAAACTAATCAAAATTATTTATTCATATGGGGTAGGAGGACCATAGTGGAAAGGACAAGGATGGAAGGTGGATTTCTCAATGTACATTGTTTTATAATTTTGACTTTGCCACTGTGTAAATGACTTAAGAATTTAACTTTTTAAAAAGTCTTATCTATGAGAAAACTACAGTTTAATCTTCTTAAATTAATGTTCTTCTTTAAAACTCATTTTTAAATGTTTGGTAAAAAACAAAAAGCGGGGAGGGAATTGCCCAGTGCCTTCCTGAGGAGGGCCCGAGGGGCACCTAACTAACTGACCTCCTCTGCGGACACCCAGCTCCCAGCATGCCAGCAACATGGCTGTGGCAAGCGGCTGTGAGGACGTGCATGACTCACCTTCTGACTGCCCAGGCAGAGAGGCCTGACCTTAGGTGGGCCAAGTTCCCCAGGACTGGCCATTAAGAACACGGAATGTGGCAGACACACAAGCTGGGGCCTTTAGTGCTGGTGCCACCCTCACCCCAGTTCCAGCCACCGCAGACTGGGAGGTGCTTTGGTGGTAGCGAAGCCTGTCAGGCTTTCTTGGTTTCCATGACACATTCCTTTCTTTCTTCAATTACTTATGGTAAAATTTTACTACTGATAACTAAAAGATCCTTACTTGCAACTTTATCTCTGTGAGTATTTTGGCTTATTTCCTTTTAGGAGTTTCCTACCCTTTGTGTATGTGTTTTGTTGTTGCTGTTGTTTGCCTTGGTTAAAATCATATCAGAGAATTTGTCTTCAATAGAAGATAATATCATTTATCAAGATGAAAAATGATGACCATTCCCTGTTTTGACAATGAGCCACAGGAAGAAGTTCTTGTTTATATTGTTACTAGGAATGTATATCAGTGAACTATTGCCACAATAATACTGTGCAACAAACTGCCCGCAAAATTCAGTGGTTTAAAACAGTAGTCATTTGTTAATGTAGTCAGCTGGAGTTCTGCTGATCTATGCTGGCCATCAGGCTGTGGGTGGGGATCAGGTCTCCTTCTGTTGTTTCTCATCCTCCCTGGACCAGAGGCATGCCAGGTCATAGTGCTCTTTTTTTTTTTTTGAACCAGTGATTGAACCTGGGACCTCGTATGTGGGAAAGCGGTGCTCCACATTGAGCCACGTTGGCTTCCCTGAGTTGGGTTTTTCATTTGTTTGCTTGTTGTTTGTTTTTTCTTTCTTTCTTTTTTTTTTTCTTTTAGGAGGTACCAGGAACTGAACCCAGGACCTCCTATGCGGGAAGCAGGAGCTCAACTGCTTGAGCCACATCCTCTCCCAGTCATAGCCATCTTATGGCTATGGCAGAAGTGCAAGAGGGCAAATCCTGCCACATAAGCACATTTCAAACCTCTACTCACGTCACAACTACTAATGTAATACCCCATTTGCCAAAGCAAGTCTCATGGCATAACGCCAAAGTCAAGGGGCAGAAAGGTAAGCCCTGTGTTAGTTATTCATTGCTGTGTAAAAACACAACTGCCCCTGGGGGGCGGATGTGGCTCAAATGGTTGGGCGTCCACCTGCCATATGGAGGGACCTGGGTTCGATCCCCGGGACCTCCTGGTAAAATAAAAAATATATCTATAGAAGGCGCATGGGCTGCCAGGCTCTGTGTGCCATTGAGCCGCCAGGCCCCGGGAGCCATGCAGCAAGATGATGACATACAGACACTGAGAATTGTCCAGCGAATAGACACAAAACAGCAAATGGGGAAGGGGGAGTTTAAAAAGTGGATAAAATAAATAAATCTTTAAAAAAAAAAAAACACAACTGCCCCTAAAACATAGTAGCTTAATCCAGGAACTGACAGTCTTTTCCTTGAAAGGGCCTGATGGCAAATATTTTAGGTTTGGAGGGCCATACAGTCTCTGCTGCAGCTACTCAACTCTGCCGTTGCAGCAAGAAACCAGCCACAGAGGACATATAAATGAATAGATCAGTAAAATAAAACTTTACAGTCACTGGAATTTGAATTTCATGTGATTTTCATGAGTCATAAAATATAATTTACTCCTTGATTTTTTTTTTTTTGTACCAACAAGACATTAATTTACCAAGGAGCTCAAAGCATTTGTTAGTAGTTATTGTCGCTGAAGTCCTGCCCCAATCCTCCCACGTTTCCTTGTTTCTCAATTTTTTTCTAATGTATTTTTGTTAATTTACTTTTTAAATTGCAAGAGCCATTTTATAAATGGTGAGCTTCATGCAGCCCCCCTCCCCGCTGTGTTGGAAGAGTGTTGGTTGTAGGCACTAGAAGCCAAGGGGGGTTTTTGTTGTTTTTTTTAATGGGAAATTTCTCTCTCTCTCTTTTTTAAAATTTATCCCCTCCTTGCTGCTTGTGCTCGCTGTCTGCTCACTGTGTCCACTTGTTGTGTGATCTTCTGCGTCTACTTATCTTCTTGTCTACTCTTTAGGAGGCACTGGGAACCAATCTGGGGAGCTTCCGACGTGGGAGAGAGGCACTCAATCACTTGAGCCACCTCAGCTCCCTGGTTTGTTGTGTCTCTCATTGTCTTTTTCCTGTTTTTTTTTTTTTTGTTGTTGTTGTTTTTCTTTTTGCTGTGACATCTTGTTGTGCTGGCTCTCTGCATGGCTTGCTTTTGCCTTCACCAGGAGGCCCCGGGAATCAAACCTGGGACCTCCCATATGGTAGACAGGAGCCCAATCACTTGAGCCACATCTGCTTCCTGCACGTTTTCTTTGTTACATTTTGGATTATGTTATTAAATATTAAGGCAGAACTTAGCTTATCCTCCTCCATCCGCTCAACAGTCTCTATCCCCGTCTTTGCACAGCAGACCCATTGTGTTCACGCCATGAAAACAGAGGCTTCATTTCTCTGCTCACACTTTTGCATGAAATTAAAGACCTTATTTATATCCTCTACTTATTGCCAGCAAATATAAACATGATCTTTAATTTCTTTTAGCAGTGTTTTGTAGTTTTCAATGTGCAAGTCTGTGGTGGTGTGAGTCTTTTGTGAACCCAGAAGTATGTTCTTAAAAGTTAATCCATTCCTGTGGGTGTGGACTCGTAAGCAGGATCTTTTGGCAAGTATCATCTCAATTTAAGATGTGACCCACCTCGTTCAGGGTGGATCCTAATCCTGTTACTGGAGTCTTTATAAAAGGAGTACTGAAAATAGAGACACACAGGAAAAAAGCCACAGGGAAGCCAAGAGAGACATGCAAAGCTGCCATTTTACCCTGTCACGTGAGAGTGGACTCTAGGATCATCTGCAGCAGCAGAAAGACAGAAAAACCTGGAGAGGCTGAGAGAGAGGCTGGAGGCTGGAATCAGCAGAGCACCCCGAAGTTGAAGCAACGAGTCCTAGAGAAGAGGCGAGAGATCAGCCATATGCCTGATTACCTACCGCTGAGCTCAGGGAGAAAGTGAGCTTGGAGGAGAAGGCAGAGATCAGCCACTATTTTGTTTTGCCACACGGCAGGAGTCCAGGATCGCCAGCAGCCAATCTTTGGTGAGACAGCATCTCTGGTGATGCCTTGATTTGGACATTTTCACAGCCTCAGAACTGTAAGCTTTTAGCCTAATAAGTTTCCATCAAAAAAGCCAACACATAGGGGTCGGATGTGGCTCAACTGGTTGGACGTCCATCTCCCGTATGGAGGGACCCGGGTTCGATCCCTGGGACCTCCCGGTAAAAAAAAAAAAAAAAAAAAAAAAAAAGGCAACACATTTCTGGTATACTGCATTGACAGCTTTTGGCAAACTAAAACAAAGTCTGTCACATTCTTGGTTAAATTAATCCAAGATTCTTTACTCTTTTAGGTGCTGTGGTGGTTTGGATCTGTATTCCAGAAAATCATGTTCTTAAAGCTCATCCATTCCTGTGGGTGTAAACTATCATAAGTAGGACCTTTTGATGAGGTTATTTCAGTTAAGGCATGACCCAGGGTGGGTCTTAAACTCCTACTAGAATCCTTTATAAACTGGATGAAGAGAGAGAGAGAACACCCCAATAGCAAGGGGATGAAAGCAATGAATCCCAGAAGAGAAGGGAGCGACCAGCAGATGCCACCTTGTGCCTTGCCGTGTGGCAGAGGAGTCAAGGATTGCTGGCAGCCAGTCTCCAGGGAGAAGGCATTGCCTTGGTGATGCCTTGATTGCAGCATTTTTCTCAGTCTCAAAGCTGAAAGCTAATAAAATCCCATTGTTAGCTAACCCACTTCATGGTATCTGCTTTCAGCAGTCTATCAAACTAAAACAGATGCTATTGTAAATGAGTTGTTTCTGATTATTCATTGCTAGCATAAAGAAACAATTGATTTTTGTGTGTTGATCTTGCACTCTGTACCTTTCTGAATTTGTGTATACCTATAGTAATTTTCTCATGGATTCCTTTGGATTTTCCATATATAGGGTCAAGTGGTCTGTACATAGAGATAGTTTTACTTTCTCCTTTCCAATAGGGATACCTTTTATTTCTTTTCCTTGCCTAATTGCTCTGACTGGAACTTCTAGTACAATATTGTAAAGCAGTGGTGAAGTGGGTATCCTTGTCTTTTTCCTGCTCTTAGGAGGAAAATTTTGTCTTCTGCCATAGACTATGATATTAGCTGTGGGTTTTTCATAAATGTCCTTTAACATGTTGAGGAAGCTTCCTTCTATTCCTAGCTTTCTAAGTGTTTTAATCATGAAAAGGTGGGAGGTGGCTGTGGCTCAATCAGTAGGGCTCCCGTTTACCATATGGGAGGCCCTGGGTTCGGTTCCCGGGGCCTCCTGGTGAGGGCAGGCCCGCCCGCACGGCGTGGTTAGCTGACCCAGCGAGCACAAGCAGCAAGGGGGGGATAAATGAAGAAATAAATAAAATCTTTAAAAAAAAAAAAAATCATGAAAAGGTGTTCAATTTTGTCAAAAGCCTTTTCTGAATCTATTGTGATAATCCTGTGGGATTTTTCCTTCATTCGTTTCCTGTAATGTATAAAAATGATTGATTTTCATGTTTAACAACCTGGCAATCCCGGGGTGAATTCCACTTGATTATGAAGTATACCTTCTTAATATGCTATAGGATTTTTTTTTCTTCTTTTTTATTTTATTCTTTCTTTTGTTTTGCTATAGGACTTTTGTTAAGGATATTTGCATCTACATTCATAAGGGGAATTGGTCTGTAATTTTCATTTATTGTGTTGCCTTTATCTGGCTTTGGTATTAGGGTGACCTTAGAGAATGAATTTTTTTTTTCTTTTTAAGATTTATTTTACTTTTATTCATTTTAAACACCCCCCCTTCCGTTTCTGCTGGTTTTGTGTTTATTTGCTGGGCAATTCTCTGTGTCTGTTTCCTGCCCTCCTTTCTCATCCTCCTCCTGTCTTTACCAGGATTTGATCCTGGGAACCTCCAATGTGGGAGAGAGGCGTTCTGCCACATGTGCCATCTCAGTTCCTGGTTTTTCGGTGCATCTCGTCTTGGCTGTCCCTTTGTGTCACTCTCCTGCTACATTATCTCGATGCATGGCTCAGCGGAGCCTGGCACTCCCGTATGCAGGGACTGGTGGCATGCCTTCTATATTATTTTACCAGGAGGTCCCGGGGATCGAACCCAGGTCCCTCCATATTGGAGATGGACGCCCGACCATCTGTCCCAGGAATTTTTTTGAAGACTGAGGAAGATTGGTGTTAATTCTTCTTTAAATGTTTGGTAGTATTCACCAGTGAAGGCTTCAAGCTTTGGATTTTACTTTGTTTGGAGGTTTTTTATTATTGATTCAATATCTGTGTTTATTATAGGTTTGTTCAGGTTTTTTATTCCTTCTGAGTCAGTGTGTGTAATTTGTTTCTAGGAATTTGTCCATTTCATCTAGATTATCTAATTTGCTGGCTTACAATTGTTTTTTTAGTATTCTCTTATAGTCCTTTTTAATTCAGTAAGGTCATTAGTGGTGTCACTATTTTCATTTATGATTTTAGTTATTTCCATCTTTTGTATTTTTTCTTTGTCAGTCTAGCTGAAGATTTGTTAATTTTATTGATCTTTAAAAAAAAAACGATTTTTAGTTTTGTTGATTCTCTCAATTGTTTTTCTACTCTATTTATCTCCACTCTAATCTTAATTATTTCCTTCCTTATTACTCCTGTAATCATTCTCTGTTAATGCTGTTTTTGCAATGAAATGTGGAATTAAAAAATCTCCTTAAATTGAGTGCACTGGGATGTTGGAGGCTCTCAGCAGCAGGTCTCATGTGGTACATTTTAAGCAGAAGAAGTTGGTTTGTATTTCAGTCAATCATCTCCAAACTATACTTAATCCTACAAACCTCTTCATTCCCACATAAGGAACCATCACATTGTTTTCATAATAATAAAAAAAATTAAACAGAAAAACCCCTGATAGAAATTTATGTAGCCTCCTGGTATAAAGCATGGTCAATTTCAAAATAGAAATGACTTCTCATATTTCATGTCTCTGAAATCAATAATGCAATAAAATAGATGCAAAGTATACTAAAAGAATAATAAACTTGAATTCGGAACCCAATAGTTTACAGTGGAATTTTCATTCAGAAGGTGTGTGACACTAAATCTTTAACCTCTCTGGGTTTCACTTTCCTATTCGAGTAATAAACATATTGACCAGATGGATTTTTCAGGTGTAAATTAACAAAAAAAAATGTTTGACAATAACCATATTGCATAGTATTATATCTGCAAAGAGTGATTTTTAAACATTTTTTGTGGAAACTTCTACCTCAGTGAATCACTGTCATTTAAAGGAAACATACGCCTGCTCATTGTAGAATGGAAAGACAGGACTGGTGGCAGATTATTTGAGTCACGCTTCCAAAAGCACATTACCATGGCAGACCAGGGTTCATCCCCATCCAATTACGGAATGTCACCCTACTGTCCCCTTTTTCAATCACTGTAGATTCATTCATGTTTTTCAGTAGAAATAAAAAACAAACTTCAAACTGGCAATGAGAAAGAGACATAATAAATTCCTTCCTCAATGTTATCCTCAAACAGGAATAAACATAAGAAAAAATTGTTCCAAACGTAAAGAAAACAAGATGATCTACTCTAACAAAAGTGGAAATATATTAATGAAAGAAATTTCTTTCACCATGATGAGAGAAATAGGGTAAGAAAGCTGTTTAAAAAAATTGTAACACATTATAGTGAGTATAATACTGGTGATTTGTAAATGTGATTGTGGCTGAAAGGGGTTATCTAGGGAGATTAATGTTAATTGAAAGAGGGTAATCTAGGGACTGTATAATACAATGACTTTGGTGGTAGATGAGGACTGTGGTTAATAACACAAATATAAGAATGTTCCTCTATTACATGGTGTTAAGAATATGGTGATACATGGGAAAAAATACAACTTATATAACTTATTGGCTATAGTTGATATTGTAATATTTTTGTAGCAAAGGTAAAGGCAGCACTATATCAATGTTAAAGTTCAAAAAAAACAATATGGGATTTAGTTTTATGAGACTGAATATGACCAAGCATTTTTTTTTTCCTTTTCTTCATTAACAAAGAGACTTTGTTCATGTCATTTAATCTGTGCTCATTTATTCATCTTTTGAAACACTGGAGAGACAAATTGAGTTTGATTTTAGGATTAAATAAAATAAATGTGCCTGGACAGTATTTTTTGATGGGATGCTTCCAATACTTGGTTAAGCTTCCTTTTGTCTGTTCTTTTTTTTGAAGTTGAAATAAAGTTTAAAAAAGCATATTTTGGGGGCGGATGTGGCTCAGATGGTTGGGCGTCCGTCTCCCATATGGAGGGAACTGAGTTCGATCCCCGGGACCTCCCGGTAAAATAAATAAATAAATATATATATATATATAGAAGGCGCATGGGCTGCCAGGCTCTGTGTGCCGGTGAGCCGCCAGGCCCCGGGAGCCATGCAGCAAGAGGATGACGTAACAGGGGAGACAAGACGAGATGCTCCGAAAGCTCAAAAAACCAGGAACCGAGGTGACTCGGGTGGCAGAACACCTCTCTCCTACATCGGAGGTCTCCAGGATCGAATCCTGGTGAAGACTGGAGGAGGAGGATGAGAAGAGATGGCAGGAAACAGACACAGAGAATTCCGCAGTGAATGGACACAAAACAGCAAATGGGGAAGGGGGGGTTTAAAATGTATAAAGTAGGGAAGCGGCTGTGGCTCAATCGGTGGGGCTCCCGTTTACCATGTGGGAGGCCCCGGGTTCGGTTCCCGGGGCCTCCTGGTGAGGGCGGGCCCGCCCACGCGGCGTGGTTGGCTGACCCAGCGAGCACAAGCAGCAAGGGGGGGATGAATGAATAAATAAAAATAAAAAATCTTTAAAAAAAAAAGGATAAAGTAAATAAATAAATCTTTTTTAAAAAAAGCATATTTTAATTTAACACACCGAAACTCCTGGCCCTGAAACTACCATCACAGGAGATCCTATTTATAATCAAAACATTCTCATACTTATGGTTTTTCTCAGGACAAGTTTAACATCTTTATTCCTCAAGCTGTAGACTAGGGGGTTCATCATGGGAACCACATTGGCATAAATGACAGGAGTTTTTTTTCCCTCATTCATAGGCCCTGTGGATGAAGTTTGCAGATATATAAATGAACGTGATCCAAAGAATAGAGAAACAGCTATTATGTGGGAACTGCAGGTGCTGAAAGGCTTTAAATCTGCCCTCAGTGGAAGTGATATGGAGGATGTCACAGAGAATGAACCCAGAAGAGATAAAAGATGGTGTATTAGTCAGCCAAAGGGATGCTGATGCAAAGTACCAGAAATCTGTTGGCTTTTTAAAAGGGTATTTGTTGCTGTAAAGTGGGTGACGGCAAAGGATACTGCGATATAAGACAGACAAGACTAAGAGTTTAAGAGAAAGCTGGGGTCAGGGGGCTGGCAGAACTCCACTGCCTAGCCCCGAAGCACAGACAGCCCAGCACTTTTAGTAGCAAGGTTTCGGTTACGTGCAGAGAAGCAGGGCTAGTGATCAATTACTCTCGATTATCGCTTGGAAGTTTATCGCAGGCAAAGTTCACACTTGTTGCCTATCTTATCCTTGAGTCTTGGCGCCAGCAAGAGTTCAAACAGTGCTCTCAGGGTTTTCCTTTTGAGCTAGTGTCTGGCGTTCCAGACACTGTCTTTGTTCTCAAGCCAGAATTCCCCGTTTCGGGATTCTTCCCCACAGGTATTCATTTGAGGGTAGAAGCTTACAGTCACAAGGCCCTAACGAGCTCGACTCAAGGTACCATAATAGATATTTTCTCATCAAAGTCTGTTGCTACGTGTTGAAGCCTTCCTCTTCTTAAAGCTCCATGAGTCCCGCTTCCCCCAATCTCAGCTGTAGTCTGGAGGGCTCCTTTCCTTCTGGGCTCAGCTGCTCTGGTCTCTTCACAAGGTCAGCTGTAGAGCATCAGGTGAATTCCTCCTCTCCCCAGGGCTCCAGCATCAAAACCAAGTTCTCTCCTCTGCTGTGTCTTTTTCTGTGTTCTCCTGTGTATCGACTTCTGTTTTCTTGATTGAGAGTCCATTTATATAGCCCACCAAGGGGGTGGGGAGTCAATGTGGTCGAATGAAAGCCCTAATCTTGATTTAATAATGTCAAAATGAAACCTCTGAATTTAATGCAATCAAAGGGGTATCATGCCCCGAGGAACAAAGCAATTCACAAACATAATATCTCTTTTTAGAATTCATTATTATCAAGCTGCCACATATGGTGACAGTGAGCATGACAATATTGATGCTCCCCACAAGGAACACCACCAGCTCATTGACGTGGTGCTCGTACAGGAGGGCTGGAGCACAAGGAGGATGTCACAGAAATAATGGTTGATGGCGTTGGCATCACGGAAGGTCAGTCTTGGCATGCATCCAGTATGGGCCATAGCACCAGAAAATGCCATCAAATATGAAACAAAAATAAGATAGGAGCAGACTTTAGGGGACATGACAATGTTATACAAGAGTGGATTCCAGATGGCCACATAGCGATCACAGGCCATTGATTGTTAGCACATAGCACTCAGAGATGCCAAAAAAAACCAGAAGTAGAACTGTGTCATGCAAACCTGGTGGGAGATAATATTCTGTGATATGATGTTGATCAGCATTTTGGATGTAAGTACAGAATAGAAGACTATTAAGGACAAGTTAAAGAGGGAAAAGTGCATGGGGGTGTGAAGGTGGGAATTCAGCCCAATTGGAGTTATCAAGGCCATTTTTCCCACCACAGTGAAAACATACATTGCTAGGAAAAGGAAGAATCAGGAGAAATTGGAGATATAGATGGTCTGTTAACCCCAACAGTATGAATTCAGTCATGAAAGAGCCATTTCCAGTTACCATTTTGCTCTGGGTGGTGTCTGGGATTTAAAAAAAAAATTTACATCAGAGTGCAAGCCTGAACTTCCCACCAGATCTCCTCCTATGAGTGGGCTAAACATGGGGAATGTCTCAGACTATCCCAACATTGACCAATAGAATTTGCCTTTACCCCAGATACCAAGTGACAGAAATCTTCCATTATTAGAGTCCTTGAAGCTTAATATAGTAATAAGCAGCTATAACTTACCTACAGAGTGAAATCCAATGCTGCCAAAGGAAGTCATAATGGGTGGAAAAATCAAGAGAAAAAAGAAAAACGGACAAGGACAGTTTCATTCTCTCACATGTCCTCATCATTTTATTCACCCTAACCAGTAAAATTGGAGGCAGAGTTGCTAGGAACCCAGAGCTGGCCTCTCATGCAGATTAGACCCTCATGGAGTGGGAACCATGAGGAATGTATCAGTATCCAACCAGGCTCGAGGAGAGGTTCAGTAGCTGCCCCAAGTCACAGAGTAAAAGCCATAAGTCTACATGAGTGAGTATTGCCTCCATGGAGCAGGAAATTGCACACTGAGATATGGGAATTCTGAGGCCCCTACTATCAACATTCTCTGTTACTCCTCAAAACAGATTCTTACACTATTTTCATTTGAGGGTTAGGACTATATAAAATGTGGGGGATGCAGCATGTCTTAATCCCTGGGCTTCTATCTCAAAATAAGGAGGACACAATATGAATAAAATTCAGAAACTCATACTTCTTAGACAAGAAAACCTCTGAACTTCCTTCTCTCTGTTATTCTCACATGTGTTCCTGGAAGAGAAACTTGAAGTTCTTAGACTGGTTCCTTTGATTCTAATTGAATGCACACCAGATAATCTGTTAGGTCCTGGAAACTGTTCTGAGCTAAAGAACATAATTTCTGATTTTAATGTAGGTTAAATCCAAAATGAGCAGAAAACTGAAATAATGACAGCAGAAAGCAATAACACAGGAAATACAAAACCATTACATAAAAATCTGTTACTTGGGAAGCGGCTGTGGCTCAATCAGTAGGGCTCCCGTTTACCATGTGGGAGGCCCCGGGTTCGGTTCCCGGGGCCTCCTGGTGAGGGCAGGCCCGCCCGCATGGCATGGTTAGCTGACCCAGCGAGCACAGGCAGCAGGGGGGAGATAAATGAATAAATAAATAAAATCTTTAAAAAAAAAAAAAAAATCTGTTACTTTAAATCTGTGCTTTTAAGATCAATAGAAGCGACACTGCCCTACACAGCCTGATTATGCAAAAAAGAGAAAATACACAGACCATCAAGATCCCAAGTATGGGAGGTCATTGCTACAGATCCAACGGCACTAAGACAAAATCAAGGGAACATGACAAACAATTTATGCTAATTATCCAGTCAACAAATGAAATGGATAAATGCTTTGAGAAGAACGGGGCAACCGGCGTGGCCGTACATCTATTAACCTCTGTGCTGGTGGAGAAAAGCCGCAGACGGAGCAGCCGAAGCAGAACCAGCGACGAGGCCCGGAAGAGAGGGGAGAGAAGGGCCTGTGTCACCATCGTGCCCTGCCATATGCGCGACTGCCCCCAGCTGAGCGCAGGGAGAAAGTGAGCGTGGAGAAGACAGAGTCAAGCCGCCATGGTGCCTTGCCACATGGCAGGAGTCCCGAACCACCAGCAGCCAGCCTGCAGGGAGAAAGCTCCGCCTGAAGCCTTGATTTGGACGTTTTTCCCAGCCTCAGAACTGTGAACTTTTTACCTAATAAATTCCCATTATGAGGGCCAAGCCATTTCTGGTATATTGCTCCCAGCAGCCTAGTAAAATAAAACAATACCTATGGCCCATTTTTTATTATTAGAGAAGGTGTAGCTTTGCAGAGAAGTCATAGTGTAACCCAGACACCACAAGGCACAATGGTGGTTTTGCTCTCTCCCAGGTCCATTGATTTCAGCTTCTGGAGGCTTCTCTCTGTCACTGTGGCTTTTTCCCTGTGTCTGTTACTCATTATTCCTCAATTTATAAAGGACACCAGTCAGAGGATTAAGACCCATCCTGGGTCATGCCCTGATGGTGCAAACTAATTTAACGACCCATAACCTGATCAAAGGTTCACAATAGCTTCAGTTTAAGAACATAATTTCCTGGGGTCCACAAAAGACTAAAACCAACACAGATGTTAATGTTAAATCTGTAAGTCATTTAGTAGAGGACAAGAGGTAAAAATCTTTGTGACATAGGGCTTTGCAAAGATGATGAAGTTGAGATACTAAAAGACCAATCCATAAAACAAGAAAACAAAACTGCTAAATTGGAAGTTTTCAAAAATTAACACTTATTGCCCTGAGAAAGATAATAAAAGGAATGAAAATACAAGTCACAGACTGAGAGAAAACTTTTAAAATCTTACAAGCAATGGGAAACTTGCACCCAGAATTTATAAAGAACTCTTAGAATTTAAGAAAACAAACCACCCTTTAAATAAATGAGCAATATATGTGAACCAACTACTTAACAAAAAAGATTGTAATATTTTTGTAGCAAAGGCAAAGAAAGTACTATATCAATGCTAAAGGTAAAAAAAAGAAAATGGGATTTAGTTTTATGATGTGAATATGAACAAGCTTTTTTTCCATTTTCTTCATTAACAAGGAGACCTTGGTCATATCGTTTAACTAATCTGTGCCCATTTATTCATCTTACTGAACACTGGAGAAATAATTGAGTTTGTTTTTAGGATTAAAATAGATAAATGTGTCTGACAAGAATTTTTTAAAGTAATGCTTCCTTAATTTGTTAAGCTGCCCTTTGTCTTTTATTTTTTGAAGCTGAAATAAAGTATACTAAATAAAAAGATATTGGATCACAACACATGAAAAGATGCTCAATGTCATTTTTCATTAGAAATTAGAATTCTTAAATTCATTATGGTAAGAGAAATAAAAATAATATACATACTTTTTTTTAACTTTATTTTGTACATTTAATAATTGAAAACATAAGCAATTAAAAACTAAAAAGTAAACACAGATGGATAAATATATACATTTCTCAATTAAAATACATACTTTTTGATTCAATATATATGACATTCAGGAAAAGGAAAATATAAGAATAGAAATCACATCAATAGCTTCTAATCTCTGGGGGTGGGGAAAGGTTTAACTATAAAGCAGCATGGAGGAATGTCTTGATTTTGGTGATGATTTCTCTAATACGTGTTTGGCAACACTTACAGAACTCTAAACCAAGAACTGAATTTTATTCTAAAAGAAAATTTAAACTCACACATAAAATGAATTTCCACGTCACATTTCACATCTATGAGAATTAGCTAAAATTAGAAAAAACTGTTGGTGTAGACGTGAAACAATTTCAAGTTACCTATATTAATGGTAGGAATACAGAATAGTAAATCACCTGAGAAACAGTTTGAAGGTTTCTTATATAAAGTTAAACAAAGACTTACCATATCATGTAACAATTCAACAACTGGATATTTCCCAAGGAAAATGAAAATATATAATTCAAAATGACTTGCACATACATACTAATAACAGCACATTAATTTTGCCTAAAATCTGAGCTCAATCCCAATAGCCATCAAGTAGAGAATGGATAAGCAAATTGTAGTATAATCATACAAATGATATTGCTCAGCACTAATAAAAATAAACTACTGGGACATAAGTAAATGGAATGTAAAAATATGATGAGTGAAGGAATTCAAACACAGAGAGCAAATACTGATTTCTTTTTTTTTTTTAAGATTTTATTTATTTATTCATTTATCCCCCCCTTGCTGCTTGTGCTCGCTGGGTCAGCCAACCACGCCGTGCGGGTGGGCCTGCCCTCACCAGGAGGCCCCGGGAACCGAACCCAGGACCCCCCATATGGTAAACGGGAGCCCCACTGATTGAGCCACAGCCGCCTCCCAATACTGATTCTATTCTATGAAGATCTAGAATGTGCAAAGGTGAATCTATCAGGATAGAAATGACAACAATGTTGTCTGAAAGTATGTTGTGAGAAGTGGCTCCAAAAGGGAAGAGGAAATAGGACAGAAGCCTATGTCATGTTCCTGTTTGAAATTAGATGGGTGTGCACTTAAAGACCCATCCAGCTGTATACTTAAGATATGTAAATTTTACTATACGTAAATTATACCTCCAAAATTTAAACTAGAAATTTTATAAGCTCAATATTTCGAACTAATTATTGTTCAAAAAATCCATTACGGAAAACTATTATGGTTCCTTTTTGTAACCCATCTCTAAACTCTAAAACTGACATCAAAGAAGAAATCCAAACCCTTCCACGTGCCCATTAAAGGAATAAACCAGGCTAGTTGGAGCAGCAGTTTTACGCAGCACAGGGCTCTGATGTCTGCATAAAAGAAATTCTTCCATTCAATTAGTTCTATGACTTGGAGAAAGCCAGCGAATCAGGAAAACGTAGTGGGAATGCAGAAGTGAAGCAGGTGAACTGCCCACTACTGCTTCTAATTTTAGCCTATCGCCCTTCAGAGCGACAGCCTCAGCTGCAGCCTGGGGGCCTCTGATCGGCGACGGTCGTGCGCGTTATTTCATAGTGGGATACACCTTAAGGCGCATTATGATCATAGAATTAACACACGGCAGAAGGCCCAATTAAGCGTCCTCCAAAGCTGACAAAATGTGTCACCTAACAGTCTGCTGTAACCGCAGCCAGATTTTATTAGTTCAGTCTACATTAAAATAGATTTAATTTGTGTAACATTTATGTAATCTCAGCATCTTTTAAAATATCGAAAACAAAATAGATGTAATTTGAAAAAAAATTTTTAAATGACTTATTCTTATAAGAACAGTTTATGATTTTTTTAAATAAAAGCAATGCCGATAATTGATCCAGACAAAATATAGGTATGAAAGAGGGGAGAGACTTCTCTGGACACAGACCTTTTCCAACAGCGAACTGCGCTCTGGCCTGATGGTAACGAGCCCACTGACATCAACGCGCTCGTGCTGTTATTTTTGTAAGTTCAAATGAACTAGTTAACGTCTCAGACAACGTCGAAAACTGATCTTTAGTGAAGACTGAGCCAAGGAGGAAATGTGCTCCCTGGGGACTCGTCACCCAAAGCCTGGGACATGACAACTGGCCCCAAAGATGGGATCCGTGAAAGCAAGGGAGGCGCAGTGCCCACGCCCGGGCACCCCAGCAGGGATGGACAGACTCCCCGGGAGGGGGAAGGTGCAGGGCCGGGCCCACCCTGACCTGGGGAGCCGACCCCGAGCGCCCAGGCAAACTGATTAGGAAACGCGTTCCTGCTTCTGCCTGTCACGGAGGAGGTTAAAAGACCCCCCCACCGCACCCCACCAGGCCCCGGGACCAGCGACCAACAGAGTCCACAGGCCCCAAACAGCGGGCGGCCCGGCCCCGGCCCCGGCCCCGGCCCCGGCCCCGCGGGGGCGCCCGCGGCTTCCGGCTGCGCCGCACGCCCGGGCCCGTCAGCTCCCGGCGCCGCGTCCTGCGCGCGGGGGCCAGCGGCGTGCGGGGCAGCAGCGGCTCGGCTGCGCAGGAGCGTGCCCCGCAGGCCACGGCACCGCGGAAGTACGTCCTACGCCTGCTCGGAGCCCGAGGCCGCGCCCCGCTGCTCGCAGGTGAGCAGCCGCAGAGAGGGTGAGGCCACTCCCGAGCTTAAAGACCCCCTCAGGGTCCTCCAGAAGAAAGCGGGCTGGGCCCGAGGCCCGGAGAGCAGCTTGTCAGCGGGGCCCGTACGGCCTGGGCAGCTCCGAGCTGCCGGGGGCTGCGGCGGGACCGCGGAGCCGCCCCCACCCGGCTGCGCACCGCCGGACGAGCCCCACGCAAGCCACCCAGCCCCAAGGCCTTAGTCATTTTTGAGGGGAGCCCTCACCACAAGACAAGCCCTGTTGGCAACAGCCCCTAATGTAAATCATGCCTGACAGGCACTCACCACCCTGAAAAATACAAAAACGCAAACACCCACTAGGTGTTGAAGGCAGCAGCCTGCCCTCCCTACCCAGAACAACCTGCTTCACAGGGAAATACAGTGCCCGCGGTGCCCAGCTGAGCTGCCCACAGCTGACCAGGGCACCTGTGCTGGCAGCTGTGCCAAGGAGGGCTTCTTAGGTGGATCATCTCTGACAGATCTCTTGCCTTCTTGAGGCTTTCCTTGATGCTGATATGACACATCAGTGCACACACCAGGACAAACAGGCTCCAGAGCCTCAACAACGGCCGGCCTCCTGTAGCCACAGGAGTTCAGCCTTGTTTTAGTTGCTAAATGCTGCTGGGAGCAATGTATCAGAGATGGGTTGGCTTTGACAATGGGAATACGTGGGGTTGAAAGTTTACAGTTCTGAGGCCCTGAAAGTGTCCAAATCAAGGCATCATCACAGATGCTTTCTCACGGAGCTGCAGCTGGGGGTGATGAGGCACATGGCAGGGCACAATGGCATCGTCTGCTGGTCTCCCTCTCCTCCCTCAGGCTCACTCTCTGCCATAGCTGTAGCTGTGCCCACTTGTCTCTCTCTTCCCCTCCCAGCCACCTTGCTTCATTGACCAACAGGCCAATGTAGAAATGTGACCAGTAGAAATGTGAAATCACACCTCAAAAAGTACAGGTGATCTTCACCTCCATCAAATTTCTGATATACAATTAAAATAAAAAAAAAAAAAAAAAAAAAAAAAGCCAAGAGACTCCACAGCCATTCTGCCTCAAACTCTTCTCTCTCAGGGTTTCCACCTTGGCCAAGGAGCCCCAACGCTTTGTTGTGTTTGGGGCTTTGAATAACAGAGTCCACAAGAGCAATGTTGCCCCCTTGACTCGATGTACACTGTCTTCTATTTAAACAGGTTAATTTAAACAGCACTCTCATAGAAATAACTTTAAAGCATGTTGGTATCATTGACACTTTTTAGTCCACAGGCCATAGAGCCAAATGACTGAGAGGGACTTTGTCTCTCTATATACATGTAGACTAAATACAGGTATAAGGGAGGGGAGAGGCTCCCCTAAATTCTGAATGTTGTCTCCAGAGTCCCTCCCACTCAATCATGTGCACAACCCCTGACTATAAAGTGCCTGCAACGCCAACATGCTCCTATTGTTACTCTCCTAAGAGTGCTGCTTAAATAAACTTGGTGAAGCATCAGATGGTGCCTAAGACTCAGCTTTGATGTGAATAAAACCAAGTAAGAAACTTGTCCCTGGGAACTTGACACCCAAATCTGCAAACACAACCAAAGCAAATTTCAATATGAATAATTTCAATTTAACTGTATGGCTAATGTGATGTGTCAAAGAACATAAAAATATAATTTTTAAAACTTGAAATTAAATTAAAGCCAGGTGTGCAAAGAAGCAGGAAAATACAACTCATATTATGTAAAATAGCAATTTGAAGAAAAATACCCAGAAATTACATGTAAGTGAAAGTTAGTAGACCAAAGGAATAAAGCAACATATCTTGTTTGTTTAAGGAGGAAGAGGAAAGGGCACACAGAGTAGAGACATGAAAGAGGCAAAAAATTCAAATTACAATTTTAAGATGAAAAATTCCACATGTGAAATATAAAGTACAATGAATGGGATTAACATCAAATCAGACAGCACAGAATACATTATTATTGAACTTGAATTGGTAGAAATACAAAAAGAAAGAGAAAAAATACCAAATAAAAGAACAAAGCATTACTGAGAAAATTTCAAGTGTCTAATACATGAATATTTGGATTCCCAAAAAAGGAGGGGACCAGAGAAAATATTTGAGTAAATAATTACTCAAAATTCCCAAGTCCTGAAAATGCCCCCAAATTATACCTATCTTTCCCTCTCCTTCCCCTCAGAACCTCCAGTTGCCAGTGTCTCCACATCAATGATAAAAGTTCTTCCATTGCTAGAATCACAATAAGTCCATAGTAGAATAACAGTAAGTCTACTCTAGTCCATTTTCAATTGCCCAATCCTGAGGATTCTGGTATGGTGATGCCCACACTGCTTCTAATTGAGAGAGGGCTTAGATCCTGTGGGGCAGATGGATGGGACTATCTTACTTGCAGTCACAGACTCTCTCTGTTCTTTGAGATGGTCATTGCCCATCATCATCTCCTTGTTAGCTGTCCTGGGTGAGTCCAAAGAACTGGAGAGTAGGTGTTGCAACTCTGTTGAGATTCAGGGCCCAACTGGTACATGGGAAGCCCGAAGATTTAAGTCTCTTGGACATACATCAATCAACTCTAGTACTAACTGTCGGTTCAAACAGAAGGGGCAGAAGAGCCTTGTATAGGGAAAACACAACTGAGTCCAACTCTGTCACAATGGGGAGCATAAATTTCAAAGTAGGGTCCACTGGCTGGGGACCAAACTCCTGAGCTGTCTGCCCTGCCTATAGTGCCTGGATGTTTCCAGGGCCCTCAGGAGCCTTGCTATTTGAGGCAATTTTTACTTTGGGAGTCAACGAGATTCTGCTGAGATGTGCACAAGCATAACCTCTGGAATGACCTCCAGACTCACTTTGAAGTCTCTTAGCCATATAAACTCATTTGTCTTTACCCTTTCCCCCTTTTGGTCAAGGTCTTCTTCCAGTTGCATTGCTAGTTGGTGCTTAGTGGTAATCCCTCGGTGCCAGGGAGGCTCATCCCTGAGAGTCATGTCCCACACTGGGGGTAAGGTAATGTGTTTACATGCTGAGTTTGGCTTAGAGAGAGGCCACATTTGAACAACAAAGAGGCTCTCAGGAGGTAACTCTTAGGCACCCTATAATACTACACTAAGTTTCAATTTCAAAAGTAAATGTTCATAAGTACAGTCATTAATATCAAGGGCCTATCAATGGTTCATCCTCCTTCACTATTTTTCTAACTTCTTTTGTGATATTTTCTTTAACCCATTGGTTGTTGAAGAGTATATTGCTCAATTTCCACATATTTGTAAAATTTCCAGTTTTCTTTTTGTTATTGATTTCTAGTTTTAAGATGTGGTCAGAGAAGATACATTTTATGATTTCAATCTTCTTAAATTTATTATTTTTTAAAGATTTATTTTATTTATTTTATTTCTCCCCACCCCCTCATTGTTTGCATTTGCTGTGTCTATTCATTGTGTGCTTGTCTTCCTTTTAGGAGGCATTGGGAACCGAACCCAGGACCTCCCAACTGGTATGTGGGAGCTCAATCGCTTGAGCCACATCTGCTTTCTTCTTAAATTTATTGAGACTTGATTTGTGGCCTATTTTGGTTCACTAGGCTGCCAAAATGCAATGTATCAGAAATGGGTTGGCTTTTACAATGAAGATTTATTTGTTTGCAAGCTTACAGTTCTGAGTTTGTGAAAATGCCCAAATCTAGGCATCATCAGGCAATGCCAGCTTCTCACTGTCACATGGCCTAACATATGCTCTATCATGGAAAATGAACCATATGCACTTGAGAAGAATGTGTATTCTGCTGTTGTTGGGTGAAATATTGTATATCTGTAGGATCTAGTTGCTTTGTGGTTTTGTTCAAGTTTTATCTTTTCTTATTGATCTTCAGTCTAGATGTTCCATACAGTATTGAAAATGGTGTATTGAAATCTCTAACTATTAGTCTAGAACTGTCTATTTCTCCCTTCAATCCTATCAATATTTGATTTATATGTTTTGGGGCCCTGTTTGATATGTTTGATTGCTTATCTTCTTGTTTAATTGACCATTTTATCAATGTATAATGTCCTTCTTTGTCTCTTGTAACAGCTTTTGACTTAAAGCCTATTTTTTGACATACAAAAAGACAAGTCATATTTACTTTACTCAAGCTTTCACATAAGAAGTTGAACAAAATGATCTGTAGTTGAAGACATTATCAGAAATGTTAACATTGTTTAATGTACCCCTTCCTTGCCCAGAAGTAGAAAAACACTTATCTAAATGAAACAATAAGAATGACCGTTCTTAGAGTAGGTTTACCAATTACCTAGTACATGGAGATAAAGTCCATATAGGTTAGATATAAAATAATAAATGAATCTACTAATTTCCTACAGGTGATGGGAATCCTACTGATGTGTTGATGTCTCCAAGACCTCTTAAGATCTGGGTATCACTTTTCAGCAACTATAAAAACAGCCATAGGTACTCCCATAACTCCCATAGGCACTGCCCCCCACCTTTTTTCCCTCAGCTATTTTAACAGCTAAAAGAGGCCAAAATACAATTTCCCAACTCCCAGGCTGCATGACTGTCAGCCCCAGTAGCTCCTTGGGCAATCAGAATTCCAAAGCATACTCATGCCCCCAATTGCCATCTAAATAGAAAAACAAAAATGGCTTTGGATGAGGCATTTAGGTGATTTGCCTCAAAGAATCATAAAATATCTGGCTCAAGCGATTGAGCTCCCACCTACCACATGGGAGGTCCCTGGGTCAGTCCAGTGCCTCCTAAAGAAGACAGTGAGCTGGCATGATGGGCAGGCACGGCAAGCTGATGCAACAAGAGACACAAGAAGGAAAATGTAATGAGAGACACAAGAAAGCAGGGAGCAGGGATTCCCGGTGCCTCCTAAAGAGGATGAGCAAGACAGCAAGCTGACTCAGCAAGAGACACAAAAAGAAAAACACAATGAGAGACACAACAAAACAGGGAACGGAGGTGGCTCAAGTGATTAGGTGCCTCCCTCCTATATTGGAGGTCCTGGGTTCAGTTCTAGGTGCCTCCTAAAGAAAGAAGGAAGACGAACAGACATAGCAAGTGCAAACAATGAGGGGGGTAGGGAGTTATAAATAAAATAAATCTTTAAAAAAAAAAAAAGCACAGGGAGGAAATAACTTTACATCTACCATTGCCATGAACTCCAATTTCCTCAGAAAATGCAGGGCACAGTGCTCTTCCACTATGGTAGAAGCATATTTCCACTTTTGGCCAAGCCTGTGGGGAGCAGGGATCTCTGATCTCCCCTTCCCAAGGAGCAGGAATTGCAAGTAGGATCATCTTATTAATAAGTATGGGTAAACGTTCCCTGAACTTGTGATATAAAGTACTCAGGTTCCTTAGCAGTAATTTGAGTTTGTGTGTGTGTGTGAAGAGGGAAACACTGGGCGAGGGGGATTTCTCATTTTCCATACGTCTTTAAATTTGGAGAAATTAGAAGGAGTATTTGGCTATGTTGTGGGGATGGGTGAGAACAGAACCCTAGCATTTGCAAAAGATGAGCACAAATGCTGGTGCCTTGGATTTCTGATCATCAACACAAGACAGAAAGCCTACTTAACAACCATCTGTGACAGTAGGGGAACAGGAATCCTAGGGCCTCTCTTGTAAAGAAAGAGAAAAAGACACAACTATTCTCTTTTCTCAAGCAAACAGCAAAGTTCTAAGTGAAGAAAGTACCTCATTTCTGTTTGGAAAACGTAGAGAAACATTAAATGCAGAAACTCTCAAACAATTGTAGACTCACACAGAAGTTCAAAATATGCAAGTTAGTCATTGTTTCTCAGTCTACTGACACTTTACCTGAGACAAGTTACCCTCTCCCTTCTAGGTGTTCTGAGCAGATTTATATTCTGATTTCAATGAGAGGAGAAAGGGAATGAGGGAGACTGCAAAAGGGGGAAATCGGTGGGGAAGTTGAGGAATTGAAAGGTCTGGAAAATGACCAATGAAAGAAGGTGGTAACTGAACAGCCCCAACTAGACTGGGCAGACCCTTCAAGGACATCCATGTCTCACCCCTGGGGGCCTGGCACAAGCTGGGCACCTGTTAAATACTTCATTTGAGTAGCTGAGGTGAAGAAAAACAATACATCATTAGAGCCCGCGTGGTTCAAGCCTTAATACCCAATGGCTCATTCTAACTCTGACTCCACTGCTCTTAGAAGCCTGCAATGGCTTTGAAAGATCTTGGTAAAGAGGCTGCCTTTGATTTTTCTGTAGCTGTCATCATCGTGGCCAACACTGATTTCTGGGGCTTTAAAAGCAGGGAAAGTACTGCTGAAGTGGATGATGATTCTGAACTGTTATAATGGCCATACACATTACTCAATGGGATCCCCCCAAAACAGAACAGATTTTATCGATTTTGTTTGCTAGATGTTCTCTGTGATTCAAGTTCGGCTTTAGCATTTGCTACCCAAAATGAGTTCCCCCAAACAAATAAAACTTGTTAGTGCTGGTTTGACAGAAAAGAATACAAAGCAGCCATACATAGATCTCTCAGGAACTTACCACAACTCTCAATAATATTAACTCTACTGTCATTATCACATTTTGCTTTATCCCCTAGTTTGAAGCCTTCACACAGGATTTCTGATTTCATAATTCTATGAGAATGACTCCACTCTTTTCTCCAAAGGGCTCATTATTTTTAGTTTTTTGGTGCATGACTCAACATGAAGCTCTTAAGAGCTGCCTATTTTTAAATGGTTCATTAGTTTCAGTTTCCATTTGCTAAGTTCCCAGACAACAAGTGGAAAAAAGGGATGGATCTTCACACAAGTCACATTGAAGATAAAAATAAATTATCCCATTACTGAGAAGCTCTCTTTAGGTTTCCTATCAACACTTACAGAGCCAGTTTCCTCTTTGGTTTGCTTTTCATATATGTCATACTTCTTCCAGGGCAGGGTATCATCATACTGGTCTCCAAACCAGTATGATTTTAAAATCTTGTCAGGGTCAGGAATGGGAGGAAATACAGTCATCTTGAGCCTTTTTAGGTAAAGCAGAAGGACTCTGATTGCACCTGCCAAAATGATGGGAATGGTGAGTAATATGGTGTAGTAGAATGCAGAATTGGCCTTATTACTGATACTCATTGCTTGACTCCAGTTACTCCAGAGTTTGTCATCCTTATGGCATAAAATTATCTGTTTTGACTCTTATTCTGACTGTGTTCAAAGTATCAGGACCATAAAGCAAATTTCCTCACTCCAGGTTGCCCTCAAATTCAAAACTATGACATTTAATTTTGGTATCTTCAACACTGAAAATAACATATGTCTCAGTTCAGCTGTTACTGACTTTGACTTGAGAAGATAAGTACCTGCTAAGAAAATTCTGTGGATTCTCCCATTCTACATACAAGCTACCCATTTGGAAGGAAAGATTTAACATGTGGAAGATCAGGTTTCACATGGGAAGTTAAAGGTTTAAGGATGGTCTAATTTTTCCTGCATCATCCTTGACCATTATTTGGACACTATGTTGTTCAAAACTGAACTTTAGTAAGATCAAAAGAGCAGCAAAACAAAATCATTTAGACCATATCGGCAGAAGAGAGAAGTGTTAAGCAACTGAGATTTTGTATAAATACCCAAGAGGGAGTCAACAGTAAAATCTCCAGTAAAATCAATCACACATTGAAAAACCTTAGAGGATGGGAATGCATAGAAAATAATATTCAGGGCACACTGAAAAATAATCAAATATCATTGTGCATAAGAAAAAAAAATACTTATTGAAATTTATATCCTTGTCTGTCAATCAATCATGATTCAAGAAAAGATATATTGACTGTTCTCCAAAACAGTATTGCAGAAAATCATAGCATTAAATGAGACCTGCAGATTACTAACCTTAATCAGGAAGCTCATGGGAAACAAATCTGATTATATGTTCTTGTCTTTGTCCGAAATCCAGAAGAATCCTTTCACAATATTCTGTGCATTTATGGCCACTGCTCTTTAGGAGAGATATGATAGGCCTTACAAAGATCCAAAGACACATGTAGAATAAAAGGCACAACCAGTGTGTTGACCTTCTTCATAGATGTTTTCACATTCAAGAATTACCACTGACTCAGGATCACTTACAAAGGGTGAGATGCACTTTTCCACCAAAATGCTAGGCCTCCCACTTTCATTGCTGCTATACTGGAACCCTACCTGTAGACAAATCCTCTTCCAGGCATGCTTTTTACTTTATAGTTTTTAATTGTTTATATTTTCAATTATTAAATGTACAAAATAAAGTTTAAAAAAAAGTTAAAAAAATAAAAATAAATGTACCCCACTAAAACAAACAAACAAAAAAATAAAAAGTAAACACAGATAAATAAATATATACATTTCTCAATTAAATGTAATGGATACATATAAATTTTTTTTTAAATCAGACAATATATTACACAATATATTTGGTTCATAGTAACGCATTCATACAGTATTTGTCCTTTTGTGTCTGGCTTGCTTCACTCAACATAATGTCCTCCAGGTTCATCCATGTTGTCATATGCTTTACGACTTCATTTCTTCTTACAGCTGCATAATATTCCATCATGTGAATAGACCACAGTTTGTTTATCCATTCATCTGTTGATGGACACCTGAGTTGTTTCCAACTTTTGGCAATGGTGAATAATGTGGCTATGAACATCGGTGTGCAGATGTCTGTTCGTGTCACTATTCTCAGTTCTACTGGGTATATACCCAGTATTGGTATTGCTGGGTCACTGGCAAGTCTATATTCAACTTCTTTAGGAAATGCCAAACAGTCCTCCACAGTGGCTGTACCATTCTGCATTCCCAGCAGAATAAGTGTTCCTATCTCTCCACATCCTCTCCAATACTTGTAGTTCCCTGTCTTTTTAATAGTGGCCATTCTGATAGGTGTGAAATATCTCATTGTAGTTTTGATTTGCATTTCCCTAATCATGAGTGATGTTGAGCATTACTTCATGTGTTTTTTTTTTTTTTTGCCATTTGTATTTCTTCTCTTGACAAATGTCTATTCAAGTCTTTTGCCCATTTTTTAATTGGGTCATTTGTCTTTTTTTTTTTTTTTTTAAAGATTTTATTTATTTATTCATTCATCCCCCCCCTGCTGCTTGCGCTCGCCGGGTCAGCCAACCACGCCGTGCGGGCGGGCCCGCCCCCACCAGGAGGCCCCGGGAACCGAACCTGGGGCCTCCCATATGGCAAACGGGAGCCCTACTGATTGAGCCACAGCCGCTTCCCTCATTTGTCTTTTTATTGTTGAGTTGTAACATCTCTATATACCCTGGATTTTAAACCCTTATCAGATATGTGATTTCCAAATATTTTTTCCCATTGCGTTGGCTGCCTTTTCACCCTTTTGACAAAATCCTGTGAGGAGCAAAAGTGTTTAATTTTGAGGAGGTCCCATTTATCTATTTTTTTCTTTTGTTGTATGTGCTTTGGGTGTAAGGACCAAGAAACCACCACATACTACAAGGTCTTGAAGATGTTTCTTTCCCCTACATTTTCTTCTAGTAGTTATATGGTCCTGGCTTTTATATTTAGATCTTTGATCCATTTTGAGTTGGTTCTTCTATAGGGGGTGAGATAAGGGTCCTCTTTCATTCTTTTGGTTATATATATCCAGTTCTCCCAACACCATTTGTTGAAGAGACTGTTTTGTCCTGTTAACAGGGACTTGGTAGGTTTGTCAAAAACCAATTGACCATATAGGTGAGAGTTTATTTCTGGGTTCTCAGTTCCATTCCACTGATTGATGTGTCTATCTTTATGCCAGTACCATGCTGTTTTGACCACTGTAGCTTTGTAATATGTTTCAAGGTCAGGCAGTGAAATTCCTCCCACATTGCTCTTCTTTTTTAGAATGCTTTTGGCTATTCGGGTGCACTTACCCTTCCAGATGAATTTGGTAATTGCCTTCTCTAATTCTGTAAAGTAAGCTGTTGGGATTTTGATTGGTATTGCATTGACTCTATAAATCAGTTTGGGTAAGATTGACATCTTCATGATATTTATTTTTCCAATCCATGAACACGGAATGTCTTTCCATTTGTTTAGGTCTTTTAAAATTTCTTTTAGCATTGTTTTGTAGTTTTCTGCATATAGGTCCTGTACTTCTTTGGTTAAATTAATTCCTAGGTGTTTGAGTCTTTTTGTTGCCATTGAAAATGGAATTTTTACCAATTTCCTCCTCAGATTGTTCAGTACTAGTGTACAAAAATGTTACTGATTTTTGCACGTTGATCTTGTATCCTGCCACTTTGCTGAACTCATTTATTAACTCAAGAAGCTTTGTCCTGGATACTTCAGGGTTTTCTAAGTACAGGATCATGTCATCCACAGTGAAAGTTTTACTCCTCTTTTCCTGTTTGGATGCTTTTAATTATTTTTCTTGTCTAATTGCCCTAGCTAGAACTTCTAGTACAATATTGAATAACAGTGGTGACAGTGGGCATCCTTGTCTTGTTCCCGATTTTAGAGGAAAAGATTTTAACCTTTCCCCATTGAGTACGATGTTAGCTGTGGGTTTTTCATATATGCCTTTTACCATATTAAGGAATTTTCCATCTATTCCTATCTTTTGAAGTGTTTTTTATAAAAAAAGGATGCTGGATTTTGTCAAGTGCCTTTTCTGCATCGATTGCTATGATCATGTGTTTTTTTCCCTTCCATTTGTTAATGTGGTGTATTACATTGATTGATTTTCTCATGTTGAACCAGCCTTGCATACCAGGAATAAATCCCACTTGATCTTGATGTATAAGTCTTTTGATATGCTGTTGGATTCAAT
>JAKSZT010054317.1:2008670-2049560 GCA_026826555.1 Tolypeutes matacus
AGCAAAGACGGGGAGGGGGGGACGGGTGTGAAAATGGATAAAAGTAAATAAATAAATAAATCCTTAAAAAAATGTATAGGGGAGGACGATAGGGACTATAGTTAGTAGTAATACTTTGACAATGCTCTTTCATGATTTGTTAACAAATGTTTCACAACAATGCAGAGTGTTTGTGTGTGTGGGTGATGTGTGGGAGCATGTTTGATTTTATGCATGTTTGTTTTGTAAGTTCACGATGTTTACTGAACACTTATAGTTTATGTATGTTCATGTATGAATGATATACTTAAATTGTTTTAAAAATAAATAAATAAATAAAATATTTTTTTTTAAATGTTGTGAAATGTCCATACTCCAAGGATGATGCAAGCCTCAGAAACTTCAGCTAAAACACCTTGCTAATACTGTAGTGTCCATGCTTCATTGGCTTTCTCATCTGAAACTCTCGATGCTAGAAGACATTGACCAAGTAAGGGTTCCAAAAACAAAAGGACTGATCTTAGAATTTTATGCTAAAAAAAAATAATTCACACGTGAAGGGAGAGTAAGAATTTTCATACCTGCATAAGTCAAAAGTATAACTCAATTATACTCCTAGAAAAATTCCTCAAGAGTAGTAATCATTCCCAATAGAACTGTGGGTCATGTCTCCAAAGACAAGTAAAAGACTACTTATAGAAGTTTCAGTCATAAGAGTGAAAACGGAATATAGTCCCGTGGCCCATCAATAAGAGAATGGACAGACAACACGTGGTCCATCCACATTTTGGTGTCCTGCTCAGAAAAAAAAAGCAACTGCTGATACATGCAGCAATTCTGATGACTCTCAAAAATAGTACAATGAGTGAAAGAAGCCAGACCTCAAAACAGCAGAGCATATGATTTCATTTATATGAAGACGAAGATCAGGCAAAACTTATTAGAACAGTGGTGACCTTTGGTGGGTGAGATTGCCCAGGAAGGGATATGGGGTTCTGGAACTACATTCTACCTTAACGTGCAGGACAGAAATAAAGGTGTGCATATATGAAATTAATTGAACTGTACAATTAATATCAGGGAACTTTATACCTGTATTTGTATATATGTCATACTTCAATTTTAGAAAGGTTTAAAATACAACTGTGCGCCAGTTTATGCAATACAGGTGATCCATACTGTTGTCTTAAACACTCTCAAAACAAAATAAAGACAAAAGAAATGGATCTGCCACTGTCCTTGTAGAAGTCACGATGCTTCCAGCTGCCAGAAACAGCAATCCCACCTCAAACTAATTAATGACGTCAGAGACTGTTTTCACTCACACGCCTGGAGAGTTAGTGGGATGGTCTAGCTTCAAGTTCAGTTTGCTCTAACAGTCCAACAATGTCTCCAAGTTCGTAGCTTCTTTTCATCTTTCGCCTTGGCAATGTGCAATGCTGGCTTTCCTTAAGTTGGTCCCTTCTTGGAAATAACATGGCTGTCAGAGAGGCTCGGCCTCTTTGTCTGTGCCTCCTCAGCCTCCTTCATGTTTCCCAAGTTTCCTGTAACAAACCACTACAAACCTGGTGGTTTAAAACAAGAGACATCTATTCTCTCACATTGGAAGGCAGAAGCTTAAAATCAGTGTCAGTGGACTGCAGTCAGGGTGTTGGTCGGGCCACACTCCCAACAAGGCCTGCAGGGGAGGCTGTGCCTTAGCCCTTCCAGCTTCCAGTGGCTGCATCGCTGCAGTCTGTTTCTGTGGCCACATTTCTTTCTTCTATGTCACATCTCCCTCTGCCTTCTTCTCATAAGTACATAGGATTGCATTTAGGATCCACTCAAACCCAGGAATGTCTCCTCAGTCAAGAATCCTCAAATAATCACACCTGCAAAATCCTTGTTTCTATATAAATAACATTTACAGGTTCCAGGGATTAGGGCCTGATATCTTTGGGGCATTTTTCAGCCTACAACTTTCTATTTTTTTTTTTTCAGGAGGTACCAGGGATTGAACCCAGGACCTCATATATGGGAAGCAGGTGCTCAACCAGTGAGCTATATCCACTCCCCAGTAAGAGTTGGTTTTTCCATTTGTTTTGTTTTTAGGAGGTACTGGGGATCAAACCCAGGACCTTGTACATGGGAAGCAGATGCTCAATCATGTGAGCTGCATCTGCTCCCCTTTCAATCTTCCATCAAAATCCTGGGATTTACTCCCAGGTTATGTTGATTCTTCAACCCAGACACCACGGACAGGAGAATGCTTTGCACTGACTGGCTTGGACTAGGGTACCTACCTGTCCCTGGACTAATTGCTTGGCAATAGGAATGGAATGAGGCTGTGTAGCCAGAGCACTTTGAGGCCATCCCCGGGTGCTAGGATTGGGGGGCATCCTCACCCAAAGCTGCACAAAAAGGCATAAGGAATACTCTGGGGAAGGGGTGAAGGAGAAGGTCCACTCTTCAACCCAGAAGACCTTCTCTCTCTCTCCATTTATGATATAATTCTCCCAGGCCCAAGGGAGAGCTCATGCTCTTCCTTTACATTCCAAATAATGCCACCTTTCCCTCCCGGCACTTTCATCAAATCCTCCTGCAGGGACCGATTTCCTTGCTACTCCCTGAATATTGAGACTTCACTCGGTTCTGGATCTCTGCTGGCAGCAAGTCCAGAAACTTCCAGCACCAACAGATCCCAGAATCAGCTCGTGGCTTTTTGACTCAGCTTGAGGAGAGCCCTTCCGCCCAAACCTATCTCATTACAGAGGAGTCCAGCTTACCTCTACCGGTGCTGAAATGCTAGCCACTCACTTTTCTAGCTCTTTTGCAGCCAGGACATGGCTCAATCCTGGCCAGTAGGGTCTGAGATGACAAAGGAGAAAGGACTACTGGGAAAGTTTTCCCCATCCCTATGGCAGGCATAATAATGACCCCCAAAGATGTCCACATCCTAATTCCTGGAACCTGTGAATATGTTACCTTACAAGGCAAAAGGGACTTTGCAGGTATGATTAAGCTAAGGATCTTGAGCTAGGGAGACTATCCTGTATTATAAAGTTGGCCTGATGTAACCACAAGGGCCCTTACTAGAAGAGGTAGTAGGGTCGGAGTCAGAGAAGGCAATATGATGACAGAAGCAGGGATCAAAGTTAGAGGGAGATCTGAAGATGCTACGCTGCTGGCTTTGAAGATGGAGGAAAGGGCCATGAGCCAAGGAATGCTGGCAGCCTATAAAAGCTGGAAAAGGCGAGGAAATGGATTCTCCCCTACAGTTTCCCAAAGGACCGCAATCCTACTACACTTTGATTTTAGCCCAGTAAGATCCACTTTCTGGACTTGAATTTCTGATTTCCAGAACTGTAAGGAAATGAACGTGTTGTTTTAAGCCAAAGTTTGTGGTAATTTTTACAGCCGCAACAAGAAACTAATCTCCCTGATGCCAACTTCTTTAGCCAAATGTTCCGTGGCTACATGTGATGCTTGGAAATGTGGAATCACCTCATGACCGTGCAGACACAAGCTTAGGACCCACCAGGACAGTGCCTGAAAGCTGAGGTGAAAGGTGGTGTGGATGATGCTGAAGCCAAGGAGCCAGCCCTGGAAGCCCTCCGGATTTCACGTAAGGACGCTACTGAGTGGTGACAGATTCTGTTCCTCGTGGCCAAAAACATCTTAAGTGATAACACTTTCTTGCTCCCCACCAGCTTCTGCTCTCAAGACTCATTTAGTCACATAGAACCAGGATTTGGGGATTCCTAGAAGCAGGCATCCCACACAGTTGGATGTTGTACTAGTCAGCCAAAGGGGTGCTGATGCAAAATACCAGAAATCTGTTGGCTTTTATAAAGGGTGTTTATTTGGGGTAGAAGCTTACAGTTACCAGGCCATAAAGCGTAAGTTTCTTCCTTCACCAAAGTCTAGTGCCACATGTTGGAGCATGACAGCTGCTGACGTTTGCCAGGGCTCAGCTTCTTGGGTTCCTCTCTCCCCGGGGCCTGCCTCTCTCTCGGCTCAGGCTTGCGCTGTGCCACGAGGCCAGCTGTCGACTATCAGGCAAATGGCTCGCTTCTCTTCCCAGGGCCTCTCTCTTTCCTCACGACCAAGCTCCTCTGTACTACTTCCTGGGGCTCCAGCTCTAGACTCCGCATCACAGCTCCAACTCAAAACTGCTCCCTCTGCCCTTTGCCTTTTATATTCGATTCCCCCCCCACCAAGGGGTGGGGCTCAACGCCCTACTGATGTGGCCCAGTCAACGCCCCGATCATAACTCAATCATGCCCAGATTAACAGACCAGTTTACAAGCATAATCCCATATCTATTTTTGGAATTCATGATTACATCAAACTGCCAAACTGCTACAGATGTTGACTCCTGCTCATCACACAGGCAGTCCTCAGGAGGCAGACACACCAGGAAGAGCAGAGACCCACTGTGGTTGCCAGGAAGCGCACAGGAGCCTCAGTCACAGTCTCAGAGGTCCAACCAAGGGGCCACAGGGGTAGTGAAGAAACATTCCAGACGTGCAAGAGCATGCTGGGACACGGCGGAATCATCCAGCCACACATGCACACAAGGGTAGTTTTCCCTCAGTCCCTTCATTCTTCTTAGTGGTGATATAGTCTTCTCTGGACGAAAGAGCACACTAAAAACACGGGGAGCGGATGTAGCTCAAGTGGTTGAGTGCCTGCTTTCTATATATGAGGTCCTGGATTCGATCTCCAGTACCTCCAAAGACAAACAAACAAACGAAAAAACCACTTCTCATTGGGGAATGGATGTAGCTCGGTGGTTGAGCGCCTGTTTCCCATGTACGAGGTCCTGGGTCCCAATCCCTGGTACCTCCTAAAAAATAAAAAAAACCCACAAACCTCAATTCAAAATAACTTGTGCAAATCTGTTGAACCACAAAATGAATCATGCCCCCTCCCCCCAATAGTTCTGCAATTATAACTGTATAATACTGATGGAGTTGATGTCTAAATTTATTGACAAAAAAAAAAAAAAAGCATATTTTTGAAATAGTCATTTCTGGGGGCATTTCTTTTTAATATGATGCCCTGGAATCCAACTTGGATCTGGTGAAGAAAGGCAGTCAAGTTCCTTTTCTCATATTTTGAGAAGGATGTTAGTACAGAACAAAATCCAGAGACCATGCCCCACAGAAGACCCTGTTGCAATCCCATCTGCTCTTCTTTTGGGCCTGTTGATGAACTTTAGAAATACTTTACACAAGAGCCTTCCCATTCTGGATCATGGTAAGCATCTTCATTTATTCAAGTTTACTTTGAATTCTTTCTGGAAACTTAACTTCATTTATGTCTCTTGAATTTCCCCAAAAATTTACCCAATAGTATTTTATATTTTATATTTCTACTGTGAAAAGAATCTCTTTTACAATGTTTGTTAAGGTTATAGGGAATATTTTATGCATACATGTGTATGACATGTCTATTTCTTATTCTGGCTGGTTTATTGTAATCTCATTGCTTTATAAAATTTTTCCAATTGGTTGCTTAATATGCTAATATCTGTTAATAATTGCATTTTTAAATTTTCTCTTCCAATAATTTTTGTGCTTAGATCTGTTTCATATCTTATTTAAGGAAATAAAAACAACCAAAATTTTTAAAATTAAGATTGCTGAGAGCAGATTCCCTTTTTCTGTTTCAGATACAGTGACCAGCAGACGGCAGTATCTGACCATGGTTGTTGATCAGAGAAATGAACACAAGGAAGACTCAAGAAGAAAGACAGGGTCAAATTTTTTTTTTATCAGGAGAGAAGAGTAGACTTTCTGAAGCAGACAAATGTTGAGTGGTTAGGACCAGGTCAAGGTATGTTGTTTGTCCTTTGCCCATGTCCCAGTAGCTGAAGGATGAGATGTCCCCACACTGAGGAACAAGAGGGAAAGATGGAGCCCAGTTCTCGGTGACATCGGCGGGTAGCTTAACCAGCAAGAGGCACCACCTACTTTTGGACTTTCCGATTCATAAGAAGACAGTGTTTATTATTTTGGGTTAGCTAGGTTTTCAGTTATTTGCAACCAAACATACTCCAAATGATAAAAGGTGTAAAGGTATGAAATGGGATTTTTCCAAACCTAACTCACTGGTTTGTCCTGCATTCCTGGTGACTTCTTGCATGCCTCTCTGAGACAGAATATTTTCTAATTTTGTGGTCAACTCTGCTGAGAGCTCAGATTTTTTCATTTTCCCCTATGTGCTATGTCACATAGGATTATCTTGATGTTAACCTTATCTATGATGTTGGGGAGAACAGGGAAAGGATAAAAGGAGTAGCAGAAATAGACTCAAGAGCTTATTTCCTGGGAAATAGCTATGATACTAATAATTTACAGGTAAAACACTGATTTTAATCTATTCCTGCTGCCCCAACCTGAAGTTCTCAAGCTCTGTATTCAGAGTAGTTTTGCGCAAGCTCACATTTTAAAGAAAGATATATCTTTCTTCTTTTTCTTTTTTTAAGTTATTAAACATGTCCCCCTTTGCACGGAATGATTGGAAATGCTGTGTATGATCAAGTTAGAATGGTGAGTGGTGAGTGGAGATCAAATCACAGGTCTGACTAAGTCGCACAACTGGTTTATGACTCAGTTGAATGTCACCAACTGTCAATGGTGGTTTGGGCCAATATATAATTTGATATCTTTTATTTTTAGTTCTATGTTAATTTATACTGATCATGGACCATCAGTTAAATAAAGCAGAAGGAAGAAAGTCAAAATATTTCAATAGATCAGTATCTCCATAAAAATTTATGATTATGAGATGTAAATTAAGAAGAAAAGTATGAATTTGAATGGAACAACTACTGTTACCAATCCAGTCATTTTCATGTATTGATTTATAACGCTTTCTCTGCAATTCTAAATTCCAGAAACTTTTCTAATGAATAGATACATTTTTTACGCTTCTGCAAAATTTGCTGAACTAAGACTATTTAAACTCCGTCTTTCTCTAACCTAGTGCGAATCCTCAGGTATTTTGCTGCAGATATACTCATGTCTGATGGCCACGCACTGCTGCAGAGCTGATAGGAATGTTAATTACTGGACCATGTATGAACCTTACTATCCTGCTAAAATACACTTTCGAATTCTAAAATGCTTCTGGCCCTAAAGGGTTTGAACAAGGGACTGGGGCCCTGTATATCTATTCCCCAAATCAAACGGATGCTTATCATTTTTGACTTTTTATATGTTTAATAGTTGATATATGTTCCAAAATCTTGTTTTTATCTTATACCATATAAATTAGAAAAAAAAAATAAAGACACTCCAAGGGGGCTTGCTTCCTTAATATTTTTAAAGAACTGGATCAAAGTTGATGGTGAACCACTAGAAGCATCCCCATTTATACCACTAACAAAACAATGTTGGTTGTTAGTAAACATGGCTTTGTTACAAGGCTGTATGACATAAATTTCTAAAAAGTCAAAACATGGAAAAGCTAGAAACCAAATTATTTATGGAATGGGGATGGTGTTCGATCCAGAAGAGCCAAGAAAAACTTCAGGGAAACACTAAAAGCCATGGACAGGGTCACTGAGTAACTCGCAATATGCAAGACCAACAGACTCACTGCGCAGTCGCGACAGCTAGGACCACGAGTGGGCCGCGCGGCTGCTCCTGGCACGGCTGGGCAGGCCGCGGGGGGCAGCAGGCCGGCGGCTCGGGCGGGAGCGCCTCGGCGCCCGCGCGCTCGGCCTGCGCGCACGCCGCCCCGCGCCGCCTTCGCCCCGCCCAAGCCGCGGGGGGGCCTTAGCCCCGCCCACGCAGCGCTTCCCGCCCTCCTCGCCACGCCCCTCCTCCTATCCGTCACTTACGGGGGGGCGTCTCGCCACGCCCCTTAACGGTGGGCCTGGTCTCTTCTCCCCCGCCCGAGAATTTGGGCGGACTTTGGCCCCGCCTCTCCCAGTCCCCGCCCCCTGCTCTCATTGGCTACAGGTTGACAGTTGGCCCCACCCTCCACAGTTCCGGGCCGGCCCAGAGCCTCGCCGGGCCCCGGAAGGGTGTAACAATTAGTTCCCTCCCCCACCGAGCCCTGACCCCAGCATTTCCGACCCGCTCGTTCTCCCTCCTCGCCCTTCCATTTCCTGCGACTTCCGGTCAGCGTCGCGCGTGGTCGTCCTCGTGGCGGGGCACGACCCTCTCCTGGCTGGGGCCGCGACCCGCCCAGGGGCTGGGACAGCGCTGCCCGGCGTCCCCCACTCGAGAACGCACCCTGCCGAGTCGGGCCGGCGACGCACGCCGGCGAGGACCCTCCGCCTGCCGGCCGCGGCTTCGTCTGCTGCCCGGAGCGGGCTGGCCAAGATGGCCTCCGCCCGGGCGAGGCCCGGCGCGCCGCGGCGCTGCTGGGACTTGTAGTCCCGGCCCGCACACTGACGCACTTGGTCGCGCGCTGCCGGGCGCCATTGTGAGGCGCGCTCCGGTGAGTGCGGAGCGGCCTTGGCGCCCGTCGGGGATCCAGCCGGGGCCGGGGCCCTTCCACTGGGGCGAGGCCAACCTTGGCCTTAGCTCGTCGAGCCCGGGACGGCCTCGCCTGCCTGCCTCCTCCCTCGGGGCGGGCAGGGGCGTTGTAGTCTGGGGCCCTCTGGCGTGGGGGCCGGGTAGGGAGACCTGACCTCCTCCCCAACGTGGGGAGCAAGGGGAGGCCACCCCCACTGATACGGGTGGGTAAAAGGAGACGAGCCCCTCCGTCCTGGGGTTGTTATCCCCGCCAAATGTGGGGTTGTAGGAAGTCAACCCATTCTGGCTGTAAGAGTGCTGGGAGGAGGATGACCACTTCAGGGCGTTTTCCACGGCCCGAGGTGGACTTCCACTTACCGTTGATGGGGCCACCTCCTGGCAGCGGAAGGGGACCCAGCCCGGTCCTAGCCTCACACCTCTTTCTCCCCACCCATCCCCACCAGGGTCGGCCTCCTCAGGGTCCTACCTGCTATCACGAGACGCACGGGGAGGAGGAAGGCATGGCCTCCAGGTTCCCGGCAGCCTGGTCCCAGGCAGCCTGGTCCCAGGTGAGTAGAGGCTTCCTTGAACTTCTGAGTTAGCCCCTTGCATGGGAGTGGGTCGGTCCTAGGCTCCAAGACACCTCGGGGAGGGGGAGAGACTGGCTGGGCGTGACAGACCCTGCCTTGATGGAAAGCTCTTAGCTTTCCAAGGGGTTGGTTAGAGCAGTGGCCAGATTGGGGCTCTTCAGTTTATTCTTTAAGATGTGTGTCGGGGGACACTTGAGAGATCTAAGCAGGGGTCAGGCTTCTTTAGATTTCAGTAGTTCCTGTGGTATCAAGTGAAAGGTGAAGAAAGCTGGGCTCAGTCACAAAGACAAGTGGGGATGGATTCCTGATAGGTGAAGGGGAACTATAAACAGTAGGGGCTGTGGGTGGAAGATGAAGCCTGAGATGTGTGTATGTGTGATCATTGTGACATGTGGGTGTGATGATTCAGCTCAGGGAATTCCCTGTTGGGAAATGTGCATACTAATCCCAAAGGTGTGTCCCAAAGGAGACTCCCCAGGTTAATGAGAAATAGGTTTTCAGAAAAGGAAGGATCCCTCTCCAGTCTCGGTGTGGTCCTCTTGCTGTGACCTGAACAAGTTCAGCCTTAGGTTTTCCCTCAGGTTGAAACAAAGGCAGAAAGAGATGGGAATTGGATTTTTCAGGAGCTTGATTGCTCTAAAGTCACCTTCTAGACCATTCTGTGCCTTCCCAGGCTCAGTTAGCCTCCCTCCTCCTCCTGCTAACATGGGTGAGGAAGGACCCTGCTTGAACAGGAACCTTGGGTTTTAGGAACCAGTGACCTTTGAAGATGTGACCCTGGGCTTTACCCCGGAGGAATGGGGACTCATGGACTCCATGCAGAAGTCCTTGTACAGGGAGGTGATACTGGAGAACTACAGGAACCTGGTGTCAGTGGGTAAGGTTGTCCTCCCTGTGTCAATAAAGATCTGTGCTTTGCAGCAGGAAGGCAGTGCCTCTTGAGGTGTGTTTGCTTGTGGTCAGGCTGCAAGGGTCAGAGTGGAAATGTTCGGGCCCTGGAGCCTCAGTGACAGGGCTTTACCTTGGGCCTGTAGGAAATGGGCAACTTTTTGATGCTAACTTTGAAGTTTCATCTGGTCCATCTCTTGGAGCCCCTGAATACCAGGGAGGTGGCTTTACTGAGGATGTATTTGGCCACAATAATGGCATTTATGGGTTTTGGAACAAGAAGTCTAGAGGATATGGTGTCAGTGTCCAACAGCTCAGTATTATCATCAGAAACACTGGTTCCTTCTGTCTTTCCATGGTTAGCATGTTTGTTTTCAACATGCTCAGGTCACTTGCCACAGGCTGTGGCTCCAAGTTCTGTGTCCATGTTCCAAGCAGCAAGAAGGGGAGGGGGCACCCTGGCCAGCTCTCTTTTCACATACTTAGCAAGAAAGCAAAACCTTTCCCCCTTTGGCTGCGAGCTAAGCAAACGCCTGTTGTGTCTTTTGAGTCCATCAGCTGCCCTTAACTAAGAGAGTCCAGGAAAGCAAGCATCCAGCAAAGGGAATGGGATTGTAGTGGGGGAGAAGCTAAGGGACAGTGCCTGCTGCAGCGGGATGGCATTGGCTCCCGAACACAGACCCCCAAGCCCTGTCTCTTTTCCCTTGAGCAGAGCATCAGCTTTCCAAACCAGATGTGGTGTCTCAATTAGAGGAGGCAGAAGAACTATGGCCGGTGGAGAGAGAAATTCCTCAAGACACCTTTCCAGGTGAGAAACAGCTAAAGGGAGACCCTGCAGGTAACAGGCCACCTGGTCAGTGAGGGACTGGTGTCTTGGGAAAAGAAGGCGGATAGGGAGAAACCTTGATGTGGGGCCTGGGTTGAGCAGCCACAGACATACAGAATCAAACTGCTTTCCTCTGGCTTCAGAGTCAGGAGTGTCCCATTTGCATGTCAGAGTGAACTCGGGGCCTGTGGCAGGTGGTATGTGTAGTAACAGTGGGAGATTCCCTCATCTTGCTCCACCCCAGAGTCTACTGCTATTCCCTCAAGTAATCACCATTAAACATTGTGGTTTAGGCTTTTTTATACATATTTATGTGTGTATGTGTTTACATTTTGCATGTGCATACCATGGTCTTCTTTGTTCCATAGCTTCAGTATATTCCGCATTTGATTTATATTTCCTCTCGATGGACATTCAAGTTGCCAGGTTATTTTTTTGTTGTTTTTGTTGTTGTTGTTTTGGTTATTGTTGTTTTACAACAGTTGCAAAGAATTTCATTGCATATATGGGTTGGCTTTTCTGTAGGGTGGATTTCTAGAAATATTGCTGCAGGATTAACCAATATATAAGTTTAAAAATCTGGTAGCAAGAAATTGCTGCTAAAATCCTTGAAAACATACATAGCTGCTCAATCACATGAGAACTTCTTTACCCTGTCATCACCAGCAAATAGTAACTTTTTTTAAAGGTTTGCAAATAATATGTTCACCTTGATTTCACATTTCCCTCACTACTGATGAAGTTGCATTTGTTTTTATAAACTTATGAATTGTTTGTATTTTTTCTTTTATGAATTCATCTCCTTTATCAAACTTTTTCATGAGATTTCTTGGTTTGTCTTTTTTATTCTTGGGAACTCTATATATTCTGGATGTTAATATCTCAAATATATCCTAGGTCAACATTAATCTTATACTTTTCTTTATGTTGTCTCTGACTATACAAAAGTTTTATAATTTAAGCCTTTTTTTTTTCCTTTCAATTTTGTCCTTCCTTTGTGGATGCTAGGTTTTATATACTATATAGATAGGCAGGTTTTACAAATACTTTCCTGTATTCTAGTTTACTTTTTTTTTTTTTTCCCTTCCCTGATTAGATCCTTCTCCTTGCTGGAAAAACCATCTTTACTGTGGACAAAATTTTCAGTTACTGTGTTTAGGTCTCTTTCTGGTCTCTGAGTTCTTTTCCCTTGATCATGTCTGTCTCTGAGTAAATGCTATACTGCTTTATATTTGCTTTATAGCAAGCTTGGATAAATGGGAGTTCCCCTCCTTCTTAAAAAAAAAGCATTCTTGGCTGTTCTCAGGCCTCTAGTTTTCTGGCAGCTTCTCAGGGTTTGCTGAGAAAATCCTGTTAGGATGTGTATTACATCTGATTGCATTTAGACGTTAACTTGGGGGAGAATTGGTCTGTTGGCAGATTTAGTCTGGTTTTGGCATTGATGTGTGCAGAATGGGACCTGCTGTGACCACTAACTTCCGGGGCTCTGTTGGGCCTTCCCATCACCATTTGGCTTTCACTGTTGCTGCTGTTGCCGTTATCTGGTTGGGGTAGTCCTCCCCACAGTCTTGCATATTTTTTCCAGATGAACCAGTCAATGCTACTTAATAATATTCTTTATAATTTGTAACAGTTTTGGTAGATTCCCACATATTTTGTCAGCACAAAGTCATTTTGCCAACAACTCTAAAGGAGATAAATATAATAATTCTTACGTCTTTGGAGCAATTATGTAATTGTGTTAATCATGGCTCATACTCCCACAACACTGTGAAGTTGACTGTCAAGTCAGTCAGAAAAGTCATCATCTTTTGTTTTTTTTTTTTTGCTGGTACGGGACCTTGTATGTGGAAAGCCAGTGCTCAACCACTGAGCTACATCGGTTCCCTGCTTGCTTCTTGTTTGCTTTTTGTTGTAGGAGGCACCTGAGGTCAAACTCGGGACCTCCCATGTAGGAAGCAGGCACTCTAGTGCTTGAGCCACATCCACTCCCCCTAGCTCCTTCTAATGAATTAAAATCAGTTCTGCCCCCTTTCTCCTCCAGAGCCTTCCAAAGTGATCATAAGATTTTCTTCTTTGACCGGTGAGCACAGTGACGTGATAGGCACAGAAATATCCTTATTGTAATGTGCTGCTAGAGTCCATTGACTTTTTTAAGATTTTTCCATCAATATTCATAAATTAGGCTGGAGGGTGGTTTTCTTGTTTGTGTTTGTGCCATCTTTATCAACTTTTGTGTCAGTGTGTGCTGGCTTTGTATCGAAAATTTTGGATATTTCCCTTCCCTCTGTTCTGACGCAAGTGGCATTGGAACTACCCATTTCTGGCAGTATTCAGCTGTGACGCCTGCATCCACCACTGCCCCCACACACACCCCATCGTTGGTGCAGGCTTTCTGTTGCCGCAGCATAGAGGGGTCATGGTCTTCATGGCCCCTCACCCCCTTTTCTGAACTGTTTCTCACTTTTCCATGTTTCAGCTTGAAGGCTCATCATTGACATTTTCTGCTTTTCTCTTCCATACTTAAGAGTAATTTTTTCATAATCTTCATTGAAAACCAACAGTGAAAACTTCCTTGCTGACTCTTAACACAGGTCACTAACCTGTGACCTGAAAATTCTCCAACAATATGAGGATGTTGTGTCATCTCTCCTGGTTTCTGCCCACCTCCCTCACCCCAGTTCCTTCTCTCTCCTCGAACTGGTCTCCTGGTATTCCTTCCAGTCTCTGGGCTTTTGGCTTTGCTGCAGCATGTCCATATTTCCCTTTCTGTGGAGCTCAAGGACTCAAGCACTCTGCAGGCAAACCTGGTGCCTCCTAACCATGCACATCTTCTGAATGATCTAGTAATTCCTTGAATCTAGCTGCTGTGTTTTTGCAGGTCTCAGAGAGCTGGCTCCAGAGTGACAGAAGATTTGGGAGTGGTGTCCCAGAGTGAGAGGATGCTTGCGGGGAGCTCAGAGCTCTTGTCAGGATGCTCTCTCCACAGGCATAGGCATGAAGTGATGGGTGCCAGGCTCATCTCTGTGCTGTCACAAAAGGAGTCCTTTGTGTGATGATTCCTTTCTACCCCCTTCATTCATCTCACAACAATTTACAGAGTCCTATGCAGTGTACTAAACATGGGGTATCTGGTGATAAACCAAAGACCCAACATAATCCCTGCCATCCCAAAATGCACAGTCTAGATAAAAGCCTTTTACAAACAGGATACATGGATGTAATTACAAATTGTGGTAAGTATTTAAGCCAATTCCTGGAAGAAAAGTCTGCAAACATGTAAAGATAGAGAAAAGCGCTTCCAGGCATACGAGACACCATTTAGGATGACTGAGATGAGAGCAAGTGTGGCATATAAAGGGAAGAGAAAGTCAGCTGTTGGATTGGAAGGGGGTAATTGAGATGTGTGTGAGTGAAGTTTGGAGAGGTGGGCGGGCATGTCTATAGGGTACTGATTTTCATTCTGGGTACTTATGGGAAACCAGGGTTTTGAGCAGGGGTGTGACATGGCTTTTCATAGCTTGCTGTGTGTGCTTGTGGAGAAGGAATTGGCAGGGCACAGATGGAAGCAGGCAAGGCACTGCTGTAACATCTGGGGGTGAGTAGCAGTGATGGGGCGAAGCTGAGTGATCTTCAGTTCTGAGGTAGCCATGATGGACCTAGGTACAGATCAGCTGAAGTAAATGCAGGATAGGAAGCCACTGAGAATTCTAGCTTATAGGGGAAGTGATGGCTTCAGGGGGCTTCCTGTGACTCTTCTTGGTAACATATTTATTACATACTTTCTTTTCGTATATATCAACATTTCTTTAAAAATTACAATAAAGGAAAAAAGTTACTACTTGATTTTTGGCATTAGCCAATGAAATGAAGAAGTCTGGTGAGGGGTGTAAATCTAGAGGTTTTTTTTCCTTTACACTTTTTAATTTTGAAATAAAGTTAACAAGTAGTACGAAGAACGGCCATATAGCTTTCACCTAGATTCAAGAGTTTTTGAACCATCACGTACCTTGATTAGAATGTTCCGTTAATGAAGCATGAATGAGGGAACTTTAGAGACATCTAAGTGGAGGCTTGAAGCCAGTTGAATGCACCAGTTTGCAGGAGGTTCTGGCAGCTCATGGAAACGTGGGATAGGAGGAGTGTGTGTATGTGTAGAATTGCATGCTTTGCTGTTAAGCTGCAGCAGTCTTTTTCTCCCAAGACTGGCATGGCTGTTCCTCTTTAATGCAGAGAACTGGGATTGAAGGCAACGCTATATGCTTCTGACACGGTCAAGTTAGCATGGCTCAAACATGGAAAGACTGGCTCTTCACATCAGCACACAGATTGGTGTGTAGGTGATGTTGAAGTAGAAGGTTAACTAGGTAAATGCTCAAGGCAAATGACATTCATCCTCAAGAAAGCACTGATTTGGAAATGCAACGATGAAAATAAGGAATATGTGCAAGTATTAGATGGAGCTCAAACTAAGCCATCATTTGGTGTCCCTTCTAGAAAGCATTGCCATATATGTAACTCTCAGATTGAAAGCTTGAAAAATAAAGTAGATTCAGTCATTAGGAAAGTGACACAGGGAAGAGACTTTTATGAAAGTCATGATTGTAGGAAAGCCTTCAAGACCTCTAACTTGTCAAGAAATTAAGCAGGAGATGAGCCTTGCAAATATGAATGTGGAACTCTTTCAAACGTATTACAAATATCAGTAGAAAAAATAAAATAAGAAGTGGACCATTTCATTGGGAGGAACAGAGGAAAGTCCTCCTAAATTGCATCCCTTGTGTGGCCTGAAAGGACTCTCAGGTTATAAAGTATACAGATGTAGGGAATGCAGGAAATAAGTAGAATGCACTTAGTTCATACAGAACATAATTCCTATAGAAACAAGATGGAATAAATGTGTTTAGGGTAAAGCAGCCTGCTTTCCACTTACCTCAGGCTTCTTTACCAAGAGAAGGCTCACACAAAAGATAAATCTGCAAAGACCTTGCATGTAGAATAGTCTTTTCACGAGGTTTTCAACAGTTGAGAACTCACACAGGGAAGATCCCAGGAATTCAGTCACAGCAGGAAAGGTTTTGGGCCTAACTCAGTCTTAAAGAGAATTCATACTGGAGAAAAAAATTGCAGTTATAGGTTATCTGGTAAAGTTCTTAGGCCAACTGATTACATCTGAGAACTCTGAGACCAAGAATGCCATTGCTGAGAAAGGGTGTCATGCCTGGCTCTCTCACACAGCATCACAGAATTTAGGCGAGAGGACCTATGGCTGCAGTTGGGGTAGTAAAGGTTTTGGGCGTCACAGAACCCACTGGCAATGAGCTCCATGAACACAAAAACCTGGGGAACCCTTCAGTAGGAGTCCTCGTGTCCAGCATCAGAGAACTCCTATGGGGGTGGACCTTCTGAATGCGATCGGTGTGGCCCACTCATCACTGGGCTCGTGCCTCACGTGACAGAATGAAAAGACCTAAACTGGAGAGTGAGCTACAGACGTGAGACGTCTCACTTATTTCTACAACATTAATCGTAACGTAAGGTAGACCATATATGGAACATTTGATCACATAAGTATGCAAACAGAAAACAGGTCCTGTCTTCCAATGTGTTCCATTATCTGACACAACATCTAGAATAAATACTAAATACTGTAGGCGGGAGCAAACATCCCTACTCCATCATCCCTGTGTATCCCTAGTTCCTAGCACAGTGAATTTCTAGGAGCTCAGTAAATTACCACTAAGTGAATAAATGGCTGAAGAAATTTCAAGAGGTGAGGGGGTGTAAGAATCAGCACAGGAGACTTTGAAGACAAGGCCAGTCTTTGAGACAGGAAGAGTGGGTAAGGGGTGGTAAAGAGAATTCTTGAGATGGGTAGTGCTGTGAAGAACTCTGAAGGGCACATACTAGAAATTGGGTAACGGCTCCAGAATCTTGACTCTCTCATACGTGTGGTGGCTAGAATTCAGCTTAATGAAGTATGGTCATGTTGTGTAATCTTTTCTTCAAGAACACTTTGCATTCTTCCTCTATTACCTTCCACATATTTGTTGTCTAGGACCTGTGTAATCTTGATTCCCTTATATGGGAATTCTCCCTGGTGTAATTGCCCAAGGGTGATTTCTCAGCCTGAACTACCTTTGCTGTTAAGAAACAATGACGGGGAAGTGGATGTGGCTCAAGCAGTTGGGCACTCACCTACCATATGGGAGGTCCTGGGTTCGGTTCCTGGTGCCTCCTAAAAAGAAGATGAGCACACAATGAACAGACACAGAGAGCAGACAGCAAGCACAAACAATGAGGGACGGGGGGAGTAAACAAAAATAAATCTCTTTTAAAAAAAAGAGAAGAAAAAATGAGTGGATGTGGCTCAAGCAGTTGAGCGCCCACCTCCCACAGGGGGGAGGTCCCAGGTTCAGTTCCTGGTGCCTCCTGAAAAAAAACAAAAAAAAACCAACTCAGGGAAGCTGATGTGGCTCAGTGGTTGTGCACCAGCTTCCCACATACGAAGTCCCAGGTTCAATCCCCAGCCCTGGTACCTCAAAAAAAAAAAAAAAAAGAAAGAAAGAATGAAAATAAATGAAATAAGCTTTAACTAAAAAATCTTAGGGGGAAGCGGCTGTGGCTCAATCAGTAGGGCTCCCATTTACCATATGGGAGGCCCCGGGTTCGGTTCCCGGGGCCTCCTGGTGAAGGCAAGCCCGCCCGCACGGTGTGGTTAGCTGACCCAGCGAGCACAAGCAGCAAGGGGGGGATAAATGAATAAATAAATAAAATCTTAAAAAAAAAAAAAAAATCTTAGGAAAGAAATACTTCAGAAGTCTCAAGGAAGGAAAGAGGTGAAAGATGAAAGCAGGAATAAGTGCCCCAGAAATAGAGGGGAGAAAAATTCAATGGCTCATTTTCTGGGCAGGTAACAAAAAAGCAACTCTGATTAATTGAGAATAAATAAAAGGCAATCTAAAAACCTATACAGATATCCAATACATATAGTTATTTTAATTATAGTACTTTACATGGCTATTAAAATGAATTGATCAACTCTTTACATACTGACATGAAACAGTCTCATATATATAATTTCTTAAACATAAAATATTCACATGTGAAGATGCATGAAATATTTGTGTGACTCTAGGTTATCTCTGGAAGGATACAGAAACTTCAAGGATATAGCGCTGGAGGGGTATATAGCCATAGTTGCCTCCTCAGAGGGAACTGGTTGAAAGGGTGATTTTTCACAGCATGGCTTTTCTGTACTTTTGGAAATTTATATTAACTTTTAAAGGTGCCTCCCAGTAACAGCTCCTAAAATGGAAATGACCATCTTCATGCTGTATTACCAGTTCCTGGTCCAGCTCCTGATGCAGTGTAGCTGCTCAATAATTACTCAGTGAGTGTAGCAATGAATGAACAATAAAATGGAAAGATTTCTGGGGAAGTGTAAAGTTGCCAAAATTGGTCCTAAGAGACATGTTAAAATTGACTAATTTCGGGAGCGGATGTGGCTCAAGTGGTTGGGCGTCTACTTTCCACATGGGAGGTCCCAAGTTTAGTCCCTGGTGTCTCCTAAAAACAAAAAAACCCACACGCAAACAAATGGAAAAACTAACTCAGGGAAGCCGATGTGGCTCAGTGGTTGTGTGCCAGCTTCCCACATACAAGGTCCCAGGTTCAATCCCTCACCCTGGTACCTCAAAAAAAAAAATTTTTTTTTTCCCTTTGGTCTAAAATAAATGGACCCAGTTGCATCTCAGTACTGCTCTAGGCAATGAATTTTTTCAAACTTGATATTAAAAGATAGTTTACATGATATGTCAACGACTTAATGATGTAACACTAGGTGGAACATTAACAAGTTCTTTCTGCAGAGTATATGTAACACTGTTCTCACCAAAGCACAAAATGAGTAAAATATTGAAGAAGAGAAAATATTTGTAGCTTAGAACAATTTACCACCTTAAAAAAGAAACATTCTCTGAAGTACTGTTAAAAAATAAGAGTTTAAGCAAGCTGACATATTGGACAATGAATTTACAAAAATAGCCTTGCTTTATACCAGTGATAACCAATTTAGACCCATCTTGAGGAAAATATTTTAACATTTTAAAAAAAGTACCTAATTTTTTTTTGAAAAGGGTGTCTAAGAAAAAAAGTAATGATAAGGAATGAGCTCTATTTGAAGAAAGTTTAAAGCTGCTGGGGCATGGAATAAGTGAAAGCACTGACCTATTGAGGGCTTACTAATAACCAAGGCAGCAATGTGATATCCCTTCTTTAAAAGAAATCATCCAGGCATCCCAGCTAATAGCCTCAAGGGGAGCTTCTGGTTCCATTTTACCTATGGGATCAAGAGGTGGTCCAGGAAGGAACAGACGGTAATGCAAACCAGGTGTCTTCTCACCCCATGGCCTGTACTCACAGCTACCACTCTGGCTTCCAAGTGGGAGATGGGAACTTTGTAGTGGCAGCAATCCTCCCATTGTAATTTACAGACTTGATACAAGTCAAATTACAATGCCTGTGAGTTGTCCTGGAACTAGACAAATATGGGAAAGTACAGATAGCAGAAGGCCTTGAAAGGCCCAAATATATTTTTCTCAATGGAGTTTTCCTTCACAAGACACTCAGGAGCTGCTTTGAGTGAGGAAATGTTGCTTTAGCACCTGCTTTGAAGGGCTGGGGGCTGGATTATAGTAATGAACAGGGCTGGTAAGGCAGCTCATCTCATGGGGCCCATGGCCATTCCAGAGCAGCCTGTGTGGCTGATTAAATTTACATTGACTGAAATGAACTTACCATTCAGTTCCTTAGTTGTACTGGGGTCACCTTTCAAATGCTTGTTGCCACCTGGAGCTTCTGTGCAGGACAGTGCAGATCTGTTACATTCCCTTCAAGCTCTAGAGAGAGCCAGAGAAGTATAGTAAATTAATGAACCAGATACTTTGAGATGGCAACCAGTGTTGCCAAAAAAGTAAAAGTGGGATATGCTAAGGGGAATGGAGAGGCATGGTTGGGCAATATTAGTTTAGAATTGGGCAGGAAAGCAGCTGAGGGGAGGTCACATTTGAGCTGAGCGCTAGATGCGGGAGGTGAACCAAGGTGAAGATGTTGGGAGAGACTACCAGGGAGGGAGGCAGCAGCACCTGGTGTAAAGTCCAGGTTGTAGATGGCCTTCATGAAACAAACAGTAGCTACTGTCACTGATTTGAAGACTGATTTAAAGATGCTCGTGAACAGCCTTTGGCATAGCCTCCTTGGACCCAGTTGGGATCCTCAGCAGTCCCAGTGCATGAGGCAGAAGGTGATGTACTAAGCAGAATTAAGGAAGGGGTGACTGGCAGAAAGGGTAGGAAGAAGTGAGTTTGGGACATCCTGGACTAGTAGGGAGAAAACAAAAGGCAAAAAAGACCAGGGAAGTGTATAAAGGGCCAAGGAAGGCTGAGGTAAGCATTCCTGACCCTGTCCCCCCAACTAGCTGTTGAAAGTTCTTTGTTAAGTTACCATTATAATTGCGGAATGGGTATAGCCCCTGTACACCTGATTTTTCAGCATTCTCTAAAGTCTCATAGGAAGATTATTCTGGAATGGAAGCAGAGAGAAAGCGTGAGTACTTAGGTGTGACTGAGTCACTTCACTGGCTTCCACACTTGTGGCTCATCTCACTGTGGCATCCTCCGTTCTTGGCACCCAGTAAGTGCTGTGTGAAAGCCATGTGAGGAAAACGTGTGGGTCAGAGGTCTCCTACAGTAAGCACAGCTGAGCTGCAGGTCCACCTGGTCCCAGCACCATTCATAAATAAGCTGCAGTGTCTCTGATGTCCAAAGTCAGACAGCTTCAAAGGCTGGGCCAACATTCATGAGTTACTATGAGGATTTTGAAATGTACCCCCAGAACCCTAAGAGAAGGAAGAAGTAAATAAATGATAAAAGAAGAAATAAGTAAATTAGGAAGTGGGAAGTGGGAGGGGAGTAGAATAAAAAGAATCCAACACTTATACTCCCCCGGGGGGGGGGGGGGGTGCGGAGGCGGTGGGCAGCAGGAGACGGCCACGACTAAAACCACTGTGATGAACCAAGGATTTAAAAAAAAAAAAAATGAAATATTAAAAATTAGGAAATTGGGAAGCGGCTGTGGCTCAATCAGTAGGGCTCCCGTTTACCATATGGGAGGCCCTGGGTTCGGTTCCCGGGGCCTCCTGGTGAGGGCAGGCCCGCCTGCGTGGCGTGGTTGGCTGACCCAGTGAGCACAGGCAGCAAGGGGGGGATAAATGAATAAATAAATAAAATCTTTAAAAAAAAAAAAAAAATTAGGAAATTATCAAGCAATATGGAGAATTAGGATTATAAGTGTCATGCATGGTTATTGCTCAAAATTGTGCCTGTGGCCCAGAATGAGTCCGTCGTCTTCGTCTCACACACCCCCTCCCCCCACTTCGAAATACAGGTTCAATTGGTGCATGTCATCTGTCTAGCCAATGCTGCTGGTGCCTCCGGTGAATTACTTTGCCTGGCTTCTCAAGCCACCCTCAGGAAAATTCCAGGCCAAGTTTTCAAATAAGGGTCTTGAAATCCCAAGGAAGGGGAAAGGAATTAAATAAAGGTAAGCCCACAAAATGAAAATCATTCAAAAACTTAAGGAAGGTGGGTAGAAGTAAGAAATCAAACGCCCCTAATTACTCATATCCAGAAAGAAGGAAAAACACTTTAGACGTAGGGAAAAAGTGACTAGCAATGGCTGAGCTTTAAAAGTTCACAGCACTTATCCGTTTTGCAACCCTAATACGCCCGCGGCCCAAGGTTAGCTCAGGGCAGCGGATGCGGCCCCACCCAAACTAGGCGCCTCCTGACAGCTGACTCACTAGTCGGACGGCGAAACAGCAAATTTCAACTTCTGATAAATGAGTAAACGTGAAAGCCACGAACGAGCCAAAGTTTATCTGGGTGGGGGAGGGAAACATGGGAACACTGGAGGAACCTAGAGGCCGGCCAAAGAAAATGGACTAGGAATACGGTTCTTTTAAGAAGAAAAAGCGACCGTACTCTTCCCTGATATTTGTGGGTGGGGAAGATGAGTCGACTCTCCAATTTCGGAACTGATGCCGCAGCTGGAGTCAAGCCCAGCACCCTGCGGGGTGTCCGCAGCATACAAACTTCCGCTCCGGGGCTTTAAGATCGAGAATCAAGAAGCTCTCGAAATCGCAAGGTTCCGGGGAGCGGAAGAACGACCTTCCCTGCGGAGCCGCCGCCTCAAGATGGCGGCGCCGGAAGTTGCGGCGCTGAGGCTCCTGGGAGCTGTAGTGCGGCGCGTTTCCGGGCACGGCAGGAAGTGGGGGTGGCCGGAAGTGGGGGCGGCAAGGCGGGGTTTGAGCGCTCGCCTGTGCCTCACCCTTGGAGAAACAGGCCTCCTCCTGATCTCTGAACGCGGGCGCAGGTGTCCGCTGGGGCTGCGGCGTCGCTCTACCTGAGAAGCCAGTTTCTCAGAACTCCAGGCTGCGAGCATTTTGTGATAAATGGACATGGTGGCAGATTGAGCGAGTGCAGGGGAGGGTAGACACCGAGAAAAGAAATCCGGGCGCGTCGTGTGCAGGCAGCGGTTCTTACCGTTAGCACGAATTTCTTAGGCACTTCAGGCCCAGCTCAGTTATTTCATACCGATAATTTCATGCTCTCTTTCTCTCACATCACATGACAAGAATTTTCTTTCCTACCTTGAAATAGTCACTATTATTTGGAACCGTGTTCTAACATAGGTGTTTACAGTTTTGCTTCGTCGGGACGTGTGTATTGTGGAAATAAAAAGCACCCAAAATGAGAAGATGCAGAGGCTATGGGGAGTGAGTCAGCATCCTGGGTTTGGCAGAGATTCAAAGGCAGGCGAGAGAGTGGGAAATTTTATAGAGAGGAAAGCGAAGGCTGCAGGTGTGCCCTGATGGGAGATTGTGGGCGTAGGGAAGTTGGAGGTAGCTAATTAGAAGCTGAACATCCTGTGCAATTAGTTTAGGGAGCATATTTGACTTTCTCTAGTTGCTTTTGGGTTGAAAAGAGGGGTGGTAAAATAGGGAAACTGGCAGTCATTGAGCAAAACCTTGTCTTTCTGGGCTGGTTGCTGTAGACATCGTGGCTTGGCTTCCCAGGCTGGCTGCTGCAGAGGTTGTGGGACGGGGTTCTGTTTTTCTGAGTGTTCTGGTCATTGTCTTGTCTGTATAGTTTCTTAGTGATTCTGTAACTCTGATACTGCTCAGACCACAATGTGGATTATTACTAACACTTTTTGAGTTCATGCTGTGGAATTTCTTCCAGGCACTGTTGTGCCTCCTGTTTATACTCAAAAGGGGCAAGGGTGAAAGTGGAGGTTAACCGCTTTCTTTCTTTTTTTTTTTTTCTTTTGCGGTACGGGAGCCAGGGATTGAACCCAGGACCGTGTATGTGGGATGCTGGTGCTCAACCATTGAGTCACATTGGCTCCCCTGAGTTGGTTTTTTCCTTTGTTTGCTTGTTTGTTTTTAGGAGACACTGGGAACTGAACCCTGGACCTCCCATGTGGGGTGCAGGCGCTCAACTGCTTGAGCCACATCTGCTGCCTGTGGAGGTTTACTCTTGATGTCAGCCACACCATATTGTTTTTAAAAAAAAAACATTGCAAATTTGATCAGAAGTAAATCAAATGTTATTTACGTTTAAAAATTTATTTTTAAAAGACTTTTAAGTTGTTTAGAATTAGGGTTTCTTCTTGGGGTTTGAGAGAGAGAGCTTTTACGATTTCCTTTGTTTTGTGCTTCTCCTTAGCATTTTGGGGCTGCCTAGTGTTTAGTGCTCAGCAGTTGTGCTGATGTGGCCTCTGCCAGCTCCTGCAGCCCAGGGGCTCTTCACCTTTTTTGTTCCACAGAGCCCTTTGCCAGTCAGGTGAAAGCCATGGATCCTTTATTAAGTCCACACCGTACTGTGTATTATTTAATAAACATATCACACCCACACCAACATGTCCGCACAAGAATAATGTTGTTTTAATTTAAATTCAAGCTCATTGACCCCTTGTTGAAACCCCTCCTGTAACACCTCCCTTTTTCAGACATCCTCGTTCTAATCCTCCTTGGAGGCAGGAGCCAGGTCTTTTCCCCTTGAGGCTCCTTGACAGAGGCACCCATTCCAGTGTCATCTCACCCCCATTGCTTGTTCTAATTTTTTTTTTTTTTTTTTTTTTTTCAGTTGTATTGAGATACAACTCACATACCATGCAATTCACCCATTTAAAGTGAGCAACTCATGGCTTTTGGTATAGTCACAGAATTGTGCATCCATCACCACAGTCAATTTGAAGACATTTTCATTGCCAACAAAAGAATCCTAGTATTTCTTAGATGTCTTCCTTACCTCCCCCAGCCCCTGGCAACCATTAATGTACTTTCTATCTTGATTGATTTGTTTGTTTGGGATCATACAAATATGTGGTCTTTTGTGACTGGTTTCTTTCACTTAGCATAATATTTTTAAGGTTCATCTATGTTGTAGCTTGTATCAAAACTTCATTTCTGGGAGCAGATGTAGCTCAAGTGATTCGATCCCCAGTACCTCCTAAAAATAAAAAACAACAAATGACAAAACTGCTCAGTGGTTGAGTACCTGCTTCCCATGTACGAGGTACCTCCTTAAAAAAAACAAAACTTCATTCCTTTTCAATGGTAAAATAAGATTCCAATGTATGGATAAACCATGTTTTATTTACCCAGTTATCAGTTGATAGGCATTTGTGTCTACTTTTTTTTACTATTAATGAATAATAGTGCTATGAATATTTGTGTACTAGTTTTTGTTTAAGCATGTTTTCATTTCTATTGGGTATATCTTTAGGAATGGAATTTGCTAGATCATATGTTGATTCTGTTTAACCTTTTGAGGAACTGCTCTACTGTTTTCCAAAGTTAGTTACACTTTACATTTCCACCAGCAGCACAAGAGGGTTCAGGTTTCTCCACATTCTCACCAACATATACTCTCACATCCTAATGGGTGTGAAGTGGTGTCTCATGCCGGTTCTGATTGGCATCTTCCTGGTAGCTTATGATGTTGTACATGTTCTTACCTTCCTTTTGGCCATTTATCTTGCTCCGCATTTTTTTTTTTAAGTCTGAACATATTGAAGTATTTTAATAACATTGGCTGCAAAAACAATAAATGTCTATCATTTATATTTTATATTTAGAAAATATAAGAGTACCATGTAGAAAGGTATAATTTTACCATGCTAAAATAACCATCTTTTACAGATGCTTTATTGCAGATCTCTTTCTGTGAAGAGACCCATACTTTTTAAGAATCCCTCCTTTGTAGTCCTTTTTGAGTTAACACAATATCATAAGCATTTATCTACCATTAAGTATTTCTTTTTTTTTTTTTTTTTTTACTTTTTATTTTGAAGTAATTTCATATCTTGTTCTGCTTTTGACTTAGGGTATCCTGGGGCTTTGCCGGACCCTCAAGAGGATCCTCTCCCTGTTGAGGAGAGTGATTCGATCCCCTTGATGAAGATTCAGGTCGTAGAGATCCTCACTCTGAATCAGGAGGTGGCCCAACCCCGGAATGCCCAGATCCGAGCCCTCTATGCCCAAGATGGGGACCCGAGCCCAGACACTCCCCGAGAGCCCACTGGAGAGCTGAGCGGGCACCCCGCTGACCCTGAGGCCGCTCGCCAGAGGTTCCGGCAGTTCTGCTACCAGGAGGCGGTGGGCCCCCGCGAGGCCCTGGCCCAGCTGCGCGAGCTGTGCTGCCAGTGGCTGCGGCCTGACGTTCGCTCCAAGGAGCAGATGCTGGAGCTGCTGGTGCTGGAGCAGTTCCTGGGCGTGCTGCCTGGGAAGCTCCGGTCATGGGTGGAGTCACAGCACCCGGAGGACTGCCAGGAGGCAGTGGCCCTGGTGGAGGACGTGACCTGGATATCTGGGGAGGAAGGTGAGCATGGAGAGGGATTGCTTCCACGGGAGCCTTGTGGAGGGCGTGGGAGAGGAAGAACTGCGGCTCCTCCAGGAGGCATGGGGGCACCTCACACGCGCTCTGTCCAGCCAAGGCTGCTGGCATCCCCGTGTACACCATGCCAGAACTCTGGATGTGTCCTGCCCTTCCCAGGGCTCTGAGAACGGCCTCATGCCTGGACCCATTTGTTGGAAATGCAAGTTCTTGGCCCTGTCCCAGACCTACTGACACAGAAACCCCAGGTTTCTGTTCTTTGGCAAACCCTCCAGGGGCTGCAGGTGCATGCTAATGTATCCAGTGCTTTGTTTTCATCCCTTTAGGAGCCCTGCCTCACCGCAACGAAATAGAAAACCTGAGTTCAGTCCCATGTAGCGAGCACTCCGTAGAGGCTGTGATAAAGCAATGGCCGTGACAGGCAGGACTGTGGGACTCGTGTTGGAGGAGCCTGCAGACTAGCAGGAAAGACGAGCGTTTGGCAGATAAAGATGCATGCAACAAGTGCTGGGTCGAGGGGAGCCTGGGGGGGGGTGCGCGTGGAGGGCGAGAAGTGGAAATTAGACAGGTGGAGAAGGACGTGCCAAGCAGGGGAGCAGTCCCAGGGTGGGAGCACTCACTCAGAACATGGAGGGAAATTGGGCAGGTCTGCAGTGGAAGGGATCAGGAACAGGGCTGGCAGGCCCTTGGCCTTGTAGGGATTTGCATGCTGGTTGTAAAGCAATGGGAAGCAGTCCCTGAGGTCTCAGGAGAACATGGTATGATCTCGTTTGAGCTTTAAAGGTTCACCTGGCTGCAGCATGCAGTGGACAGTGGATTCGGGCAAGACAAGAAGTAAATGGGCCACTGGTGAGAGGGGTGGAGTTTGGCCTGGAGCGATAGCCCTGGCCACCAGCAGGCCGGGGGAGAGAACACAGCTGAGAAACGTATTTGGGAGTGAGCCTCTGTGGGACTTGAGCTCTGGTCAGGCTGAGCTCCGCGGGGACAGGGGCACGTCTGTAGTGCTCACTGCCCCTTTCCTCATTCATAGCAGCCTGGCAGTGGTGGGAGCCCAGAAGATTGTTCTCAAGCTTGTGGCTGACTTACGTAATGTGATTGAGGAGGGAGAACAGGGCCTCCTGACAAACCAGTGTTGGGAGGTAGCAGGGCAGGCAGCAGCATGAGCTGTGTGTGTCAGAGGCACTGAGTTTGGGGTGCTATGGTCAGCAAATTAGTGTACCCCCCAAAAGACATCCACATCCTAACTTCCAGAGCCCGTGCATGTTACCTTACGTGGCAGAAGGCACTTTGCAGGTGTGATTAAGTTAAGGGAATTAGTGGGAAGCAGGAGGGTCAGACTCAGAGGAGCGCAGCAGAGGCTGGAGCTGTGTGAGGCCATGAGCCGAGGAGAATAGGCAAGAGCAAGGCTATAGGAGCTGGGAAAGGCAAGGGGCAGATTCTGCCAGAGCCTCCAAGAGGCGCTGGCCCTGCCAACCCCGTGACTTTAGTCTGTGAGACTTCTGACCTCCGGAACTGCCAGATGAGAGCTTTGCATGGTTTGAGCACTAAGTATGCGGAGCTTGCTCCAGCAGCAGTAGGAGCTTGATACGGCTCCAAGGGCACCGTGGCAGAGCTCATGAGGTGAAGGTCAGCAAGTTTGTCCTACGTTTAATAACTTGCACAAATGGAATAAACTCACCTAGTGCAGAGAAAGATGGAAAGAGGCCCTCCAGAGAGCCTGGGAAATCCTGCATTTTGTGATCATTGTGTTTGCCAGGACTCTTGGATATGTGTGTGGCAAAAAACCTGGCACAGAATGGCTCGAGGGAGGAGAATTTATTGAAAAGCCCCAGGTCATGTAGCTTCAAGCACTGCAGTATCTCTCCTCTCCCATCTCTCAGCTCTGCTGTCCACTGAGGTCTTCACTCACACACTTGGAGATTCTCTTTCCTTAATGCGCCCACCAACCTCTCCGTGGCTCTGACTGGTGGCTGTGGCCCCCACTTTGGCTGTGAGGATGCGATCGCCCCGTTCATGACACCTGCCCCCGTGATGGCAGGGGTGGAGCCAGCCTTACAAGGAGCGGTGGGCCATGTGGGGATACGTGAGGAAGGCTGGATGTGAAGGAGCTGTGGTTGGAAGTAGTCTCGGGGCTAGGACAGGCTTTTGTTTTCTGAGGCGGAGGCAACTCAGTAAAGTGCACACAGAGGTGGGCGAGTGCCGGGAGGGTGGAAGCAGTGCAGGGGCAGGAGTGTGCAGGGCCAGTCCTGGGATGCCACAGTACCCCACACTCCTTGGGGTGGAGGAGGGAGGAAGGGAATGCTGCATGGAGGCCTCGGGGGCAGGAAACACAGGGCTGTGCCCCAAGGAGGAAGCAACGAGGCTCGCTGCCAGGGCAAGTGGGACATGAGGCATCTGGCTTCAGAGGAGAGGCTGGGGTCTGAAGTCGTACTTGGGAGACGGGGAATGAGGCCAAAGGTGTAGGCAGTGGGGTCACCAGTGCCTTGTGCCGACTGCAACATGACTCATCCTAGATCATCCAGGTGCGATCTGGTCATCGGCTGAGAGGAGGAGCTAGACAGGGGAGCTGAGCTGGTGAGAAGAAGGGGCAGCGGGGGAACCATCACAGGGGCAATGGTGGATGTGCTCCTCTCCCTGACCAAGGGCGCCGTCAGAGCCTCGGCTTCTGCCAGGGCGGCGTGGGTGCCTCTGGGAGTGGCTGGGGGGTGAGCGCTACCCAGTGGAGTGGCCGGCACCACGCCCATCAGATCGCCTCTTGCTCCTCCTAGCTCGGCCTGCCCAGGGCCCTGCCTCCTCTCCAGAGAACACTGTTCAACAGGAAGAGGAGAAGGAGGAAGAGGCCATTTGGCCAGTGACAGTTCTACCTGAGGTGAGCCGGGACCATCACCCTGTCGCTGTCTGCCTTCTGCATGGGTCCCCTCTTCTCTGGTCACAGAACCCCCTGTGAGGGGGCCCACCCCAAGGCCTCCGTCTTCCTGTGCCTCCCTCTGGCCTCTGTGGGCTCCCTGGAGACCAAAGAAGGCCACAGTGACCTGGGAGTTGAGAGAGCACTAAGGGCTGAGAGACCAAGGCCGGGGTGTGCAGACCACGTCTGGCCCCTGGCCCGGGTGGAGCCCGTTCCCTTCGGGGCTGTGCACTTAGGTGTTCTGAGAGAAGCCGTGCAGTGGCTGGAGTTTGCTTCAGAATAGCCTGGGGTGGAGCATGGACACAAGGTAGCCCTGTGCTGCTGACCACTGAGGCTGAGTGGTGGGTCTCGGCAGGGGCTGGGGGCCTGACTTGGAGGTTCACTGTCCTCTGTAAGCTGTATTTGTATTCACTGGGCATTTTCCGTAATACAGATATGAAAAAGAGCAAGCATGATCATGGTGAGGTTCTGACGCTACATGGCATTGGTTTCTGTTCCCAGTGGCTTAGCTCTGAATTTAAGCGGCTCTCATGTCGTGAGTCGTCCAGGGGTAGGCTTTGGGCAAGGCTGGGTCCAGGTGCTTTCCTGGTAATGAGAGGATCGCCTCAACCCCAGTCTCTCGGCTCAGCTTTCCTCCACTTCCAGTTCATTCTTAGGCAGGCTTTGCTCCGGTGGGGGCAAAACGCCTCCAGTTCCAGGTGAAGGGGAGAGGGGGCGTTCTTTTCCATGTCAGGACGGAACATGGTTCATCTTGATTGACCTTTCCATCCAAGGTCAGCCCTGGGTGGACTTAGGGTTGGGGCTTGTCTTAGTAGGAAGCTGGGTCTGAGCCATGGTTGGCAAAGAGGTAGAGGGAGGGATGGAGGGGTGGGCAGTCCCACTCCGATACTTCAGTCCACTGTGCTGGATGTGTGAGCTGCTTTGAGAGTCCAAGGAAGGCCGCACTTATCCCTGCCCCCTCACGCGCTTGTCATACTCTGAAGCTTAAAATTCTAGCCCTTCTCCCCTGCCGTGTCCAGCTGTACATAAAATATAGTAATAGTCATGGAAGTTTTTGTGTGCTTTCCATGGAGATTAACAGATCAGCATGTACTTTATGTCAAAACACTTAACTGACACAACCGGTGTTTGGGAGAGGCCCTGTTTTTTCCTACATTTTACAGAAGGAGAAGTCCAAGGCCGAGGGAGGGTCACCACCCCACCCCGGGCGCACCGAGCGAGTGGCAGAGCTGGGCTTGACCCAGGAACCCCTGCTCTGGGGTGGGTGGCAGGCCGCACTGAGGGGAGGAGCTCTGCTTCCAGTGGGAGCCAGGCTCTGGTTTTGTCAGAAGGGGCCAGGCCTTTTGTGGGCCCTGATTTGGTGTCTCTGCAAGAAAGCCCCGAAGCGGCCGCCCTCGGTACGGCGAGGCCTGTGAGGATGTCTTTCTTCTCTCCCCACTGATGACTCTCTGGCCCTCCTGCTGAGGGGTGAAAGCCCGGCCTGGGCAGACACATGGGTGACGTTGCAGGAGCCAGTGACCTTCCAGGACGTGGCTGTGGACTTCAGCCAGGAGGAGTGGGGGCTTTTGGGCCCGGCCCAGAGGACCGAGTACCACGATGTGATGCTGGAGACCTTCGGGCACCTGGTCTCCGTGGGTAAGCCCTTGTCCACACTGGCCTCTCTGCCCTTCCCAGGTCTGGGGTGCTGCAGGGCCCCGAGTCTGCCAGGAGCGGGTGTGCCCTCGAGGGCCCCTTGTACATCATTTTGCCTGTTGCAAGGCCTGGAAGATGGAGAGCTGGGGCCGCTCTCCAAGGTGGCTCTTGGTGCTGGGATGCAGCTGCCCACAGGTGTGCATCTGTTCTTGGGGCTCTGTGGTCGCCAGCATGGCCATCAGCACCTGAGAGGCTGTGCCCAGGCTTATCCAGAGAGGGTGGCGATGATGCTGGCGTTTCAACCAAGGCTACGTCCAGTATTTTTAGGCACATGACTTCTTCTTTTTCCAATTGTAGGGTGCCCTGTTCTTGCCCAGTACCATCTGCTCATCCCATTATTAGTTTTCATTTCTCCTAACAGCCCTGCCAGTTCAGTGTTTCTCATCCACAATTTATACACAGGGAGAGTCAGGCTTAGAGAGGCCAGGCAACATGTCCAGGGCTGCAGAGTTGTTACTGGCCGAGGCGGGACTGAACTCTGATGTTTGTTCTTCCCAGGGACCTTAATCAGGACTGTGGAATTGCTAGATGGACAGAGGTAGCCTCAGCTCTACTGAAGGACTTAGTTTGCTGCCCACACTTAGGGTGTATGAGGGAACAGGGATTCTCACTGGGGTGTCTGGCTTGAGGGGATAAAGGCTGGGCTTGGCGCCGTGGCTTGGAAACCATGGCCCAGTCCTTTCCGACACTCCTGCTTAAGGCCCTTGCCCTTGCCCATTGATCAGGCCCACTGTTGCCCTCTTTGCTGCTTTTCACACATCTCCCTGAGTCAGCAGTCAGTACTTAGGAAAGTCAGCTGGCTTTTTTTGGTAGCTGGGTTTTTGTTTTTTTGTTTTTTAATGTGTTAAAATACATAAAAAGAAAATTTACCATTTTATAGTGTACAATTTGGTGGCATTAAGGACATCCACAATGTGGAGCAACCATCACTGCTATCTAGTGCTAGAACTTTTTCATCTCCCTAAAAATATACCCTATACCCATTATCCAGCTTTTGCATACTTAATTATGTGTCATACCATCAAACCCACTCTAGCACTTTTCTTTCTCCAGTATCCAAACCTTTGGGGTTTCTTTCAGGGTGGGAAACTACACTGGAGAGCAAACAGTTAACTCCAAAATCTGATGTTTTTGAGGAAGAATCAGCTCACTTACTGAAAGTAGAATTTTCAAGGGGTGATCCCTGGTCTTTGACTCTGGGAGATGTCTTACAAGGTGAGGTCCCGGAAGCTCTGGACACACAATTGAAACAAGTAGAGTTTGCTCAGGAAAATACCCTCCCTCAGGAGAAGGACTGTGAAAGCCCCAAATCTGGGACAAACACTGGTCTCCACACCAGCCACTTTTCACCTAAAAAATCTCCTGTTCGGAAATGTTTGCACAAACGTGGCACACGGGTTAAAAGCATGAGGCACAGTTCACGTGTGAAAATTCACCAGAAGAGCTGCGAAGGGGAAAAAGCCAGGGCAAACAGCAGCTGTGGGAAAGCCTGCAGCCAGACCACTCAGCAGATTACATTTACAAGGATTCACAAGGGGAGCCAAGTTTGCCGATGCAGTGAGTGTGGTAAAACTTTCCGGAATCCGAGATACTTTTCTGTACATAAAAAAATCCACACAGGAGAGAGGCCCTATGTGTGCCGGATCTGTGGGAAAGCATTTATTCAGAGCTCCTCGCTCACACAGCATCAGAGAATTCATACTGGAGAGAAGCCGTTTGAATGTCGTGAGTGTGGGAGGGCCTTCAATGATCGCTCAGCCATCTCCCAGCACCTGAGGACTCACACCGGAGCAAAACCCTACCAGTGTCAAGACTGCGGAAAAGCCTTCCGTCAAAGCTCCCACCTCACCAGGCATCAGAGGACTCACACCGGGGAACGTCCCTACGTGTGCAAGAAATGTGGAAAGGCTTTCAGCCAGAGCTCGCACCTTATTGGGCACCAGAAAACGCACAGTGGGCGTATGTGCAGAAAGAAATATCTTACCTTGTAGCCAGTAAGCTGGCTGCACACTTTGCTTTTATAAACTGATCCTTCAGTGTACTATGCCAGGCCTGGCTGGGATTTGGGGCTGAATGTGAAAAGGGAGCCTTGAATGAGGAAGTTCCCAAGACTGAAGGACAACCAGGGAGCTCACCCGGTGCATCATGAGAAAAAAGGAAAACTGGTGGGGAGTTGTTGCTAATGAGTGTAGCGGTTGGAAAAAAAGATTTAATTTTCCAGTCGATTTGCTGTTATAATTTGTTCATTCACTTGGTTATTATAAGTGATATTAATGAAGCCTGAAAATGCTTATAATATTTTGAGTTTAAAAAGCCAAATACCAAATAATTTGTGCACTAATTATATCTGTGGTAAATTTTTTTATGCATATGGGTAAGAACTAAAAGAGAACATGGATAAATGAACTATTTATATATTTCTGTGATAGAGCCTGCTTGTTTTTCTTCCCCTTCTATTTAATTGAATATCTTTACAATGCTTTTTCCTTTTAAAATAAGCAGCGCTAAAACAAAATGAGATTGTCAGATTGGACTCTGTTTACCAGCCCTAGCGGAGTCTGCAAGGCTGCAGTGACTAGGGCCTGGGAGCTCCGTGTGAGTGGATGAGGGGGTCATTCTGTCCCTTAGGGCACTGTCGTGATATAGTTAGGTATGGGGAATGGGGATCTCAAGGAACCCTGGGGGCCCAGAGGAATGGAAAATATGGGGGCTTCCTGGGAATATCCATTTGCTTTATATTTCCACTTTTCCTAAGGATTCCTGAGAGGGAATCACCCTGGGCAGGTGCCCACCTCTGAGTTAAGCAACACAAGGTTGTTCACTGGGGTAAATATTTTCCTCAATGTCATATGAAGACAGTGAACTGTTCTGGTTTAAAATACTTTTCTGGCCTAGTAGGCCTTTGTGTGCTTAAAATTTGGCACATGCAGCTTTATTCACCTAAATCTACCTGGCTACTTGCATTTTGTGACAGAAATAAAGGCATTCTGATGTCCCTCTTATTTATTTTAAGGGATGAACTAGCTGTGTTGAGGGAGGAGGATGTTGTACTTTTTAACTTATTAAAGTTTACTTAAGTTTTGTTAAAAAAAAAGAAAAAGAAAAAAGAATGACCAAGAAGCAGGATTGGTACTCAGTAACGTCATTCCCAGAACCCAGATTCCAAACCAAGAGGCCAGTCCAAAGCTGTGGTGATGGCTGCAGGAACTGAGGTGATGCTTTGAACTGGGTCTGGCGAATTGAGGCATCTGGGAGCCGACAGGGGAGGGGGAGAACATTCTAGAATATGGGAAAGTTTAAAGTTAGGACTAGAAAGTATAAGACCAGCTTAGATATGTATCCAGTATATTTGAGAAATGTATATTTTTATTCAACTGTTTTTATAATTTTTGTTTATATTTTCAATTATTAAATGTACCCCCCAAAAAGGGAAAAAAAAAAAAACAACAAAAACCCAGCTTAGGGAGTGTGAAGAATATGGTTCAACTGGATGTTCCTATTATCCTTGCTGTATAAGAACCAGCCCCAAAAGTTAATGACAGAAAACAACAGCCATTTATTATGGTGCCATATTCTGTGGGTGAGAAATTCAGACGGGGCTCTGCAGAAAGATGGTTTGTCTCTGTTCCACAATGTCTGGAACTTCAGCTAGGAAGGCTTGCATGGCTGGGGACTGGAATAGCTGGAGCCAGAGGGTCCATTCCAAAGATGGCCTCTTCATCTTGAGGCTGGCACTTGGGTCAAGGTTGTTCTAAGACTGGGCTTAGTTGAGTCTGTCAAACAGGCCCCTCCATGTACTTTTTCACAGCATGGTGGCTGGATTTCAAGAACTAGCCAGAAGCCAGGATTCCAAGACTGGGTGGAAACGGCATGGTCTTTTTTTAATCTGGCCTCAAGTGGCACAGTGTCACTCTTGCCACACACTGTGCATTTACCAGCCAGACACCAAGGCCAGCCCAGATTCAAGGGAAGAGGAGTTAGTCTCTGCCTCTTGAAATGGGAGATGCCAAAGTCAAGGAAGGCAGAAGAGAGTGGGAACCATCTCTGATTATGAAAGTCTACTGTCATGCCCACTCTTTAACCTCTAAAAACTGTGGTCCCCACCTGTGCATCCCACACAGGAGCAGTCCATTAGGGAGATGCCGCACGCATGGAAGCTGAAACACTGGACCCCAGAGTCAGACTCAGGCTGTGAACCTGGCTCTGTCCCTTACTTAGGTCGGTAGTGATCTTAAGGGTTTATGCCTCCAAGGACCAGTTTCCATAGGTCCAGTTCACCAGTCAAAAAGTACATGGATTGATTCTGGTACATTCACTTATTTGTTCAACAAGCATAACTTTGTCATTTACCGAGGGTTCAAAAGTCAAATTTTTTTTCTTTGTTCATACATGGCTGATTTTTCCTACAGAAATTATTTTTTATTTACTTTGGATTCAACCAATTGAACAAGTTCTATGATGAGTTCTAGTAGAGCTTACTAAGCTCTCTTGGATTTCCAGTTAAGAGAGAATTTTATAACGTTTCTAGTCTTTATGTATTTTTCTTCTGAATACATAAAGTGAATTGACTAAAAGGAAAAAAATCACAGGTATTTCCTCTATCTTTCAATATTTGGCTTCAAAATATTTTCTCAAAGCATGAACCACATTCACATTTTAACTACTGGGAATTGCACTTACAATCTTAGCGCTTTCCCCTCAGGACTAGTCTCTTCACCCTCAGGGCTGTGAGCCTTTACCGGGCCGTTGATGGTCTCCAGCGTCGCGGTCCCCGTGGGGAGCTCCCATGCTCATTTAACAGGCCCGAGGCCTGGCTTGTTGATGAGGTCTCCGGTCCTGGTTCTCCGGCTGCTTCAGACGGTTTCTCTGCATACTGCTTCCCCAACCGCAGGCCCCGAAGGAGGGTCGCGGGACCCGAGGGGTGGGTAACGAAGGTTCCAAGGAATAGGGCGGCGGTCCCGAGGGGGTTGAGGGGGCCAAGGGAGAATGGCCGGGGCTGGGGGAGATAACGGAGTCCCAGCAAGGATGGCGAGTGGGGGCGTTTGCCGAGGGGCTAAACGCTGGGGCCGAGGGGCCGGCTCCGCGTCTCTCCCCTGACGCAGGTGCCAGCAAACTTTGAAGCTCCGCTCGGCGCGACCCCGCTGCCGCCGCAGCCCCTCCAGGAGAAACGCCGCGAAACGCGGCGCCAGGGACGCCAGCTCCCAGGAGGCCTCGCGGCTGGCCAATCAGCGCGCCGCTCTGCCAGCGGCTCGCCTCGCCGGCCCAATCAGCGCTGGCCCCGCCCCCGGCGTGCTTCGGGAGTCCTGGTAGGCGGCGGGCCGGGAGGCGAGGGCCGCGGGCCCCTGGGGGGCCGAGGAGACGCTGGTCTCGGTCCGAGCCGCGGCTCCTGGGCTGGAGAGGGGCGCCTTCGGGCTTCCGGGCAGAGCTGGGCGCTTCTCCGCGCCGGGGTTCCCGGGGGGGAAAGGGTTCTAGGCTGTGGTCTCCACCCGGAGGTCGAGGCCGGAGGGCCGGGGCTCTCGGGCGGAGCTGGGGGTCACCGGCCGGACTGCAGGTCTCGGGCTGAGCCTGGAGTCTCCACTCCGGGGGTTGGGGGCGTCCTCGGGTTAGCCTAGGGATCCCGGGACTGAGCTGGGAGTCTCCGCGGCCAGGGGGAGACCTTGGGCTTGGGGGGGCGGGGGGGCGGGGGTTGGCGCTAATCGTGGGTTAGTCCAGGGGTTGCGGGCAGGACGGGCCCCTCGGGTTTCCCCATCTAGTCCATTCCTTCTCCCCCCACCCCCCTTCCCTCCTAGGCCCAGTAGAGAGCCCGCAGGAAGCGGAATGTCTGTGGGGTACGGGCCTACCCGACCCTTCAGTCACAGGTGAGTGACCGCGACTTGCCCTGAGTGTCCTGTCTCCGCTGTCCTCCCCGGAGCATGGGACCGCGGGACTCACAGTAACCGAGGAAGCCCTGCCTTCCCCCTTTCCACCCGCTTCCTGCTTCTCGGCTGGCCCACCGCACTGATGTAGCAGACATCTGGGGAGCTGTGTGTGGTTGCAGAAGGATCGAATGTAGATCGAACGCTCATTTAACTTAGGCAGAAGGGTGGGGAAGGCGGTGCAGCCCTGAGGAGGTACTCTGAACAGAAACTTGAAGTAACTATGAGAAACTTTTCCAGTGGCTAGATCAATGCAACAGAACCCTGCAGATAGCATCTGTGGGTTATGATATATGATGAAGTGGCCATTTCAAATCATCCAGAAAAGGGGGACTATTTAGGAAATGGTGCTGGGAAACTAGCTGTCTAGAATAAAATTAAATCAGATTTTCCATACGGAAAGTTAAGTTTTTGGTACCTTAAAGAAGGAACACAAGTATTAATAAAAGAAGACAAAATAGTTTTTACAACCTTGTCATGAAATAACTCCGGAAGATCCCAAACCCAGAAGTCATAAAGAAAAAGATTGTTAACTTAGCACAGGGTTTAGGACATGGACATCTGTGGGGGCTGAATTAGTCAGCCAAAGGAGTGCTGATGCAAAATACCAGAAATTGGTTGGTTTTTATAATTATTTGGGGTAGAAGCTTACAGTTACCAGGCCATAAAGCACAAGTTACCTTCCTCACCAAAGTTTATTGCCACGTGTTGGAGCAAGATGGCTGCCGACATCTGTAAGGGTTCAGGCTTCCTGAGTTCCTCTCTTCCCAGGGCTTGCCTCTCCCCCAGCTCAGCTGCTCTGTTATCTCCACAAGGCCAGCTGTAGACTATTAGGCAAATGGTTTGTTTCTCTTCCCGGGGCCTTCTCTTTCCTCAGGACCAAGCTCCTCTATGTGCTTCCTTCCCAGGACTCCACCTCAAGACTCCAACCTCCAGTCTCTGCTGTGCAGTTTCGCTGTGAATCCCCACCCAACAAGGGGGCAGGGATGCAACATCCTACTGATGTGGCCCGATCAAAGCCTTAATCATTATTTAATCAAGTAAAAGTAATACCTCTGAATCCAATACATTCTAATATGCCCAGAGGAAAAGAACAGTTTACAAACAATCCAATATTTCTTTATGGAATTCATCAATAATATCAACTGCTACAGGGACCATTATTCTACCTGTGACAATCCCCCAGATATTCAGACACACACTGAGCCCTAACTGCAAATTTATGTGTGTAATGGTAGGTGTAACTGATGTGAATTGTGTGGAGGTGAAAAGATTGGGTACCAGCAGCTTTTTCTATTCAAACCCTGCATTAACTCATCCTACTTTAAGTAGGAATTCTTCCATTCACCTCAGTGAGTTTCCATGGCCTTCTAATGTAGTCGCTGAATGTATTTCATTGTCTCAAAAAATTTTCTATAGCTTTAAATCTCTCTGGGTGAAGCATTAATTTTCTTAATATTTCCTTTAGCAAGAGTGATGAGTAAGTATAAAGGCTCATGCCATCAGACCGGGGCACCTGCTAGCCTTCCCGGTGCTATCATCCATCTTGGTTGATCATCCTCACTCATATAATCCTTCAGGCAAATGTCTGCTTACAGGAAGGAGGTTTTTCTCGCACCCTGCCCTCTTACCTCCACATTCTGCCCATTCCTGAGAGCTCTTCCTCCACCCACCTAAGCACCCCTTTGTTGCCCACTGTAGCACCATCTTTCAAGTCTCAGCAGTATCCATCTACCATATCCTTTCTTGCTTCCTTTCTGTAGCACCCTAACTCGATATAGTTTTCAACCCTCTCAGAATCTCTAGTCTGCTGTTCCCAGTCGTCATTTCACTCTCTTGTCAACCCAGGCCAGTTCATGTTCCATGGCCCATCATAATACTCTCTTGCCTTTCCCTCCCTCCCTCCCTCATTATTTTTGGATAAAATACCAGTCTGACAATTGTGCATTAACTGATGAATGGATAGACAAAATGTAGTATATCCATACAATGGGATATTATTTAACCATAAAAAGGAATAAAGTACTGCTTCATGCTTTATGATTGTGGATGAACCTTGAAAACATCTTCCTAAATGATGAAAATGAAAGAAGTCAGTCACAAAAAAACCATAGTGTGTGGGTCCGTTTATCTGAAGTGTCCAGAAAGGGCAAATCCATAGAGATAGGAGGTAGGTTCATGGCTGCCAGAGACTGGGAGGAGGGGAGAATGAGTGACTGCTAATGGGTAAGGACTTTTCTTTCTGAAATGTTGAAAATGTTCTAAAATTGTGAGGGTTACACAACTCTGAATATACTAAAACCATTGAATTGTACACATAAAGCACACTGTTAGTGTAGACTATCTGGCATGGTCCAAGGCTCCATATAAACAAAGACACTCATATCAGGAAGGATATTCCAAGGGCTTAGAGGTTACTTCCCAGGAGCCAGGCTGTGAAGATGGTCAATTCAGGTGATGACCTCAGCCCCAGCCAGCTGCAGCCAGCTGGTGGCTGGTTCCAGAGAGGTAGCCTCAGTCTCCACTTTATCCCTGGGCCTGTGTCCAAAAGCAGTTAATAGAACTAGCTTGCAGCAGATGTTCTCTAAACAACCCTGGGGCCCAGGACAGGTGAGGAATAATAACATAGTATGTTATATAACCCCACCAACATGTTATTCTCACTATTGTATCAATGTTTTTCTCACTGTTGCATGCCAAAAAATGAGATCATCTGTGCTAATGATAACCAACAGATTAGCCAGAAGGCCGAGATTTTCTGCCGTATGGCCTGGTATGGACCATTATACTTCCCCTTGTGTGTTTTTTCGCTTGCCCCCCTCACGAGCCCCTGTTGTGGATGCAGTTAACACAGACATGAGCTAAACCTTTGGAATGTGCAAAGGCTGTGAACAGCTTAGGCTTGCTGAGTTAGTCCGGTTACTGCATGTGATGGTTAGGCTAATGTGTCAACTTGGCCAGGTAATTGTGTCCAAGTGTTTGGTCCAGCAAGCACTGGGCTCATTGCATTTATGGAATTCGAACACCAGTGAGTTTACTGTGTTTACTGTGTGAATGGCTGATTACATCTGCATCATTCAGGGAGATTGCATCATCAGTGGGTGATGCTTTTATCCAATCAGTTGAATGCCTTAAAAGGGAAGTGATTTCAACATTCAGAGAGAATTTCCCAGCTCATTGTTGAACAGCCAACTTCTCCCAGAAACTCATCAAGGGCCTTTCATCGGACTTTCATTGGAGCCCCTGGTTTGCAGCCTGCCTGCGGAACCTGGACTTGTGCATCCCCACGGTCACGTGAGAGACTCATAAAATCTCATATTATTGGCAGATATCTCCTGTTGATTCTGGTTCCCGAGAGAACCCTGACTAATACACTGCACAACCATCTTATCCCAGGAGTGAGAGGAAATGGGGAATCCAAGCAACAAAGAGAAAATAAGATTAGGCAGATGTGGGAAGCGGATGTGGCTCAAGTGATTGGGCTCCCGCCTACCCCTTGGGAGGTCCCAGGTTCGGTTCCCAGTGCCTCCTGGAGAAGCCAAGCAAGACAGTGAGGTGATGCAACAAGGAGACAAAGAGGAAAGACAATGAGAGACACAACACAAGCAGGGAGCTGATGTGGCTCAAGCGATTGAGAGCCTCTCCCACATGCATGGGAGGTCTTGGGTTCAGTTCCCAGGTGCCTCCTAAAGCTAAGATGAGCACACAGCAAATGGACACAGAGAGCAGACAGCGGGCGCAAACAACGAGAGGGTGGTGGGAAATAAAATCTTAGGAAAAAAAAAGATTATGCAGATGCATTTTTTTTCCCTAAAGAAATCTGGTATAATTTTAATATCAGAAGAGATGATGTCAAGCCAAAATGTTACAAATAAATATGCTTCATAACAAAAATTTTAAATCTCCAGGGAGATAGAATAATTCTAATTATATGTGCAACAATCTGATCTTAAAATACACAAATGGTTAGCCCTATAAGGAGAAATAGTTAAGACCACAATATAGCAGGATATTTTAACAATTTCTTCCAGCAATTAATTAAACAAGCTAGAAAGAAAATAGAAAATGTGAAGACAATGGACAAATTTTACCTTATGATTTCAACTTACACCTGTGAACACACTGTTTAATATACATGGATCATTGACAAATATTCATCATATATATTGAGCCTTGGGGCAAGTCTCAACAAGTTTCCAAGAATATAAATCACACAGAATATTCTGATCATAGTTAATTTCAAGAAATCAACAATGAAATGACAGATGAAAAATTAAGAAATACAGCGCTATGTAACCTATGGACAATGAAAATATTTGAATGGTAACTTGAACTGAATGATAATATTGCATATCAAACGAATGCAGCCAAAGCAAGACATATAGGAAACTGTTGTTTTAAAAGTATAAGAAAGGAAGATTGAAAATTCATGAGAATGTTCATGTGTGATCCAGGATTTTCTTTGCTATAAAAGTCAGCAAACTGGGGGCCGCCGAGGGCCCGGGCCCGCCGCTCGCCCTGCTCGTGATGCGGCCCTACGAGGCCGCGGCCGGGGCCCCGAGAGACGGCGCGGGCGGCGCCGAGGAGCTGGAGGACGAGGAGGCCCCGCCGGGCGCCGAGGAGCTGGAGGACGGAGAGCTGGAGGACGAGGAGGCCCCGTCAGGCGGCGCCGAGGAGCTGGA
>JAKSZT010054317.1:2055091-2096001 GCA_026826555.1 Tolypeutes matacus
AAAAAAAAAAAAAAGAAAATAGAAGGATTCAGTGAAAATGTGTGTGCATAAAGGTACCGAGATAGACTGAGTGAAACAGCTGCTATCATCTTCAGCAGTATCATCATCCCTGTCTTCCACAGTTTCTGACTCTGAGCTGGAAGTTTCTGGGTTCTGCCCTGTGTCCCAAAGTCAAGGGATCAGGTGTTCATTTGAATAGGTAAAATCCCTGTTTCCTGTTTCAGAGAAGGATTTGGATCAGACTTGGAGGTTTCTAAATGCTTTCTCTTCATGGATGAGAAAGGGACCTGAAGCTAGATGGGGGTGGGGTGGGGGAAGAGATTTACAGCAACATCACTCACTGAGCAGAAACACCCACTCTTTTTCAATATTTTGAGAAAAGTAGCCAAAGCAACAAATCTTAAAGCAGAAAAAGAATAAAAAATGTTATTTGTAGATGATGACTCTGTCCTTGTTAAAACCAAGGGGATGAAATAAAATCCTTGGGGGAGAGGGAGAAAAGTTCAGCAGGAGGCAGATAAGGAAAATAAGTTCACAGTTCTCCAGTAATATAAACAATAAAAAAAAAAAATGGAGGATTCAGCGGTAGAAAATGACTCCGTTTACATTCCCAGTGTAGATCAATAAATTGCCAGAAACAAACTGAACAAGTCAGGGTTACGAATCACAGGAACCAGGCTGCACAATTCTCCGGAGAGTCATAAAAAAAGGCCTGGAACAGCGGTGTCCCGGTGGTCGGGTGGCAGGCGGGGCCTTTCCAGAACAGCCCGCGCGGGGCCGGACTCCCCCGCGAGCCGCCAGCGCCCTCGGCCCAGCGCCGGGTCCCCAACACCGCTCAGCAGCCAGAAACCCGCCACCGACGGAGCCGAGACGCGGGGGCTGCTGGGAATTGTAGTTCTGGGCGCGCAGTGACGCACTTCCGGCGAGCCGGGCTCTGCCCCGTCGTTATTGTCCCCGCGGCCGTGGGTAACGGAGGTCGCGTCCGCGTCGGGCCTGCGGGGTCTGTGCCGCGGCTTCCCCGCTCTCGGGGACCTAGACGCACCGCCGTGGAGGCGGCGGCGGCGGCGATGGCGCTGGAAGCCGCGGGGTCCTCGACGAGGCGGCTGCGGTGAGTGGGGGCGGCCGGTGCCAGCCAGAGCCGGGCGCGAACAGCTCCCCCTCACCACCCGGAGCAGCGCCTTCCAGAGTGATGCCGAAGCTCCTTTGTTATCCTTCTCCAGTTTATACTAGGATAGAAACCTGAGATAAAAACTGGACCACAGGCAGCGGATGTAGCTCAAGTGATTGAGCGCGGGCTTCCCATATAGGAGGTCCCGGGTTCGATCCCCGGTGCCTCCAAGCAGCTAAAACGAACAAAGAAATAAGCGAAAATACCAACTTGGGGGAGCCGGTGTAGCCCAGTCGTTGAGCGCGCCACCTTCCCACATACAGGGTCTCTGGTTCAATCTCCGGCCCGGAACCTAAAAAACAAACTGAACCACAGTCCATTGGGACCTAAATCAACGGTTGACAGTTGAAATCACTGATTTAATATTAAAAAGCCACGTTCTGTGCTCTATGCAGACCATTTTCCCCCTACCTTTTTTACATTAAAAGCAAAGTTAGAATTTTACGTTCGTCACGTTCACCTTGTTTATGGAGTTTTTCTATTTTGCGATTGTCTTTTCCTTTATGCCCTTCTCTTTGCTCTTGCCACATGTTCCCAGCATTAACAATCTGCTGGCCCCCTCCACACTCACTCAATCTTAAGGGATCACGAATACACCTGTATGCGACTTTGGTGCTGTTGTGTGTGTGGGTTTTTTTTTTTTTTTTTTTTTTTTAAGATTTTATTTATTTATTCATTTATCCCCCCTTGCTGCTTGTGCTCGCAGTGTCAGCCAACCACACCGCGCGGGCGGGCCTGCCCCCACCAGGAGGCCCCGGGAACCGAACCCTGGGCCCCCCATATGGTAAACGGGAGCCCCACCGATTGAGCCACAGCCGCCCCCCTGTTTTGTTTTTTTTTAATGAGCCCACAGCAGCTTTTGTTGCTCTTTCTTAACAAAAATGCAGTTATGCCTGTGCATTTCTTTGTGGTTTGCATTTCCCATTTATAATATCCTGAGAGAAGAAGCGTTGCTTGCACGGTGTAAGGCTCAGGCGGGAATGGGTAGCCTGGAGACTTTTGACCACCTAACTTTGGGTCAGGTTTCCATTCTGTCCTTCCTTAGTATGTTTTAGCTTCGTATGATCCCGAACCTTTCTTGTTAAATGTATTCCTGGGTGTTTTATAATATCTTTTCACAATTATGTGTTTCTTTGTGTTCAATTCTGCTCCATTCTTGAGCATATAGAGAAAAGCTATTAGTATTTGTATATTTATTTTATCTTTCCACCTTATGGAATTGTATTAATGGGGGGGGGGCTCCTTTTTTTTTTTTAATCAGCTTAATTAAAAAAAAAAAGATTTTGTTTTTCGGTAACATCTTTATTGAGATGCAATTCATCCATTTAAAGTGTACAGGTCAGTGGGTTATAGCATATTCCTAGAGTTGTACAGCCATCACCAAAGTCAATTTTAGCACATTTTCATTACCCCAGAAAGAAACCCCGGACCCATTAAGCAGTCATTCCCCATTCCCCTCTGCCCATAGTCCCTGGCAAACACTAATCTGCTTTCTGTCTCTATGGATCTGCTTATTCTGGACATTTCATATAAATGAGATCACACAATATTTGTCCTTTTGTGTCTGGCTTCTTTCACTAAGCATAATGTTTTCAAGGTTCATCCATGTTTGTAGCATGTATCAGAAATTGATTATTTTTTATGACTAAAGAGTATTCCACTGTATGGTTATACCCCATTTTATCTATCCATCAGCTGATGGACTTTTGAACTGTTTCCACTGTTGGGCTATAATCTTATAATTTGGTATATTTTTATTACCAACAAGAAAACTTTCTACTTTTCCTATGTTTAAGTGGATTATATGTTTATATGTTTTTGTTTATTTGCTTGTTTTGGGTTCCTTTCCTGTAATTTCGATACTAATGCAATTGGGTAATTTTGACAGTGGCCATCACAGTCTCAGTGCCTAAATTTAATGAAGTATTTCACAGTAAGATGTTTGTTCTTGGTTTTTGGTAACCTCTCTTGGATAACTTTATAGAATCCCATTTATAGAATTTCCATTTTTCTTAGAATTTTTATTTGGATTGGCTGCTAAGTGTTAACCAGACCATGTGTTTCTGGTGGTCCCAGTCCTGGTGATACTGTTGTTTCTCTAACATCGCTGCTCAGTGCCCCCGGTGATGACCTGTAATTACGGGTCTAAGCAGTTTCAGAAAGAACCCCAGGGTAGGAGGCCAAAGTGCTCCAAGGACAGTGGTTGGAGGGATGGGATCAAGGAGGGCTCCAAATGCCCTGGGTAGAGGAGGACCAGAGAGTGTTCAAGCAAGAGTTAGATTCAGAGAAATGTAGGCAGGGAGAAGTGAGAGGGAAGGGGCTGCATCCGCAGGTCTTTGGCTCATAATGTCAGGCTTTGGCGTGTTTGGGAGGAAACTGAAGTCCCAATTCATTGCCCTTTTTTGACCTGTTGAGTCTTGCTTTTTTATGGTCTACTTTTTGGATAGTGATTAACAACATCATTTCCAACAGTAGAATCAGTCTCACAATGGGTAAGATTTAAATTTAGATCAGAGGAAGAAAAAACTCTGTTGACCTTAATTGTCACTGATAAGCATTTTTTGTTGCATGAATGTATGGATTCATTACCAAGAGTGGCAGAGTCATCTTGGGTACAGGAGATCTGGGGAGTCACCTACTTCTATTGTGAGGTGCAGGGGAAACATAGAGCAGGAACTGGAGAAGGATAGGTGATGGGGGTGGATATCTTTCAGATGAAAGAGTAGAATGTGGGTAAAACCTGACTTGATCAGAAATGGCCTGAAAACATAGGTATAGGAGGAGAAGTGAACAGTTACTTAAGAGGCTTACAGAGGCAGGTGGGGAGAACTCAGGGGAGGACTCTGCATTTGATGGGAGCAAGGAGGCTTCTTTTAGAGTAGCACAAGGTGAGGGTGGCATGACCCTGAGACTGGGAGCATGTAAGGTGTTGTATCTGGATACCTTCCTTTCAGCTCCACTCCTTTTGCTCAGAGCAGCTCTCTGTTCTTATGGAGAATTACCTGTCCCTCATTGGGCAACATGGTTGTGCAGCTGTGGGTCCAAGGTGTCTTGTTCTCTCCTGCACAATGGGTAAAGACTTGACCCCACCCTTTTCCTGGGCCTTTGTGATTTTTTGGCTTCCCTGACCTTTCTGGCCACTGTTTGTTTTCTGTTGGGAGGCCCTCTCCCTTGTCCTAGCTCATAAATGTAGGTGTCCTTCATGGGATTGTCCTGGTCCTTTTTTTTCTTGTTTTTCACTCTCCCTGGCTTGCTCATCCACTTTGTGGCTTCTGTCACCCCCTGGATGCCAGTGACATCTGGATACGCATCCCAGACTTTGCTGGAGGCTGTCAAACTTGCCATCTCTTCTCACTGACCAGCTGCCTCCTCCCAAATGTCTGACAAGACTCCCTGGTTGAGCTCAGCATTACCCCTTCCTCACTTCCCATCCTAGCAGAGAAGTAGAGATATCCTCCATCCATTCACCCATCCACCTCCTTGGCCAGAATCCTGGGGAGAGCATTGCCTGCTTGCCCTTCTATCCCCCTACACACCTTTCCAGCTCTGAGGCCTGCCACTTCCATGTCCTATGCAGGACTTGGCCCCAGCCCAGATCCTCTTCATCTCAGCATATCAGGATGTGGCTAGAGTGAGCCTTCTGCTTTGCTTTCCTTTGCTTTGCTTTCTTCCTTTCTTCCATTCTTTCCTTTCTTTCTTTTCTATCTGGTTACATCAGCGTCTTTTTGGTGCGTTGCTTTGCTGCCCTGGGGCCTGCACTGTGCAGGGGCCTGTGCCTCTCCTCTCTGCAGGTCTGGGATTTCTTTTTTCTATTTTTTACCAGGAGGTACCAGGAATCGAACTGGGGTCCTCCATATGGTAAATGGGTGCTCAAGTGCTTGAGACACAGCCACTTCCAGCTTTGCTTTATTTTTCATCTCTTGTTTCTTAAAACAAGTAAGAAAAGCTTGCAGAAAAGAAATTAAAGTAACTTTATGCAAAAAGTGGAAGTTCTCTCCTGCCTTTGACAACTTCCCAGTCTTAATTCACATAGGTAAAGACCTTGAACTCTTAGATGTATGCTTGCCCCTTCCTCCCCTCCCTCTCTCTCTCCCTCCTCCTCCCTTCCCTCCTTCCTTCCTTCTTTCCTTTTTCTTTCTTTTTTCTTTGCCCCCTCCCTCCTTCCCTCCCTCTTTCCCTTCCCCTCCTTCCTTCCTCCTTCCCTCCCTCCCTTCCGTCCTTCTATCCTTTCTTTCCTATTTTTGAAATTTACCCAATGTGATGGTTAGGTTCATGTGTCAACTCAGCCAGTTAATGGCACCCAGTTGTTTGGTCATGCAAGCACTGGTCTGTTACTGTGATGATATTTTGTGAACTTAAATCATCCGTAAGTTGATTGCATCTATAGCTGATTACATCTACAATCAACTGAGGAGATTGCCTTCAGCAATGAGAGACATCTCATCCAATCAGTTGAAGGCTTTAAAAGGAAAAGAGGAAAAGTGATGATTTCAGCAGTCAGAAGAGAGAATTACTTCTATACTTCAGCCAGCCAGCCAGCTTCTCCTGGGAAATTCATCAAAAACCTTCATTGGTGTTCCCAGCTTGCAGCCTCCCTATGGAATTTGGATTTGTGCATCCCCACTGTCGTGGGAGCCAATTTTATTAAATTTCATAATATTTACAGATATCTCCGGTCAGTTCTGTTTCCCTAGAGGACCCTGACTAATACACCCACATAATATATGAATACATTATCCCCGTTTCAGACTGAATCAGACCACACTGCTACAGAATAAACTAAAAGTGGAAGTCCCCCTTCACTGCTCCGACAGTGGCTCCCATGACCTTTTGTTTCCTGAGATTAATTACTGTGTTTTTCCACTTGCAGACTTACTTTCTGCTAATTGGCAGTCCTTTCTTCATTTTCCAATAAATTGCTTTTCAGTATACTCTTCCACAATATCAATGACCCTCATTCTTTTGTTTATAATAAACGATTTGCTTTTTGGTATAGATAATACACACACGATATAGATATGAAAACTATGACAAGATCTTATAGCAGTAATTTATTTATTTATTTATTTTTAAAGATTTTATTTATTTATTCATTTATCCCCCCCTTGCTGCTTGTGCTCGCTGGGTCAGCTAACCACGCCGCGCGGGCGAGCTTGCCTTCACTAGGAGGCCCCGGGAACCGAACCCGGGGCCTCCCATATGGTAAACGGGAGCCCTACTGATTGAGCCACAGCCGCTTCCCTATAGCAGTAATTTATGGTCACAGTAATACCATCTAACAAACCACTCCAATCCCAGTGCCTCAGAACAGTGACCATTCCTTATTAACCGTGGGTCTGTAGCTTGGCTGGGAGGCTCTTCTGCTCTCTCAGCTGGGCTGGCATTCATGGAGGTCAGCTGCAGATAGGGTAGAAAGCTCTGCTGATCTTGGCTGGGTTCTGTTGCATATCTGGGGTTCAACTGCCTTTTGGTTGGTCTGAAATGGCCTCATCTGGGATGACTCAGCTTTCCTTCAATGCCTTTCTCGTCCTTGTAAGCAGGCTGGCCCGGTTGTGGTGGCAGGGACCCAGGAGAAGCTCACAAGCACCTTTTCAAGTGCTTCAGTCACTTTTGCTAGTGATCTGAATCAATCCTTTTGGCCAAATGAATGCACATGGCCAAGCCCAGAGTTAGCATAGGCATGGATATAGGGCAGCATGAGAAATTGGGGCCATTAATGCAATCAGGTTACCACAGGTACACAGTGTAAAAGAGGTCAGTCTACTACCCCCGTCCCTTCCAGGAAGCATTTAAAAATCCTTTAAACTTAACATTTTTGCTTGTCAGGTTGAAATCTTCTTAAGTCCACTCAGGAGCTTCACAGTATTTGATGTGCTGTAATAGGCCAAAATAACTTCTCTGTTTCTGCTTATGACCACCTCTGGGGCACAGTTTGGTGTGGGAGCCCCATTGGCCTGCCCACTGATCCCAGAACTAGGGCTGCTCCAGGCCAGAGGAAGGAGCTGAGCAGAGTGGAGCCAAGGAGAGCAGACCCAGTTCTTCCCATAGGCACATTTCAGAGAAGTCACTGTCACCCTGGGGCATAGAGAAAGGCCCTGGACGGTGCTCAAGAATAAAAATACCTCCTCTAGAAACTGGGGGAAAAGCCACCCCTAAGATTATTGAATGTTAATTACATCTTGGAGTTTCCCCCTTAAAATTTAATTTTATCCTGCTCTGCATGACAGTAGTGGGTGTGGGGAAGTTTTCTTTCATGTGCTGGGGAGGGAGGATAAAACTGGGCACAAACATTCTGGGGGAAGCCAGGCTGAGTTTGCCTAACATTGCAGCATTTACACCCCAGGAGCTGGTAGTTCCCCTTTCATGGACTCAAGAAACTCTCCCACCTGGCAGGCCAAGCAGATGTGCATGGGTATGAAAGGTGAAAATATCCTAAGTAATCTAATACCAAGGTTTTGCAGAATAAATAATCATGTTTGCATAAAATGGAAGAGACTCTGGCCATCAAAAATATGTGATTTGGAGTATAATTCCATTTTTTGTAAACTATTAGGGCAGTTTATGTAGGAAAATGAAAAAGTTAACAGTGCTATGGGGCTCCAGAGGATTCTTTTAAATCTGTATTTCAAATTTCTGTACAATGCTCATCCATTACTCGTGAATTACTTTTCTTTTTTTTTTTTAAAGAAAAGCCCTGTGTTAGTTTTTTTTTTTTTTTTTAAGAAAAGAATCATGAATTTCTGGTTAGAAAATCTATCACAAGCATTTTCACATGACAAACATTATTCAAAAAGATGACTTAAAGTCTTCAAAATAGTTACTCAAGTATTTTGTCCATATTTTATTATACCCCAGTGCAGGATACTTCAATTACATCTTTTTTTCACCAGCTTAGGGTTAACATTTTTGTGCATACACGTTTCCTTTTTTATTGTTTTCAATTTTCAGTATATTTTCTTTTGACAGTGTTTTCAGAAATGAATGACCCAGTGAAATCACACAAGTTGTAAAGTCGGCCAATATGGTTAACAGCCCAGGAGAGGTCCACATTCCCCTTCAAAATCCCTAAAGTGGACCTGGAAGCAGAGAACCAAGTACTGGTTCAGTCTCTTGGATGGGGCTGTTCTGTCCCACTGCGCTCATCTCAGTCATCTGAGAAGCTCCGAGGGCGCCATCCTGGGCGGATTAAGGTGGAAACTCTGGGCCCAGGCCTCAAGAGTACACTTGGGCCTTTAGGGTCCACCCAGGCCTCTCAAGTCCTGTCCAGATCTCTGTAGCGGGCCCTGTTCGGGGAGCTCTCAGTGTCCTCCAGGTCAGGGTCTGAGACCCTTAAGAGCCCTGCCCTCTGTTGGCTTCCCCCATCCCCTGCAGCGAGGCAGTGCCCAGGGCCTACTCAGCATGAGAAGCCAGGGACCAGGGGCTGTGAATTCCAGGGCACCTTGCTTAGTACTGGCCTCCAGGGTTAACCATTTCCTTTACCTTTTAAGTTTTTTTAGGTGAGTCCAGGTTTTCTTAAGGTGATTTTTTTTTTTTTTTCCCTTATCTTATTTTATAAAATAATCCCTGGGCATGGTAAAATCCAAGGTGTACAGAAAAGGCATAAATTGAAGAGTAAAATTCTCTTTATCACCTTGTATTCAGTCCTTTTCCCATAGGAACCTCTGTCAGTGTATAACATTGATCATCTTATACAGGCAGCTGAGTTTCTTGCTCACTGTTTTCCTTTAATAATTTGAAACTAGTGCTGAATCACTGTGTGGATTCATTATCCAGTGGAGTCTGGGGATGGATCATAATTTAGCTGTCCCTGTTAGTTGTCCTTTATGCAAGGTGCCTGGCACGTCTGAGATCCCTTCCATCTCATCTGCACCTGAAGTAGGGCCTTGTCGTGTCCACCCCTTTTCTGGCCAGGAGTTGGTGATTTGGTTTCACTATTTTTGTTCCTCTCCTCCCAGCCCCTCTTTTGGGACTTGCCATATACCAATATCTCCTGAGTTTTAATTTGTTTGTTTTCCCAGCAACTTGTTGCTAATAGCATTTTTAAAAACTTTTAATTTTGAAATCATTATGTATTCACAAAAAGCTGCAAAAATAGTAAAGACTGGACTTAATGTATCCTTCACCCAGTTTCCCCCAATGGTGACAGTTTGCATAACTATAGAACAATTCACAACCAGAAAATAGTTATGGGAACAATCCAAAGATTTTATTCAGATTCCACCAATTCTACATGCCCTTGTGTGTGTGGCTTCTTACATGTGTAGATTCATGTTTCCTCTACCACAATCAAGATAACAGAACTATTCCAGAACTTTCCACCACAAAGCTTTCCCTCATGCTACCTCTTTATAGTCACACCACATAGCCCTGTCCTCATGCCACCTTCATAATCTCTGACAACCACTGATCTGTTCTCCATCTTTATAATTCTGTCATTTCAAGAATGTTACATAAATCAAATCGTATAGGAGTGACTTTGAGACTGATACTTTTCACTCAGCATAATGACCTTGAGATCTTTCTTTATTGCATGCATCAATGGTTCTGTTTTATTGGTGAGTAGTATTCCGTGGTATGGATGTATGTGCTAGAAAAAATTTCCATTCATGACAGCAACCAAAATATGGAATACTTAAGATAAATTTAACAAAAAATGTATAGGTGCTATATGAAATAATTTTAAAAGGTTTATTAAAGGTTAGAAAGCAAAACCTAAATAAATGGGGAGACATGTTCCTGCATGTGAAGACTTAAAATCATAAAAATGTAGTAGTTCTAAAGTTAATGAAAGTATTTCCAATCTCAACAGGATTGCTTTCCATTAGACAAGGTTATCTAAAAGTTCAAAATGAAAAATATTTGATGATAGTTTGGAAAATTATGATCAAAAGAATAGAATTGCCTTGCCAGACATTACAATGTACTATAATGCTATTATACTCACAACATAATATTATTGTCATAAGAATTGATAAATGGATGTGTTAAAGAAAATAGTTTATTCTATAAATGGTTATGGCATAATTAGCTCTCAGAATTGACACCTGACTCAGGCCTTACACTAAAGTAGTTCTGAATGGAACTACTTTTTACTTTTGCATGTAAAAAAATAAAGTGAAGAAAGTTTATATTACCTAAATGTGAAACCTATGGAGTACCAATTTTAAGCAAGCCAAAAAACCCAAAGCTATTCATTTATAAAGGAAGAATAAGTATGAATACTTGATACATAAAAATTAAAACTTTATGTATGCCCCATAGATACCATAAATAAGGAAAAAGATTGAACTATGGACTGGAGAAAATATTTGCAATACATATGACATGCAGGATTAATATTTATCACCTACTGTAACCTCCTACAAAATGCCAAAAGAAAAAGGCAAAAATATGAACACACGAAACACAGAAAAGAAAATCCCAAAATGATAAGAACAATATATAAAGGTCCTCAAATTACTAGTAGCATAGGTAACTTAAATGACACTTTTCACCCAACAAATTAACCAGAATAAAAAAGGCTGATAATAGTACTGAAGAGGGAGGTGTGGGGAAATTCTCATTCATTGTTGGAAGGAATATGAATTGTTATATGCATTTTGGAAAGGAATTTGGCAATACTTAATAAAAATACAGTTAGTCTTCATACAATCCCACTCATGGGATTTTGACCCATAGATATAAAGGACTAGACTTCTGGGAAGATGGTGGATTAAAAAGACATGGGAATCTCTTTTCTCTCAAAAAAAAAAAAAAAAAAAGGACAGGCAGAAATGGCTAGGAAAACATGTTCTAGGCTTTAGGACACCAGGGGAAACCTGGACACCACCCAGAAGAGAGGGTCCAGGAAAAAAATTTTCAACAGAAAGATCATGAGTAGAAGCAGCAGCTGCAGCTGCTGGCACCCTTCCCTCATGCTACAAGGAGATGGTTTGAAATTCTCCAGCCTCAAGCTGGTGGCTACAGACAGAGGGGCTGCAGGGATCTAACTCTCCAGGAAATGAGAGGGACGGACACAGCCTGAGGCTGATTGAGCTTTTGGCCCACAGATTTGATCTGCTGTGTCCCAAGAGCCCTTCCGTGGGAGGGGCCATGCCATTGTCTGTCCTAGGAACCTTCATGGGACTAAAGAGATCTGACCCTCTCAATCACCTTCTCTACTGATCAAGACTGCTTGTTGCAGAGGGAAGTGGAATTATTTTCTACCCAGGAAAAGGAAGGAGACTGCCAGCAAAGGTTGGAGAACAACTTTGGAGAAAGTTTGAATTGTGAGACTCTGAAGGTCGTCCAGGCAGGATACTGTCGCATTGCTGAGCGACCTGTGTTGCAGTGAACACACTCTGACCAGACTTTGAATGGAGAGGGCTGGCAAAGAGCTCCATCTGCTGGCATACCAAGGACGTGCATGTAAAGAAATTAAAAGTAAGTAAGAGAGGCATTTTCCGGCCTTTACACCTTCCCTCCCTAAGGTCCAAGGTGACCTTCTTTTCTGTCAGTAGTCATGGCCTTTAATTGAAACTCCATCAGACAAACCCTCAGACTAACAGAGGAAAAAAATATGCAAATAAATAAAATCAGAAATGAAAGAACAAAATCACAGGAGAAAGGGAGTGCTGCAGCCTGAAAGGAAAAAACAAGGGCAAGAGACTTGGAGTGTAGAAATGAAGATTATTAGGAAGGGTAAATTAAAAGGAAAAAAGACAATAATAAGAAATGACAACAGAAATCTAAAAGACAATGAGTGAAGTAAGTAATGCCTTAACAATAATTACATTGAATGTTAATGGCTTGAATTCCCCAAGCAAAAGACATAGACTGATAGAATGGATAAAAAAATATGAGCCATCTGTATGCTGTCTACAGGAAACTCACCTCAGATATAAGGACACAATCAGGTTGAAATACACCATTCTCAGTATTGGACAGAACATCTCAACAGAGGATAGATAAAGAAACAGCTTGAATAATATGATAAATTATTATTTATCTAGGCCTAACATTCATTTGTAGAGCATTACACCCTGAAACAGCAGGATATACCTTCAAGTGCTCATGGATCCTTCTCCAGGACAGACCATATGTTGGGTCACAAAACAGGACTCAATAAATTTAAAAACATTGAAATTATACAAAACAGTTTTGATAGCAGAATGAAACTGGAAATCAATAATGGATGGAAAAAAGTAAAGTCCATAACTATATGGAGATTAAACAGCACATTCTTAAATTATCAGTGGATTAAAGAGGAAATTGCAAGAGAATCCAGTGAATATCTTGAGAGAAATAAAAATGAGAACACAACATATCAAAACCTATGGGATACCGCACAGGCAGTGCTGAGAAAGAAACTTATAGCCCTCAATGCACATTTAAAAAAGAAGAAAGCTAAAATTGTAGATCTAACTGCACACCTGGATGAACTAGAAAAAGAGTACCAAACTATTTCCAAACCAAGCCAAAGGAAAGAGATAGAAAAGATCAAAGCAAAATAACTGAAATTGAGGACAAAAAAAAGCAATAGAATCAATAAAACCAAAAGTCGGCTCTTTGAGAAGATCAACAAAATTTATAGACCTGTAGCTAGACTGACAAAGAAAAAGAGAAAAGATGCAAATAAAATCTGAAGTGATAGGGCGGACATTATCACTAACCCCACAGAAATGAGAGATCTTAAGAAGATCCAATGAACAATTGTATGCAGAAACAACTAGACAATGCAGATGAGATGAACAAATTCCTAGAAACACACAAACTACACTGACCCTATAAGAAATAAAAGACTTCAACAAATCAATCACAACTAAAGAAATTGAAACAGTCATCAAAAACCTCCAAGGGATGCTGATGTAGGTCAAGTGGTAGAATGCCTGCTTCCCATGTACAAGGTCCTGAGTTCAATTCCTGGTACCTCCTAAAAACAAAACAAACAAACCCTACTTATCGGGGAGTGAATGTAGCACAGTGGTTGATCACCTGCTTTCCATGTATGATGTCCTGGGTTCAATCCCCGGTGCCTCCTTAAAAAAAAGAAAAAAAGAAAAGAAAAAAACTCCCAAAGATTGAAAGCCCAGGACAAGACGAGTTTGGTAGAACTCATTCACAGATGAGTTCTACCAAACGTTTAAAAACTATGCAATAGCAATCTCGCTCAATCTCTTCCAAAAAATTGAACAGGAAAGAATGCTATTCTATGAAGCCAAAATCACCCTGGTACCAAACCAAATTAAGATACTATGAAAAAAGAAAATTACAGCCCAATATCTCTAATGAATATAGATGCAAAATCCTGAAGAGAATACTTGCAAACCAAATCCAAAAGCACATTAAGAAAATAAAATACTGGGATCAAATGGGTTTTATCCCAGGTATGCAAAGGTGGTTCACAAGAAAATTGATTATATAATAAACCACATTTGCTACACTAATGAAGGATGTTTATGTGGGAGGTTGTGGGAGGTGTGGGAGGTGGGGAATCCTTATATTTTCTCTGTAACATTTATGTAATCTAAGTATCTTTTTAAAAAATAAAATAAAATAATAGAAAAAAATTTCACACTTAGCAAAAAATAAAAATAAGCCACATTAAAAAATTGAAGAAGAAAAATCACGATTGTCTTGATTGATGCAGAAAAGTCATTTGACAAAATACAGCATCTTTATAAAAACAAAAGATAGCAATAGAAGGAATCTTTCTCAGTATGGTAAAGTATTTATATATATATATATATATGATGAATGTACAGCTAACATTGTACTCAATGGTGAAAGAGCTTTCCTGCTGAGATCAGGAACAAGACAAGGATGCCCACTGTCACCACTGTTATTCAATATTGTGCTAGAAGTTCTAGCTAGAGCAATTAGGCTAGATAAAGAAATAAAAGGGGTGCAGATGTGGTTCAAATGGTTGGGTGTCCGTCTGCCATATGGAGGGACCTGGGTTCGATCCCCGGGACCTCCTGGTAAAATAAATAAATATATATATATAGAAGGCGCATGGGCTGCCAGGCTCTGTGTGCCGATGAGCCTCCAGGCCCCGGGAGCCATGCAGCAAGATGATGACGTAACAGGAGAGAGACACAGGGGAGAGACAAGACGAGATGCTCCGAAAGCTCCAGAAGCCAGGAGCCGAGGTGGCACAGGTGGCAGAACACCTCTCTCCTACATCGGAGGTCTCCAGGATCGAATCCTGGTGAAGACTGGAGGAGGAGGATGGGAGGAGATGGCAGGAAATAGACACACAGAATTGCCCAGCGAATGGACACAAAACAGCAAAATGGGGAAGGGGGGGTGTTTAAAATGGATAAAGTAAATAAATAAATCTTTAAAAAATAAAAATAAATAAATAAAAGGCACCCAAATAGGAAAGGAATAAGTAAAATTTTCACTATTTGCTGCTGATATGATCCTAGGATTTGACTCTGCTAGCAAGACTGAAATCCAGTTGGTGCAGTCTCAGGGTGCTGCTAGAGAGGATAATCTATATAACCCTTGTAAACCGTGCCTCAAATGAAGTATACTGCCAATAATGGAGTTGACATGGTGTTTGACAGCGAAGTAGAGTTGATGAAAGTGGCCAGGGCACCTCCAAAGGCAAAGTTGGTTTTGCGGATTGCCACTGATGACTCCAAAGCAGTATGTCGCCTCAGTGTGAGATCTGGAGCCACGCTGAAAGCCAGCAGGCTCCTTTTGGCATGGGCTAAGGAGCTCGATGTCGATGTCCTCAGCGTCAGCTTCATGTGGGAGGTGGCTGTACTGATCCTGAAACATTCATACGGCCTCTCTGATATCTGCTGGCTTTGACACGGGAGCTGAGGGTCATTTCAGCATGTAACTGCTTGATATTGGTGGTGGCTCTCCTGGATCTGAGGATGTGAGGCTTAAACTTAAAGAGATAACCAGGTCATCAATCCAGCATTAGACAAGAATTTTCTATCAGACTCTGGAATGAAAATCATAGTTGAACCAGGCCGATATTATGTTGCATCAGCTTTCACACTTGCAGTGAATATCATTGCCAAAAAATTGTATTTAAGGAACAGACAGGCTCTGATGATGAAGATGAATTGAGTGAAGAAACCTTTAGTGTATTACATGAATGATGGAGTATTTTGATCATTTAATTGCATCCTTTTTGATCATGCAGAAGAGGCCCAGCAGATGAGAACCATTACCCATCTAGCATATGGGGACCCACGTGCGGTGGCCTTGATCAGATCATTGAGCACTGTGACCTGCCAGAAATGCATGCCGGTGATTGGATGCTGACTGGGAACATGAGCACTTCCACCACTGCTGCTGCTTCTACTTCCAGTGGACTCCGGAGGCCAGTCATCTACCTGCATCTGTCTAGGCCCACACAGCAAGTCACGCGGCAACTCAAGAGCTGCATGTGCCCACCCCAGTGGAGGACAGGACACCAGCACTCTGCCCATATGCTGTGCTTGGAAGCTGGGATGAAACACCACCCAGCCACTTGTGTTCCAGCTAGTATTGATGTGTGAATACCACTTTTGTAGCTGTTAACTGTGAGTTTAGCTTGAATGGAGGGATTTGGGGGGACTATTTAATTTAATTACTGCTAGTGATGAATGTAGGATGACCAAATATCTGAAACTAACTTGTTTGTTCCTTGTTGCTAGGACACAAAGGAAAGAATTATATGTAAATTAGAAGATAATGAGATGCAACCCTCTCTTACTGCCAAATTCCATTTCTTGTGGCCAAGAACATCTTGTTAAACCAGCTTCAACTGGTTGGCTGGACTTGCACAGAAGAAGCCCCTGGTTGTCCTCACTTCAACTTGCTTAGTTAACATAGTGAAATCCACATCCAAGCGTGGAGTTATCCGCCTCTTTTTTGATCATACAATGTGTGTGCAAGCGTGATTTCCTGAACATGCTAATCATATAATTATATAACCAGCTATGTATGTTCATCCCTATACATAAAAGCTAATGCACAATCAAAGCAAATGCTAATAGTAACTTAGATATTTAAGCAAGAGTAAAATTACAGCACGAGGAGTCAGGTCTGAGTCCCTTTAGACCAACCTTGGCTCCTACCTCTGCAGACATAATAAATGTAAGTTTTGCCTAACCCTCATGTTAAACTTTTTTTCTCTACATCTCTGGTTATCCCCAAAGGACAGCTTTGGGGCCTAACACTGGTTTTGAAATGTCTGTAAGAGTAGTATTGGCACAGGTGCAGCGATGTTTCCTATGGAAACTGATTATTTCTTTCATATGAATTTTTATTCACTTGCAAGCATGCTTCTAAAGGATGCCCCTCAGCTGCTGAGCAAGCATTTGTAACTTGTATAATGGCAGAATGGGCCGAAAGCTTAGTGTTATGACCTGTGTTAAAAATAAAAGTATCGGGAAGCGGCTGTGGCTCAATCAGTAGGGCTCCCATTTACCATATGGGAGGCCCCAGGTTCGGTTCCCGGGGCCTCCTGGTGAAGGCAAGCCTGCCCGCATGGCGTGGTTAGCTGACCCAGCGAACACAAGCAGCAAGGGGGGGATAAATGAATAAATAAATAAAATCTTAAAAAAAAAAAAAAAAAGTATTTTGAAATTAAAAAAAAAAGTGATGGGATCTTGTATTGGCCTGGCTGGCCCTCTCCCATCCCATCATTGGCTCTGTGTGGAGCCACCCACACACCCAGTACAGATCCCTGGTCCTGGTTCCGGTGGGAGCAGAGTAACCTTTATGCACACACTGGGATCATGTATGTCTGCCCCAATATGTTCGGCAGTGGCCTGAGGAACTCACTGTATCAGAAGTTGCCCTGCATATCGAAGGCAGTTCACTGAGCGCTCCTACAGAATGATGTGGGAAAGCAGTCAAGGGCATCCTGAGGCAAGGTATTGCTGGCTGTAGGGCATATGGTACAGTGCCTGGGACCATGAAGAAACTGTTACTTATAGAAGAAGTAACATTTATATCCATGTAATTGGGGGAAATCCTAGGACCACAAGTGCATGCTCAAGTCAATACACATGCACAGAAAGGACCAGAGAGACTGCTACTCTGGCTTGGAGCTACTTTCTAAACTCATGATATGGATAAACTCTGAAGAACACTTGCACAGGTCAGTTTTTGCAAAGACTAGCAAAGGTGTTTTCTTTGTTGTTGTTGTTGCTAGCCCTTGGTATTCAAGGAAAATGCTGTCAGAACCCTAGCTAGATACAAGCTTAATGATCACATGCCTCGGTATGTAAATTCTAGTGATAATATATTTAAAAATCAAAATATTGAGGTTTTAACAAAAGGCTACAAAACATGCAAAGAAACAGGAAATAATGGCCCAGGCAAAGGAGAAGATTAAGGCATTAGAAACCATCAATGAGGAGACTCAGAATTGGACAATTCAAAGACCTTTAAAAAGTGGGGGGAGGACCCAAATATGCTCAAAGAGCTAAAGGAAAACAGGGACAAGGAAATAAAGGAAATCAGGAAAATAATAGATGACCATAAAGAGAATATCAATAGAGAAATGGAATTTATGAAAAGGAACCAAATAGCTGAAGACCACAGTAAGAGTAATTAAAAATTCCTTAGATGGGTTCAATAGCAGATTGGAGCTGGCAGAAGAAATCATCTAGTTTGAGGAGCAGAAAGGAAAGAATGAAGAAAATGAAAAGAGCCTGAAAGCCTTGAGGTATACAATTAAGCATACCACTGTATGCATTGTGGGAGTCCCAGAAGGAGAAAAGAGGAAGAAAGGAGCAGTGAGACTATTTGAAGAAATAATTGTTGAAAACTCCCCAAATTTAATGAAAGACATGAATATACACATTCAAGATGCCCAATGAACTCCAAAGAGGATAAACCCAAATAGACCCACACCAGACATACTTTTATCAAACTGCTGAATGCCAAGAATAGAGAATTCTAAGAACCACAAAAGAGCCAACAAGTCATATACAAGGGAGCCTGAAATAGAATAAATTCTGATTTCTCATCAGAAACCATAGAGGCAGGCGGGAAGACATATTTAAAGTGATGACATCAAATAACTGCCAACCAAGAATTTTATATCTGGTAAAATTATCTTTCAAAAATGAGGGAGGGATTAGGTTCTAAGAATGGAGGAGAAATGGCTCAAATGGTCATTATTGGGACAAAAATTAGAATGTAAGCTTTCTGTCAATGTTAAATTTCTTAAACTTCATAACTGTACTTAAGGTGATTACAAATTTGTGTTTGAAGGTAATCTACATAAAAGGATTCAAGGAATATCAGGTGTGCAGCCTGCTCTCAGATGTTGAAAGGAAGGAGGGAGGGAGGAAGGGAAGGAGGGAGAGAGGGAGGGGCAAAGCTAGCAAAATGTTTAAATTGGTGTAATCTGGGTGGGGTGAGATGAAGTTCTCTGTATGGGGTTTTTATTATTTTTGCAACTGCCCTGTAAGTTTGAAATTATTTCAATATAAGTTTAAATCCTAACAGAGAGAAGCTTCATGAGTGTAATCAGTGTGACAAATGCTTCAGATCGGAGGAGAAGGATGAGAAGCGATGGCAGGAAACACACACAGAGAACCGCCCAGCGAATGAACACAAAAACAGAAAATGGGGAAGGGGGGATTTAAAATGGATAAAGTAATTAAATAAATCTTAAAAAAAAAAAATGCTTCAGATGGAGTTCTCACTTTGTTGCATATCAGAGAACTCATACAGGACTGGAACTGTATGAATGTCCTGAGTGTGGGAATTCTTTCATCCTGAGCTTTTTACTTGTGAGGCACCAGAGAACTCATGCTGAAGAGAAGCTGCATGAATTTGTAATATCCTTCAGCCAGAATTCTCACCTCATTGACATAAAAAAACTCATACTGGAGTCAAGCCCTAAAAATGTCATCAGTGTAGGAAATATTTCATTTGGAGCTTTTACCTTAGTGTACATCAGAAACTCATGTGAGCAAAAGACCATAATATGTAATGAATATAAATAAGCCTTGAGCAGACAATCTCATTCTTGAGAAAAACCCTGTAATTAATATTTTTTAACATAACATATGGCTAATCTTTGCTCTTATAGCAGTCCTACAAAAGTTAATCGACTCAGGCAGCTTTCTTAATAGCAATGAGTCCTAAATATGAGAACGGACCATTACAAAGTCAAGAAAATAAATGATTATAAACACTTATATGGAAAAAGTTACTTTTTAGACAATTTCATCATTTACATAGACACTGAAACAATATGGAAATATAATATCAGTCTTCTCATTTACATCTACATTTTCCCATTTGGGGCTATTTGTGTAATTTCTAATTCCTTTTATGAAGATTCTGTAATGTATTATGTGAAGTGAAAAATGCATAATGTACATGATTGTGCCATCATATTAAAATGTTTTCATGTGGACAAGAATTTAAATGGATGGATAAATCATTAATTTGATTTTAAAATATTGAATTAAATGCTGGCTTGACAATTTAAAACTTGATTATAAAGAAAAAATAGGAGACCCATGGATATAAAACGAAGATGATAAACTAAACAACAACAAAACAGGAAATGACAACCCATGCAAAGGAATTGATTAAAGCATTAGAAACCATAAATAAGGATGACCACAACTGAGACATACCAGACAAAAGGCTTTAAAGAAAAGGACTGTGGTGGTTTGAAGCTGTATGTACTCCAGAAAAACTATTTAATTCATTCCAGTGGATGTAAACCACAGAAAGTAGGATCTTTTGATAAGGCTACTTTAGATGAGGTGTGACCCACCTCAATCAGAATAGGTCTTAATCCTCTTACTAGAGTCCTTTATAAGAGAATGAAATTCAGACAAAAAGAAGGGAAAGCCATGGAAGCAAGAAGCTGAAATCACTGAAACTTTTGAAGAAAAGGGATAGAGTAGCACACTGCCATGTGCCTTGCAATGTGGCAGAGGAGCCAAGGATCACTGGCATTCGGTCTTGAAGAAATCATCACCGTGATGATGCCTTGAATTGGGCATTTTCCCTGCCTCAAAACTGTAAGCTAATAAGTTCCCATTATTAAATCTAACCCAAATTCCAGGAAGATAGCGGACTAGTAAGACACATGAATCTCTTCTCCTCCAGAAAAATAGCTAGAGGACAGGCTGAAAAAGCCACGAAATAGACCTTCTAGAGTTAAGGACAGCAAGCAAAGACTGGACACCGCCCAGAGGAGAGAGGGACAAATAAGGGAAATCATGCCGACAGAACTGTGAATTGAAACCAGCAGCTGCTGCTGCCAGTACCCTCCCCCACACCAAAGACACTAGAATTCTCAGACCTCTGGGCCTGCGAGTACAGACAAAGCGGGCTCCAGGAATTTTCCACCACAGGAAAGGGGAAGACAGACCACAGCCTAAGGCAGACTCAGCTTCTGACCCACAAAATTGGTTTGCTGTACCCCATGAGCCATTCGAGGCCAGGTGAGACCACACAGTGGTTTGCTCTGGGAGCCGGCACAGTACTGGAGAAATCTGACCCTTGCAATCTCCCTCTCTTCTAACTGGGACTAATTGATGAGGATGCCTCTGGAAAGGCGAGAGAGAGGGACACAGCCTACGGCTGACTCTGCTTTTGACTCACAAATTTGGTCTGCTGTGTCCCAAGAGCCCTTTCAGGCTGGGTGGGGCTGTACCATTGTTTGCCTTGGAGCCTGCAAAAAGGCTAAAGATATACAAACCTCCCAATCTCCTCCTCTATTAACAGGGACTGATTGTTGAGGACTCAGAGGGGAGTGGAAATATTTCCTAGCCAGGAAAAGGGAGGGGGCTGCCAGAGAAGGCTGGAGAACCATCTCAGAGAAAGTTTGAATTACAAGGATCCTAGCTTCCAGACAGGAAGCTCTATCACATTGATTGGATCTGTGTTGCAACAAATACACTCCAACCAGGCATTGAACTGAGTGCTTCCAAAGAGCGCCATCTCCTGGCAGACCAAGGAAGTGTACACAAGAAAATTATAAGTAGGAGGGGCTTTATCCGGCCTCTAAAGCCTCCCTGCCCAAAGCCCTAGGAAACAACCATACAACCAATTACTGGGTCCAGTGCCCAGTTTTGAGCAACATGCAGGACAATCCTAACAATTCAGGGTGAATTGAAAAATCAAAGAGCAGTGGTAACTCACAGCCTCCTGCCACTAAAGCCTTACAAAATAGAAAAAATTGAGCATCTGAGTAAACTACATCCTAATCAGATGCCTAGATATCAGCAAAAAATTATGAGCTATACTAAGAAAATAAAAGACATGGCCCAAGAAAAGAAATACATCAAAGGCCCAGAAGAGATGCAGGACTTGAGAGAACTAATCAGTGAGATGCGCTCAAATTTCCAAAATCAAATTAATGAGCTGTAAGACAATATAAAGAGATAAATGACATCATGAATACATTGAGTGATTGCGAAGAAGAATCTGAAATCCTGAACAGAAAAATAATAGAGCTCATGGGAATGAAAGACACGATAGGTGAGATTAAAAACACATTTGAGGCATACAACAACAGACCCCTAATGATAAAAGAAAGAATAAGTGATACTGAAGACAGAACAGCTAAAATTGAAGAGAGAAAAGAATGGGAAAAATTGAGCAGAGACTCAGAGAGCTGAATGGCAACACAAAATGCAACAAGATACGTGTCATGGGAGTTCCAGAAGGAGAATAGAAGGGAAAAGGGGCAGAAAGAATATTTGAGGAAATAATAGCTGAAAATTTCCCAATTCTCACGAAAGAAATGAACTTACATGTCCAAGAAGTACACTGTACCCCAATCAGAATAAATTCAAATAGACCTCCTCCAAGACACATACTACTCAGATTGTCAAATGTCAAAGATAAAGAGAAAATTCTTAGAGCAGCAAGGGAGAAGCAAACCATCACATACAAGGGACGTCCAGTAACTTTTAGTGTAGATTTCTCTTCAGAAACCATGGAAGCGAGAAGACAGTATGACAAAATCAGGAAACTGAAAGATAAAAACTGCCAGCTGAGAATTCTTTATCCAGCAAAACTGTCCTTCAAATATGAAAGCGAGTGGGAAGCGGCTGTGGCTCAATCAGTAGGGCTCCTGTTTACCATATGGGAGGCCCCGGGTTCAGTTCCCGGGGCCTCCTGGTGAAGGCAAACCCGCCCGCACGGCGTGGTTAGCTGACCCAGCGAGCACAAGCAGCAAGGGGGGGATAAATGAATAAATAAAGTCTTTAAAAAAAAAAATATGAAAGCGAGTATAAAATATTCACAAACAAACAGAAACTAAGAGTTTGCAAAAAAGAATCCACCTTTGCAGGAAATACTAAAGGAAGCCTTAGAACCTGAAAGAAAAAGGAGAGAGAGGCTTGAAGAAGAGTATAGAAGAAAGAATTCCAGAAAGGATAACCAAAAGAGTAAAGACGGACAAAACTAAGATGACATATGAAAACCAAAGAATAAAATTGAAGAAGTAAACAGTGCATTTACGGTTATATCATTTAATGTGAATGGATTAAACACCCCAATCAAAAGATACAGGCTGACAGAATGGATAAAAAAACATCAGCCACCCATAAGCTGCTTATAAGAAACTCATCTTAGACCCAGGGATACAAACCAGCTGAAACTGAATAGCTGGAAAAAGATACTCCATGCGAATAGTAAACAGAAAAGAGCAGTGGTAGCTACTATAATATCAGACAAAATGGACTTTAAATGCAAAAAAGTTATAAGAAATACAGAAGGCATTATATATTGATAAAAGGGAAAATCCACCAGGAAGATATCACAGTCATAAATATCTGTGCACCTAACCAGAGTGCCCCAAATACATGAGACAAACTCTGGCGAAACTGAAGGGAGAAATAGACATTTCTACAATAATTGTTGGAGACTTCAACAGCCCACTCACATCATTAGATAGAACAACTAGACAGAAGATCAACAAGGAAACAGAGAACTTGAGCAACATGATAAACAAGTTAGACCTAACAGACATATAGAGAACACTGCATCCAAACTCAGCAGGTTATACATTCTTCTCAAGTGCCCATGGACCTTTCTCCAGGATAGACCACATATTAGTCACAATGCAGCTCTCAGTAAACATAAGAAAATTGAAATTATACAAAGCACCTTCTCAGATCATAATGGAATGAAACTGGAAATCAATAATAGACAGGAAAAAAGTAAATTTGCAAATGTGTGGAGGCTGAACAACACACTACTAAATAACCTGTGGATTTAAGGAGAAATTGCAAGTGAAATCAGTACATATATTAAGATAAATGAAAATGAGAACACAACATATCAAAACTTATGGATACAACAAAGGCAGTCTTGAGAGGGAAATTTATAGCTCTAAATGCCTATATTAAAAAAGAAGAAAGAGCTAATCTCAAAGACTTAACTGAACAACTAGAGAAACTAGAAGAAGAACAGCAAACCAATCCCAAAGCAGGCAGAAGGAAAGAAATAATAAAAATTAGAGCAGAAATAAATGAAAAAGAGGACAACAACAACAATAAAAAAAAAAAACAATAGAGAAAATCAACAAAACCAAAAGCTGGTTCTTTGAGAAGATCAATAAAATTGACAAACCCCTAGCTAAATTAACAAAGAAAAAAAGAGGGAAGATACAAATAAATACAATCAGAAATGAAAGGGGAAAAGTTACAAATGACCCCACAGAAATAAAAAGAATCATAAGAAGATATTATGAGAAACTATTTGCCAACAAACAAGACAATCTAGGTGAAATGGACAAATTCCTAGAAAGAAAAAACCAACCTACACTGACACTACCAGAAATACAAGAACTTAACAAATGCATCACATTTAAGGAGATTTTATCCATCACCAAAAACCTCCCACCAAAGAAAAGTCCAGGACCAGATGGCTTCACAGGTGAATTCTACCAAGCATTTTGAAAAGAATTAACACCAATCCTGTTTAAACTCTTTGAAAAACTTGAAGAGGAGGGAAAATTACCCAAAACATTTTATGAAGCCAATATCACCCTAATACCAAAGCCAGATAAAGACACTACCAGAAAAGAAAATTACAGACTAATCTGTCTAGTAAACATAAATGCAAAAATTCTCAACAAAATACTTGCAAATCAAATCCAACAGCATATCAAAAGACTTATACATCATGACCAAGTGGGATTTATTCCTAGTATGCATAGTTGGTTCAACATAAGAAAATCATTCAGTGTAATACACCACATTAACAAACTGAAGGGAAAAAAACCACTTGATCATCTCTATAGATGCAGAAAAAGCATTTGACATAATACAGCACCCTTTCCTGTATTTAGGAATAGAAGGAAAATTCCTCAATCTGGTAAAGGCATATATGAAAAACCCACAGCCAACATCATACTCATTTGGGGAAAGGTTGAAAACTTTCCCTCTAAGATCAGGAAGAAGACAAGGATGCCTACTGCCACCATTGCTATTCAATATTGTACTAGAAGTTCTAGCTAGGGCAATTAGAGAAGAAAAAATAAATACATAAAGGCGTCCAAATAGGAAAAAAGGAAGTAAAACTCTCACTGTTTGCAGAGGATGTGATCCTGTACTTAGAAAATCCTGACATATCCACAACAAAGCTACTTGAGTTAATAAATGAGTTCAGTAAAGTGGCAGGGTACAAGATCAACATGCAAAAATCAGTAATGTTTTGTACACTAGTAATGAACAATCTGAGGAAGAAATCGGGGAAACTTCCATTTTCTATAGCAACAAAAAGACTCAAATACCTAGGAGTTAATTTAACCAAACAAGTCCAGGACCTATATGCAGAAAACTACAAAACAATGCTAAAAGAAATTTAAAAAGACCTAGACAAAGGAAAGGAATTCCATGTTCATGGGTTGGAAGAATAAATATCGTGAAGATGTCAATCTTACCTAAGCTGATCTACAGATTCGATGCAATACCAATGAAAATTCCAACAGCTTATTTTACAGAATTAGAGAAGGCAATTACCAAATTCATTTGGAAGGGTAAGTGCACCCAAATAGCCAAAAACTTTCTTAAAAAGAAGAGCAACATGGGAGGAATTCACTGCCTGATCTTGAAACATATTACAAAGCTACAGTGATCAAATCAGCATGGTACTGGCATAAAGATAGACACATTGATCAGTGGAATAGAATTGAGAACCTAAAAAGAAACCCTCACCTATACAGTTGACTGGTTTTTGATAAACCTACCAAGTCCATGTTTTTTTTTTGTTTTTTTTTTCCAAAAAAAAAATTTATTTATTTTTATCCATTTTAACATCCCCCTCCCGCCCTGGTTTTGCTTTTTTTGTGTCCATCTGCTGGGCAATTCTCTGTGTCTGTTTCCTGCCCTCTCCTCTCATCCTTCTTCTCCTGCCTTCGCCAGGATTCAATCCTCAGAACCTCCAATTTGGGAAAGAGGCATCCTACCGCCTGCGCCAACTTAGTTCCAGGTTTTTTGGCACATTTCATCTTGGCTCTCCCTTGTGTCACTCTCTTGTTACATCATCATCTTGCTGTGTGGCTTGGCGGTGCACCCATGCATGGAGCCTGACGGCCCACACGCCTTCTATATATATATTTTTTTCTTTTTACCGGGAGGTCCCAGGGATCAAACCCAGGTCCCTCCCTATGGGAGATGGATGCTCAACCATTTGAGCCACATCCATCCCCCAGCTACATCTCTTAAGGTTGACCAAAGATACCCAGAGTTACAGTCATTTCCCATACAGGATGGACATAAAATAAATCAGACTTGGTTTATTACCAGCATTCTATAAACCAGACCTAGGGAAAAAAATTAGGTCTGGGGACACATGCATGGTTTCTAATATAGCGAATATTTAGCCTACCCTGATTATCACAAAATCAGGACATCTAGAATATTCGCATCCAAGTCCATGTTAATGGGACAAAAGATTCTCTTCAACAAATGGTGTTGGGAGAACTGGATATCTATAACCAAAAGAATGAAAGAGGACCTCTATCTCACCCCCTATACAAGAATCAACTCAAAAATGGATCAACGTTCTAAATATAAAAGCCAGGACCATAAAACTACTAGGGGAAAATGTAGGGAAACATCTTCAAGACCTTGTAGTAGGTGGTGGTTTCTTGGACCTTACACCCGAAGCACATGCAACAAAAGAAAAAATAGGTAAATGGGACCTCCTCAAAATTAAACACTTTTGCACCTCACAGGACTTTGTCAAAAGGGTGAAAAGTCACCCAACTCAATGGGAAAAAAATATTTGGAAATCACATATCTGATAAGGGTTTAATATCCAGGATATATAAAGAGATGTTACAACTCAACAGGAAAAAAACAAATGACCCAATTAAAAAGTGAGCAAAAGACTTGAATAGACATTTGTCCAAAGAAGAAATACAAATGGGAAAAAAACACATGAAGAAATGCTCAGCATCACTAATGATTAGGGAAATGAAATATCATTTCACACATATCAGAATAGCCACTATTAAAAAGATAGAAAACTACAAGTGTTGGAGAGGTTGTGGAGAGATAGGAACACTTCTTCACTGTTGGTGGGAATGCAGGATGGTAGAGCCACTGTGGAGGACTGTTTGGCAGTTCCTAAAGAAGTTGAATATAGACTTGTCACGTGACCCTGCAATACCACTACTGGGTATATACCCAGAAGAACTGAGAGCAGAGACACGAACAGACATCTGCACACTGATGTTCATAGCAACATTATTCATGATTGCCAAAAGTTTTAAACAACCCAGGTGTCCATCAACAGACGAATGGATAAACAAACTGTGGTCTGTTCATACGATGGAATATTCAGCTATAAGAAAAAATCAAGTTGTAAAGTTGTATTAGTCAGCCAAAGGGGTGCTAATGTGAAATACCAAAAATGGGTTGGTCTTTATAAAGGGTATTTATTTGGGGTAGAAGTCCACAGATACCAGGCCATAAAGCGTTAAGTTTCTTCTCTCACCATAGTCCACTGCCACGTGTTGGAGCAAGACAGCTGCCGGCGTTTGCCAGGGTTCAGGCTTCTGGGGTTCCTCTCTTCCGGGGCTGCATTTCTCTCCGGGCTTAGCTCCTGTTTCCTCCACAAGGTCAGCTGTAGACCATCAGGCAAACGGCTTGCTTCTCTTCTCCTGGGGCCTTCCTTCCAACATCAAAACTGCTTCTCAAAAGACTGCTTCAACTGTCCTTTGCCTTGCCTTTTATATTCGATTCCCCACCCACCAAGGGGTGGGGCTCAACGCCCTAATCCTAACCTAATCATGCCCAGATTAACAGATCAGTTTACAAGCATGATTCAGTTATATTTTTGGAATTCATAATTACATCAAACTGCCACAAAAGTATACGACAACATGGATGAACCTGAAGGACATTATGTTGAGCGAAGCAAGCCAGACACAAAAGGACAAATAGTGTATGATTGCGTTACTATGAACCAAATATATTGAATCAAATAATATGTTACATTAAAAAAAATTTTATATGTATCCAGTACATTTAATTGATAAATGTATGTATTTATTTATCTGTGTTTACTTTTTGTTTATATTTTCAATAATTAAATATGCAAAATAAAGCTTAAAAAATCACACCTATTTCATGGTATTTGCTGGAGCAGTCTAGCAAACTAAAACAGGGTCCTAAATATGTTTAAGTAGCTAGACAAAGGCATGGACACCCTCTTCCCCATAGGATATGTTTACAAGCCGTAGTAGGTATTGTGTGTGCCTAATTAAGACAATGGGGACTAAATGACAACATCTAATGAAATTGAAATAATGAATGGAACTTCAACTAATGAAATTGAAAGATCGAATGGAATTTCAAACTTAACAAGATAAAAGGTGAACTAAATAGAAATGGATAAAGCCAGGAACAAGAAAGAAAAAGATAAAAATCTTTAACAAGTAATATACAAAAATAAAAATAAAAAGAACCAAGTTGGAAGTTCACACTTCTTGATTTCAAAACTTAGTACAAAGTTACAGTAACCACAACTGGTATTACTGCCATTAGGATAGACATATATGTCAGTGCACTAGAACTTGGAATCCAAAATTAATCTTCACATTTATGATCAACTGATTTTCGACAAGGTTGCAAAATACTTCAGTTCCTGGAGAAATAGCCCTTTCAATAAATGGTACTGGGACAAATGGATGTTCACATGTAAAAGAATGAAGTTGGACCCTTTTGGGGATTGACTTGTGCACTCCACAAAAGCTATGTTGTCTTAATCCACTTTTCTGTGACTGACCCCATTTGTAAATGAGATATTTGAAGATGTCATTAGTAAAGGTGTGGACTTATTTGTGAGTAGCATCTGAAAAGATTCTATTTAGATGGTGGTGAATGAGGGTGGGCCTTAACCTATATGACTGGAGTCCTTATAAGCAGAAAAAAATTCGGATGAAATCAGTAAAAGTTAGTAAGAGCCAGAAATTAGCAAATATTAGAGGAGCAGACACAGGAGAGAGCTCGCCATGTGACAGAGGATTGTTAGAATGCTACAGACTCTGGGAGAAAGCAAGCTCTGCCAACACCTTGATACTGGAATTCTAGCCTCAAAAACCGTTAGATAATCAACGTTTATTGTTTAAGCCAAGCCATTGTGTGGTCTTTGTCATAGCAACCCGGGCACACTGAGACAAACACCTACCTCACCATATACAAAAAAATAACTCACAATGGATCAAAGAACTAAATGTAATAGCTAAAATTATAAAACTCCTAGAAGAAAATATAGGTGTAAATCTTTGTGATCTTGTGTTAGACAATGGTTACTTAGATATAACACCAAAAGCACAAGCAACAAAAGAAAAAAATAAAACTGGATTTACTAAAATTTAGAACATCTATGCATATCAAAGGACATTATGGGAAGATGTGGCTCAAGTGATTGGGCTCCTATCTACCATATAAGGAGGTCCAGGGTTCAATTCCTGGGGCCTCCTGGTGAAAGGCGAGCTGGCCTGAGTGGAGTGCAGGCCTGCACGGAGTGCTGGTGCAGCAAGTTGACGCAACAAAAAGAGAGACAGAAGAGAGACGATAATAGATGCAGCAGACCAGGGAGCTGAGGTGGCGCAAGAGATTGAGCGCCTCTCTCCACTCCAGAAAGTCCGGGAGCAGTTCCCAGTGCCACCTAAAGAGAAGACAAGCACACACAGAACACACAGAGAGCAGACAGCGAGCACAAAACAACAAGGGGGGAGGATAAATAAATAAAAATCCTTTTTTTTAAAAAAAGAGGATATTATGAAGAGAGAGAAAAGACAAGCCAAAGAATGGGAGAAAATTATTTGCAAATCATTTTTCTGATAAGGGTCTTATATCCAAAATATATAAATACGTCTTAAGCTTAAGAATAAAAAGACTAATAACCCATTTTAAAGATGGGCAAAGGAATTTAACAGGTATTTATCCAACAAAGATCTACAAATGGCCAAAGATGCTTAACACAATTAGCAGGGAAATACAAATCAAAACCACAATGAGATACCACTTCATACCCAATAGAATGGTTATAATTTTTAAAAAGACAGAATATAACACCTGTTGGTGAGGATGTGGAAAAATTAGTGCCCTCATACACTGGTAGTGGGAATGTAAAAAATAGTGCATACACATTGGAAAACATTCCAGTTCTTCCTCAGAAATATGACCCAGCAGTTACACTGCTAGGTATGTACCTGAAAGAAGTGAAAACTTATGTCATTATAAAAGCTTGTACCCAAATGTTCATAGCTGCATTATTCATAATAGCCAAAAGTTGGAAATATTTTTAAATGCCCATCAACTGATGAATGAATAAATGAAATATGAGGCATATTACCCACTGCAGTGAGGGAGCCAGTGCACCAGAGTAACTGAGGGACATCTAATAAAATACAGGAAAAGCCAAAGTTATTGTAGGATGCATTAGTCCAGGTTTTCCAGAAAAAAACAGAACCAACAGGACAAACAGAAAGATATAGATTGATTGATTACAAGGAATTGCCTTACATGGCCAGGGGCACTGGCAAGTCTGAACTCTGTAGTCAGGCCATAAGCTGGAAATTCCGATATATGTGATATTGAAATCCTTAGTCTGAAATCCCCAGCGGACTCTAGCTGGTTCAAAATTCTGGCAAGAACCAAAGATGAAGTTGAGGCAGCAGTTCTTTTTCTGACTTCTGAAACCCTCAGTTCTGGGTTTTAAAATCTCCAATGAGAAGGTTTTCCACATTGCTGAGGGTAAACTCTTTTGTTGTTTATAGATGCAATCAACTGATTGTATACGCAGATCTCAGTAACAGGCCAGCGTTTGACCAATCAACCATACACCATAACTTAACCAATTTGATATATGAAATTAATCATCACAGAGAATTTGGGGAAGGGTAGAGTTCAATGAAATCTAAATAAAGCAGTGTTTTCATATACTCAGAGCAAAGCAGAACTCTAAGTGTCAAGGGGTCAACATCAGATCTGGACTGCAAACTGAAACCAGGGTCCAGTGTCCTTGGAAAGTAGATGGGGAATCTTACGCTAGAAACCCCTTATCTGAAGCTCTGAACTTGGTATGGAAACCGAAGTTGCTTTCCTGTGTGATCTAAGTTAGACTCTAGGCAAAAGTAGGATGTTTCATTCTTACTGATATAAATTTAGGCAGCAAATTTTCTGGTAGACTATGATTTAGACACCAGTCAATTTAAGAACATGGCACTTGATAGGCCTCCTTGGGAGAAATACTGTTTTCTGTTAACTTTGCAGACAACTTTATGTCTGTTATGGCAGTCTGATACAAACTTAATTTTTCAGTCCATATGTGGCAGTTTGGAGCTTTTGTGGACTCCACAAAACCCTCTTCTTAAAGCCAGTCCATTCCTGGGCATGTAAACCTATTGTATATGGAAGCTTTTGATTAGATTCAGGGAAGGAACCTTCCTTTTAACTATAACACTTAAGTAGGGCATGACCCTGGCCAGGTCCTTTTTTTTTTTTTTTTTTTTTACCGGGAGGTCCTGGGGATCGAACCCAGGTCCCTCCATATGGGAGACGGATGCCCAACCATTTGAGCCACATCCGCCCCCGGTGTCCTTTTTTTTACAAGTTTTTTTTTTTAATAAGAAATGAGCAATGCCAGCTTTCTTTTCAGAATCAAAATGGAGAACAAATGGAAAAAATATAGTATTTAACCTTCAATTTGTAGAGGTATTTGAGCCTCTACAAATAACGCAACCAAATATTACATTTTTAACAGTCCTTCTACCTATACTCCATCTTCTCTCTCTTAGTTCCAAATTTTCTCTTCATTCCCAATTATGCCAATTCCACTGTTATTTAAAGAGAGAAAAATGTCCCCAGTCATTGTTAGAGACTATTTAGTTGACATAAACCCCTCCACTACGTGTCAGACTACAGAGAGGATGGAGTGTAATGTGAGAAGTACAGAGTCTTAGGCCATTCATGAGGACCACTGAGTCCTTCCAGGGATCTGGTTGCTAACATTTCTAATACATTGTGACAGTGACTCCCAACTCTTATCCTGGGAGAAAAAGGGGAGTAAATCCTTAATAAAAGGCACCAGGTACAAAGCAACATTTTACTTTTGTTGTGATTTTTTTTAAAAGTCACATTTTATAGATAAAATGTAGAACTGACACATACTGACACATTCTCTTATCATGCATAATGCTGAGATTCTCTTACGATTCACTTTAAAACTGCAAATAAAAATGTACAAAAAGGGTAAATATTCTTGCTGTCCTGATTTTGTGATAATCAGGGCAGGCTAAACATTCGCTATGTTAGAAACCATGCATGTGTCCCCAGACCTAGTTTTTCTCCCTAGGTCTGGTTTTTGGAATGCTGGTGATAAACTAAGCCTGATTTATTATATGACCATCCTGTGGGGGAAATGACTGTAACTCTAGGTATCTTTGGTCAACCTTAAGAGATATAGCAGGGGGACGGAGGTGGCTCAAATGGTTGGGTGTCCGTCTCCAATATGGAGGGACCTGGGTTCAATCCCCGGGACCTCCTGGTAAAAATAGAAAAAAGAAAAATGTAGAAGGCGTGTGGGCCACCAGGCCCCACCGCTAGTGCACCGTCAGGTACAAGTGGGTGAGCCCCCAGGCCCCGTGTGTGGGTTCACTGTCAGCCCCTGTGAGCGGGTGCACCTCTAGTCCCTGCCGAGCCACACAGCACGATGATGACATAACAGGAGAGTGACACAAGGGAGAGCCAAGACGAGATGCACCGAAAAACCAGGACCTAAGGTGATGCAGGTGGTAGTAGGACACCTCCCTCCCACATCAGAGGTTTCAAGAATCGAATCCCAGTGAAGACAGGAGGAGAAGGATGAGAAGAGAGGGCAGGAAACAGACACAGAATTGCCCAGTGAATGGACACAGAAACAGCAAAAACGGGGCGGGGGGGGGAGGTAAAAATGGATAAAAGTAAATAAATAAATCTTTTTTAAAAATGTACAAAAAGTAAAAGAAAAAAAAAAAATCAACCCACAAAGCTTCTTAAAAAGGAACCTACAGGTACTTCCTCTTGTGAAATGTTTAAAAAGTTAGCCTACTAAAGAAAACAGTCAACTTCTTATGAAGGTTTTGAAGAAATACGTATCAATTCGTTTTATTTGGGTATTCAATAATATCCTTGGTGACAATGCTGACTCCATGGCTTCTGACCCCAGAATTGACCCTGCTGCCATTGGTTATAGCCCTGAGATTAATTTTTGTAGCCACAATTGTTGCCTTTTCCTCTGAAATTCAATTATTCCCCCTCCCCTCATTATTTGAGGTCGCTGTTTTCTCCCTGTGTCCATTTGCTGTGTGTTCTCTGTGTCTGCTCATCTTTTCTTCAGGAGAAGAGAACTGAACCCAGGACCTTCCATGTGGAGAGAGGCACTCAATGGCTTGAGCCACCTCAGCTCCCTGCTTTGTTGTGTCTCTCATTGTCTTTCCTCTTTGTCTCCTTGTTGCATCTTGTTGTGTCAGCTCACCACACCTGCCCGTTGTGCCAGCTTGATTTCTCCAGGGGGCACTGGGAACCGAACCTGGGACCTCCCGTGTGGCAGGCAGAAGCCCAATCGCTTGAGCCACATCCGCTTACCCCACGTTGGGTCTTAATCCTCTTACTGGAGTTCTTTATAAACAGAGGAATATAAAGCCACACACAGAAAGAAGCTGCAGAGATAGAGAGGAACCCAGATGCTGAGAGAGAAGGCCCCAGGAGATGAGGAAGTCACCATAGCCAGATTTTGAAATCGGGGAGGCCTGGAGGCAAGGGGAGAGATTAGCAGGTGCTGCCATTGTGCCCTGCCATGTGCCTGATGCCCACAGCTGCACTTCAGTGAGAACCATCTCAGACCTGCCAACTGCCATTGCCCCAGACTCCCAAGCACGGCAGCCCTACTGCTAGGTTTCTGGCAAAAGGGGTGCCCTCATTTCCAGTTGAGGGCAGCTGAAGAACATGAAACGGATGGTGCCGGGGTCTGTGTGCACTCAGCGAAGGGAAAGCTCAGCCACCAGGCAGGCCACCGACCTGAGCCAAGCATTTAAGATGGCCATTGTGTATTTTAATAGCACTACTGCATCGCATCCAGTTTTTTTTTTTTAATTTTTAATTTTGACAGTGAGCACCAGTGTCATAAAAAGGAGTAAATGGAGATGGAGCAAGATGGGAGAATGAGGAAATCCTGGGTTGCGTATCTCAACAGCAATATTGAGAAACTGGCAGAACCAACTTTCTCAAACCTCTGGAAAACATTTAAAGGGTTGCAATAATTGGGCAAGCACCAAACCAAGGAAAAGGAAACTTTAAAATGGTAGGAAATGGTTTAAAAAAAAAAAGGTAATATGCTAAGTGAAAGAAATGACAAAATACTGCATATTGTTTGACTTCATTTATACAAAATGTAAATATAAATAAATGTAAAGAGATGGAAATAGATTGGCAGTTGTGTATGGCAGGAGAAGGATAGAGGGATTGAGAGATGATGACTAAGGGGTACAGGTTTTTTCTTTTTGGAGTAATGAAAATGCTCTGACATTACACTGATGAATGTACAACTCTGTGATCATATCAAATGACAATGATTGTACACTTTAGATGGATTGTATGGTTTATGGATACATTTCAATAAAACTGATAAAAAAGAAAAAAAATGGTAGGAAAGGGAGCTCAAGTGGTTGATCCCCAGTACCTCCTAAAAACAAACAAATGAACAAACCAACTCATATTGAGGAGTGGATGTAGCTCAGTGGTTGAGTGCCTGCTTCCCATGTACAATGTCCTGAGTTCAATCTCCAGTACCTTCTTAAAAAATAAAATGGTAGGAGAACCTCATGGAACTTTTACTGTCCCTTTCCTAACAACTTCCCCAGCTGGGTGGGTACCAGCTTGTGCTCCCAGTACCTGGCCCTGGGTTCCAGCTCTGTACATAGTAACCCTTATGTACATATTTGGGTACATTTGTGTTTTTGCCCAATCCATATGATGGCAGCCTGAAGGATTATGATCATCTCTGTCGCTATGATCCCAGAACTTGCTCTGGATGTAGAATTGGCTAGCAGGGTGTCATAAAAAACAAAAAAATCAATGACAGTTGACTGGGGCAAAAGATTACTGATTGAAACATATGGTAGCACCTGGGACAGGGAGAAGCTGTGAATTTCCTGGGGGAAGTTGGGTACATTCTGAACTGTTTATATGGGAGAAATTGGTAAGATCATGCAAGGATGCCCAGGAAAAGCTGAAGACTGAAAAAAGACCTTAGAGGACCCTATGGTTTTGACAAAGCTGTTCTTTAGGCTCAGTGTAAGGCTGGCTAACAAATAAGACCACAGGCACAGAACTAATTTGCTAATGTGTTTTCTTTTGCTTTTCTCCCCCTTTGTTTAGCCCCTAGCATTCAAGGAAATTTCTATCATGACATAATTATATGTCAGAGGATACAGTATTTGCATGAATAATTTGGAAAAATCACACACAAAATAGAATACAACAATAAGAAAGAAAAAAGCAAACTCTGGGGGAGGGGGAAATTTTGATGACTAGAGTTAACACATTAATATATTCAAATGTCCATATTTCAGCAAAAAATCATGAAGCAAAGAAACAGAAAAAGATTGCCCATTCAAAGGAATAAAACAATAGAAACTGTTAAGTCCAGTTCAGTGAAGCTTAGAGACAGACCAAAATTCAGGCAGAGAAGTTTATTAGATCATCAGCATGGCGGGAGCCTGAAGTGAGCTGGGGGGACCTTTTGAACTGGCGGAGTTGGGTGGGGTTGGAGAGGGGTATGAAGATATGGGGTGGGAAAGTACCATGCTTGCTGTTCTCAGGGTAGGGAGTGACTTTCTGAGGACTGCCTTATTGTTGGGGGAGAGAATGTTCTGTGGTATCTGGTGTCTGATATCTGGTGTCTGAGCACGTGTGAACTCAGGAGGCAATATATTACATTCTAACAGAAACCATCAGTGAGGAACAGGAATTCCAGAAAATAGTTTTTAAAAACTGGCTTAAATGTTCTCAAAGAGCTAAAGTAAAACACAAAGAACTAAAGTAAATCAGGAAAACAGTGTATGAGCAAAATGAGAATTTCATTAATGAGATAGAAGTGTGCATGATGGGTTGCATGTATGTTTGTGATAATCTATCTGGTAGCAGCCTGAGGAACTAAACCAAGACACTTGTCTGACTTGCCATCCCAGAACTTGTCCTTCAAGCAGAAGCAGTTTGTAAATAGTTAAAAATAAATAAATCAAATTGGCCTGGGACAAAGGCTTACTAGGTTTAAGATATACAACAGAGCACCCTGGAGAGAAGGAAAGTCTATTTCATAGCAAGAAGAGGGCTCATTTGGATCCTTCTAACCAGGGGAATTCCTAAGTCATGAGTACATCCCCAGATAAGACACAGGCTCAGAAAAGGTTGGAGAGAACCCTGCACTTTTGCCTCAGGTTTGTCTTCTTGATAGGCGAAGCTCTGAAGGAGAACACCAGCCACCATGAGCCAATTTGAAAGAGTGTGAAAAGTGTTCTTTCCATTTGTTTGTATTTGTTAGCTCAGGTCATTCAAGGAAATCTCTGTCATATCGCTGGATGGATATAAACCTAAGAAACAGTTCAGAGACTAAATTCCAGAGTTAACACATTAAAAATATTGAAATATACAGTGCGCAGCATAGGATTACAAAACAAACAATTGAACAATTACACAACACTTACACAAGGGTAATTATAATACTAGTTGTATTTTGGGTATGTAATTATACTTTTTACAGAGGATGTTAATTTTAAGACCTATGGTAACCATAATGAAAATATCTGAAAAATATACCTAGAAGGAAAAGAGAAAGGATTCAAAATAGATCTCTACATAAGATTAAATTAATTGAAGCAACCAGTAATGGAATAATTGAGTGAAAAAAGAAGGTATGACTTACTGTGGCAGTTTGAAATTATTTTATGGATCCCAAAAAGAGAAAGATTATGTTTGTGGGCTGGTCCACTCCTGTGCCGTGAGACCTATTTCAACTGGACTACCTCAGTAAGGCGTAACTCAGGTTGAGTCTCCACCTCTTACTGGGTCTGATTAAAAAACAGACACATAAGGAAAGAAAGCTCTGCCATTTTTTATCCTTTCATGTGACATAAAGGAGAGGTTCAAGGAGCGGGAGCCCTGGGGAGAGATGAGTCAGCCTGATAGCTTGCACCTGAAATGGGAAGAGAGCCGAGCAGCTGAGCCTGAGAGAGAAGCAACCTATGCCTGGTTGCCCACAGCTGAGTTCCAGGAGACTGTACAGCCAGGAGGGGAAGGCAGAGACCAGGCAGAGATCACCCACCATCTTCTTTCAACATGTGGCAGCTGACTTGGGAGAGAAAGCACATCTTATCGTGCCTTGAGTTGGACCTTTTGGCCTTGGAACTGTAAGCATTTACCCCAAATAAATACCCTTTATAAGAGTCAACAAATTTCTGGTACTTTGCATTTGTACCCCTTTGGCAAACTAAAACACCCAAGTTAAAATTGACACAAGAATGTCATTAGTTACTTTAAATGTAAATGGATTAAGCTCCTCATCAAAAGTGAAGGATTGACAGAATGGTTAAAAACGGATGACCCATCTATATCCTGTTTAGAAGAGACTCATCTTAAATTCAAAGACACAAATAGGTTGAAATTAAAAGGATGGAGAAATAGTCCATGCAAATAGTTAAAAGAGAGAGAGAGAGAGAGACCTGGTGTAGCTATATTAATATCAGATAAAATAGACTTGAAGTCAGAAACTGTTCCAGGGACAAATACACTAGTGATAAAGTGGTCAGTTCAACTGGAAGATATAACATTTATAAATATATATGCACCTAACAGCAGAAACCCAAAATATACAAAGCAAATTTTGAAAGATTTTAAGGGAGAAATAAATGTTCTACATTAATATTAGGGAATTTCAATACAACACTTAGAACATCTAGACAGAAGATCAATAAGAAATAAAAGACATAAATGATATAGGGAAGCAAATGTGGCTCAATTGATTGGGCTCCCGTCTACCATATGGGAAGCCCTGGGTTCGATTCCCAGGGCCTCCTGGTGAAGGCGAGCTGGCCTGAGCCACAGAGAGCTGATTGCCCACGCCTGTAGAGAGCTGGTGCATCAAGATGATGCAACAAAGGAAGACAAGCATACACAGAAGAATGCACAGCAAATGGACACAGAGAGCAGACAGCGAGCACAAGCAGCAAGGGGGGGTGATAAATAAATAAAAATAATAAATCTTAAAAAAAATAATAAATGATATTATAAACCAATTGGACTAACATATATATTGAACACCCAACATCAGAATACACATTCTTCTCTATTGCACATGGATCTTTTTCTACAATAGATGATGTATTAGATCATAAAACAAGTCTCAATAAATTTAAACATATTGAAATCATACAATGTATCTTTTCAGACCAAAATTGAATGAAGTTAGAAACAGAATTGGAAAATTACCAAAATGGAAATTTAATAATACACTCTTTTTAAAAAACAATTTATTGAAGTATATCATTCATACATGAACATACATAAGCTATAAGTGTTCAGTAAACATCATGAACCTGCAAAACAAACATGCATAACACCATACAGGGCTCCCACACATCACCCCCCAACCCCAAACACTCTGCATTGTTCTGAAACATTTGTTAGCAAATCATGAAAGAGCATCGTCAAAGTATTGCTACTAACTATAGTCCGTATCTTCCTCCCCTTTACATTTTTTTAAGGGTTTATTTACTTACTTACTTATTTATTTATTTATATCCATTTTCACACACACACACACGTTTTTGCTGTTTCTGTGTCCATTCACTGGGCAACTCTGTGTCCGTTTCCTGCCCTCTCTTCTCATCCTTCTCCTCCTGTCTTCACTGGGATTTGATCCTTGGAATCTGATGTGGGAGAGAGGCATCCTACTGCCTGTGCCACCTTAGTTCCTGGTTTTTCGGTGCGTCACATCTTGGCTCTCCTTTGTGTCACTCTACTGTTATGCCATCATCTTGCTGCATGGCTCATGGAGCCTGATGGCTTACCTGCTTGCAGGGCCTGGCGGCTGACTCGCAGACAGGGCCTGATGGCTCACCCAGTCGCGGGGCCTGGAGGCGCACCCGCTTGCATTGCCTAGTGGCGCACCTGAGCAGGGGGGCCCCACGTGCCTTCTATATTTTTCTTTTTTTAATTTTTACCGGGAGGTCCCGGGGATCTAACCCAGGTACCTCCATATGGGAGACGGATGCCCATCCAGCTGAGCCACATCCGTCCCCCTGCTATATCTCTTAAGGTTGACCAAAGATACCCAAAGTTACAGTCTTTCCCCATACAGGATGGTCATATAATAAATCAGGCTTAGTTTATCACCAGCATTCCAAAAACCAGATCTAGGGAGAAAAACTAGGTCTGGGGACACATGCGTGGTTTCTAATATAGCAAATGTTTAGCCCACCCTGATTATCACAAAATCAGGTCAGCGAGAATATTCACATAATAATACACTCTTAAACAAACAATAAAATCACAAGAAGAAATCACAAGAGAAATTAGTAAATATCTTGGGGTGAATGAGAACAAAAACACAACATACCAAAATTTATGGGATGCAGCAAAGGAAGTGCTGAGGGAAATTTGTAGCTCTAAATATTTATATTAAGAAAGAAGGACTTCCGGGAAGATGGCGGACTAGTAAGACATGGGAATCTCTTCTCCAGAAAAACAGCTAGAGGACAAGCGGAAACAGCCCTGAAAAAGATCTTCTAGGGTTTAGGACAGCAGGTGAAGGCTGCACACCACCCAGAGGAGAGAGGGACAGAAGAGGGAAATCGCGGCTACAGAACTATGAGTTGCAAGTAGCAGCTTCTGCTGCTGCCGGCACCCTCCCCCACACTCTTCAGAATTCTCGGGCCCCTGGGTCTGCGACCACAGACAAAGGGGGCTCCAGGGATCTGCCACTCCCGGAAAGGGGAGAGAGAGGGACACAGCCTTAGGCTGACTCAGGTTCTGACCTGAAATTTGGGCTGCGGAGCCCCATGGACCCTTCCACACGGTGGTTTGCCCTGGGAGCCCAGAAAGGACTGGAGAAATCCGACCCTCACAACCTCCCTCTCTTCTAGCCTGGACTAATTGTTGAGGACTCCACAGGAGAGGGGAGAGAGAGCCTGGGGCTGACTTGGCTTTTGACTTGCAGGTTTGGTCTGCCCTGTCCCAAGAGTGCTTCCTGGCCAGGTGGGGCTGCACCATAGTTTGCCTTGGAGCCTGCAAGGGGCTAAAGAGATACAAACCTCCCAATTTCCTCCTCTACTAACAGGGACAGATTGTTGAGGATTCAGAGGGGAGTGGAAATATTTCCTAGCCGGGAACAAGGAGGTGGCTACAAGAGAAGACTGGAGAACTGTCTCAGAGAAAGTTTGAATCACAGGGCTCCTAGCCCCCATACAGGAAGGTCTATCACATTGATCTTGTCTGTGTCACAACAAATATGCTCCGACCAGGCATTGAATTGAGAGCTGCCAACAAGCGCCATCTCCTGGCAGACCAAGGAGGTGCACATAAGAAAATTAATAAGTAAGAGAGGCTTTTCCTGGCCTCTATAGCCTCCCTGCCCAAGGCCCTAGGAAACGACTCTACAACCAATTACTGGGTCCAGTGCCCAGTTTTGAGCAACCAGCAGAACAATCCTAACAATCAAGGTTGAGCCAAAAATAAAAAAAATAAAAAATAAAAAATAAAAAAAAATAAAAAGAAAATAAACAAAACAAAAAAAAAGGTTGAGCCAAAAATCAAAGAGCAGTGGTAACTCACAGCCTCCTGCCACTAAAACCCCATAAAAGAGAAAGAGAGAGCATCTAAGTAAAATACAAACTAACTAGATGCCTAAGCACCAACAAAAAATTACGGGCCATACTAAGAAAATAGAAGACATGGCCCAAGAAAAGGAATACAGCAAAGTCCCAGAAGAGATGCAGAATTTGAGAGAACTAATCAGTGAGATGAGCACACATTTCCAAAATCAAATTAATGAGATGAAAGAGAATATAGTTAAAGAGATCAATGGCATCAAGAAGTCATTGCGCGAACGTAAATAAGAACTTGAAATCATGAACAGAAAAGTAACGGAGTTCATGGGAATGAAAAACACAATAGGTGAAGTAAAAAAAATACATTTGAGGGAAGCGGCTGTGGCTCAATCAGTAGGGCTCCCGTTTACCATATGGGAGGCCCCGGGTTCGGTTCCC
>JAKSZT010054317.1:2106001-2137469 GCA_026826555.1 Tolypeutes matacus
CTGAGGCTAAGGCTTGCTTGAGGGCTATAAAGGCCTGTTCTTCTTCCTGAGTCCAATGAAAGTTAGGGTTCCTTCTGCCTGTGCAGGCGTATAAGGGTTTTGCAATTTCAGCAAACCCGAGTATCCAGAGCCTGCAGTAGCCTACTGCCCCTAGGAATTCCCGTTCCTGGCACTTGGTGGTTAGAGTTGGGATATTCAGGATAGCTTCTATCTGTCCCAGAGATAGGGTCCTCTTACCTTCTTCCAGATGGTAGCCCAAATATGTGGCTTTTCGCACGCAGATCTGAGCCTTTTTCATGGACACCCGGTAGCCGAGGCGTGCTAGTTCAGAGAGCAATTCCTTGGTGGTGGTTAGGCAATCCTCTTCTGATGCTGCTGCAAGAAGAAGGTCATCTACATATTGCAAAAGAGTTACCTGAGGGTGGGATTCCCTGAATCCTAGGAGGTCTCGGCTCAGGGCTTCATCAAAGATGGTTGGAGAATTCTTGAATCCTTGTGGGAGTCTAGTCCAGGTTAGCTGGCCTGAAAATCCCCCTTCGGGGACTGTCCACTCAAAGGCGAAGTTGGGTTGGTTCTGAGGTGCCAATGGTAAGGTGAAGAAGGCATCTTTCAGGTCCAGTAAGAATAGAAAGTCCATCCTGGAGGCAGAGAGCTCAGAAGGGTATAAGGGTTAGATACAGTGGGGTGAATGGTTTCAACCCTCCTATTGACTTCTCTTAGGTCCTGTACTGGTCTATAATCTTCGGTCCCTGGCTTTTTTACTGGTAAAAGTGGGGTATTCCAGGGTGATTGGCAGGGAGTCAGTATCCCCACTTCTCTTAATCTCTTGATATGTTTCGCTATGCCTTCCCTTGCCTTCTGAGGTATGGGGTATTGCTTGACTTGGATGGGGAGAGCAGTACTCATGAATTGCACAATGATAGGAGGTTGATGCAAAGCCAATCCTGGCGGGTTGCTCTCTGCCCAGACCCCGGGGATTTTAGTAAGTAGTTCCTGGATATAGCTTTCTCTTATAGCCCCCTTGGGCTCTTGTTCAAATAGAATATATTCTTCGGAGATAGGGACAGTTAACATAATTGATTGAGGGAGCTGATCTCCCAGTTGCAAAGTTGTTTCCCCATCTTTAAAAGAAATGGTTGCCTTTAATTTCTGCAGCAAGTCTTGGCCTAAGAGGGGGTATGGGCATTCTGGCATTACTAAGAAGGAATGGGTAATAGTACCCTTTCCTAAGTCAGTAATTCGGGCTTGAGTCCAGGGGTAAGATTTAGGTTTTCCTGTTGCCCCTATGATAGAAGTCTTCTGGGATGAGAGTTCCCCGGTTGTCTCTTGGAGAACTGAAAAAGTGGCCCCCGTGTCTACTAGGAATTCAGTTGGCTTCCCTTCGACTGTTAACTTTATCATGGGTTCCTGGGGGCCAAGCTCGAAGGAACCCTGACCCCCTCAATCTTCAGTTTCTACTAAGAGGCGGGCCGGTTCCTTAGGTTCCTGAGCCCTTCTGCCTATCAACTTAGGACAATCCTTTTTCCAGTGCCCCATCCCCTTGCAAAAGGCACATTGGTTCTTCTTTAGGTCTCTTCTCTCTGGCTGTCCCTTGGAGGGATGGGGTTTCCGGGTTGGTGCTGCCAGCAAGATTCGCGAGAGCTGCTTGGTCTGCTCCCGAATAGTATCTTCTCTATTTTGGAAAACTTTCTGAGCTATTTCTACCAATTCACTTCTAGCTTTTCCTTCAAACCCTTCTTGCTTTTGAAGTTTTTTTCTAATATCTGGGGCCGACTGAGAGACCAATGCCATGTTTACTATTCGTCTGTTATTTTTATCTTCTGGGTCTAAGGGGGTGTACATTCGATATGCCTCCAATAATCTCTCTAAGAAAGCAGCCGGGGACTCGTCCTTACCCTGCATGACTGCACTAACCTTAGTTAAATTAGTAGGCTTTTTAGCTGCAGCCCTTAGACCCCTAAATAGAGACTGGTGATAGTGGTGCAAGGCTGTCATCCCTGCATCAGTGTTAGGGTCCCAACGAGGAGGACTCGAAGGGAGTGATTCCTCTAATTCATCCCCCCTAGTCTGGGAGTCCCCCTCATTGTTCCCCAAGATAATCTTAGCAGCCTCCCGATGGATTCTCTCTCTCTCCTCAGAAGTGAACAAAGTTTGTAAAATCTGTTGACAATCATCCCAGGTAGGCTGATGAGTGCGGAAAATAGTTTCCAAAAGCGAAATCAGCCTCTGGGGGTCCTCTGAAAAAGGAGGGTTCTGGTGTTTCCAATTATAGAGATCAGAGGTGGAAAATGGGACATAAATCATTTGAGTATGGCCCGGAGGCGCCCCTGGTTGAGGAGGAACTTCCCTGAGCAGCAACAGGGGCACTGAATAATCAGGCCCTGGTGGAGGGGGCTGATAGGGTGCTCCCCCTCTCCTGTGGGGAGGACTCTGGACTTCCCCTTGGGGCGAGCGCCCTGGGGCCTGTTGCTGCAAGGGAGTTCTTGGGTAAGGCGGGGGTTCAAATAAGCTTTCAGCTATATCATCAGTTTCCCCCGGCAGAACAGGATATAAACGGGGTTTCTGTTTCTCTGGTTTCTCATCTTTCTTTTCTTTCGGGGGATCCCGTGCCCCTCGAGGTTTCGGGGCAGTTACTAAAATTGTTTTTCCGCCTACACTTGCATACATATCCCCCTTCCTTGGTTTCTGTCATTTCTGGATATAATCTACTTTATCATGCACAATGTCAATCCAAACATCTATATAAACCCTCTGGTCGGGGTGGGGAACCCCACAAACAACAGATTATACAGCAAACAACAGGGATAAATCAAATGAGCCTTCCAAAGGCCAATCTATTCGGAAGGCTGGCCATTCAAGTTCACAGAGGGCCCGTAGGAAGCCTGGATCTGCTGGCTTCCCATAGTCACAGGATCTCTTAAAGAAATCAGAAAAATTAGCAAGAATGCATTCAAGAGGAGTCCACGGAGTGGATTTTCCTTGTCCCATCCTGTTAGGGTTGAAACAGTTAAAACACCAAGAAACACTGAACATAGACAGACAAACGAACAAAACACTGGAGGCTAGTCTCACTCCCACTCACACAGCCAAATACCAAAGTGAAACCTAACGGTTTCCAAAATCAGGAGAGGGCGTCCCGTCCCTGATTCGGGGTGTGCAGTACCGCGGCGTCCCGCCTGCAACAGCCCCCACAAATGCTCCGGAGCCAGCACAAAAGGGAGAATCCCTTACCAGATTCCTCGTGGCCACTGTCCTAGTCCGAATCCGATCACGAATCAAAAGCAAAGGCGAGGAAGTGGAGGCACTTCCCGCTTAGTCTGAGGAGGTCGACCCCAATTAAGGGGGACCTCGCGGTTGATCTCGCTGGGGCCTCCAAATGTTATAACCCAGGAGATCGACCATACTCAGACTTTAACCACTTTTATGAAGTTTATTGAGCTAAGCCCGCGGGTGTCTGCAGCACCTCTCATGCAGGAGAGAACTGCAGCCCCCAGGTTTTAAAACGGCTCCCTTTTATAGGGGGTTGCTGTCGCAGTTTGCAAGCAAGCAGGATGTACAGAAGCAGATTTTGGCAGTTAGCTAGCGTTTGCACAGAACGCCCTGATAGCCTGGGGCACAGCTGCAGGGTTGATACGTTCTTTCAAGGTTGTTCAAGGGAGGGGAGGTTGTGTGCTTTTCAGATAGGACCCTTAGGGACAATGGAAAATTTTCTTCTCTATGTTACTTTGGTTCTGGTTGCCATAAAGATCTATGAATAGGCTAATTTAGGGTTCAACAAAACGTTAATTATTGTTTAGCAAACATTTTGGGAGTTTTTTTACTTCAAACTGCGACAAGTTAAATAAACGTTAAATTATACAAAGAAAATACAACTAAAAGTAAAACTCGCTTTAAAGTGTGTTTTGTACCTGGACGTGTTTTTTTTTCTTAATATATTTTTATTTTTGAGCTACACAAACACACTAATAATTTGATCTTTATAGTACAGCATTAAGGAAATAAAAATATACTCCCACCTCAAAGAAATAAAAAGGCTGTGCCAAACAAAAGTACTCTGACAGTTCCCCTGCCTACTTTTGAGTTTGCCCAAGGCAACTGACGGTGGCTGACTCCCTTGCTATAGCAGCAAGCTCTGAATAGCCTTGTTCTCTCTGGGTGGTCTTCATTATTTCCGAAGAAGGTCTAGATGTTGGGAAGTCCCAGGGGGAAAGTATGGTGCGGAGCATAGCTCAAACACGAATCCCGACCTCGACGCCGCTGCGATTTCCACAGTCCGCACCACAGAGGCCAGCTCAGACGGGGGCTGCGGCCCGGTCTAAGGTCGCCAGATGAGGCGAATCAGAGTCGACCGTTACCCCGGGGCCGAGCGGGGAGAATCGCCACGAAGCACAGCCGGAACCACAACTCGAAGAGGGGCGACTTCCTCAACCACAGAACAAGTCACTCTTAAAGGCAAAAACAACAACTGCGCCTTCTTCGCGCCAGGGTTCGACCGTCCGCGCTCCCACAGAAGCCGCCCAGACGTCGCAGGCGGGAGAAAACCGACGCCGCCGCACGGCCTTCTGGGACCTGTAGTTCGCTGCTCGGGCTCGCGCACTTCCGTTGCCCGCCGGAAGCGCCGCCTTTCTCCAGCGCGCGCCGGTGGGGCGGGCTTCCTTTTCTGTGAGGAGGCTCTTACCTGTGAGGAGCGGGCGGAGGAGCGGGGGCCAGACAGGCGGGAAGTGACCTGGGCCGCTCCGGCCGGGCCTCCTGCTGCTAAAGGTCTGGGGAGGGGGCTGAGCAGACCGGGGTCTTTCTGGCTCGGGGCTGGGCAAGAGGGCCGAGCAGGGGCCGATCCGGCCAGGGCCCCACCTGCAGAAGACCAGGGAGGGAGCTGATCTGGCCGGGATCCCGCCAGCTGCTGGGACGGGCAGTGGGCCAGTCGGGTCAGGTCCCCTTTGCTGCAGGACCACGGACGTTGCTGAGAGGGTTACAGGCCAGCCGAGGTTTCTCGGACTGCAGGGTTGGGAAGGGTGCTAGTCTCGTTGCAGAGGAGGGCTGAAATACTTTTGTCAGTACCTGTGCATGGTATCCCCGGCTGGTTTTGGGGTTTTAGGCTGGCATACAGGAGGTTGGGGGCAGCCTACCCAGACTTCGCCTCTCACGTCTGTTTTCTCCTCCATCAGTTCATCTTTGACCCACACATTCCCAAGAGGAACACGTGCAGGAGAAAGCAGAAGGGGAGTGGGGCCTCCTGTGCCTCAAAGGCTACCCAGCCCCTGGACATAGACATGTTTTCTTCCACTGGTAAGTGAACCTTGAGCTCAGGTTGAAGGAAAAGTGGGTGTTTTCCAAGTGAACGAAGACAGTCCAGGCAAAGCAAATGGCTTGAGCAAATGCCAAGAAACAGAACGGGGCCTGTAGTGTTGGGGAGGTCTCCAGTGTTTAAGTGTTGCTGGACCCCCAGATTAGGGGGTGAGACGGGGCAGGACCGGTGAGCTGGATGGGAGATGTGAAAAGTGAGAACACTGTCCTGTGAGTGAGGGGGGCGGAGTTCCATTTGAGTTCAGACAGAGCGTCTGCTGTGGGTAAGACTTGAAGGGTGCTGGACAAAGTTCTGCTAGTGAGGAAGGTGCCTTGTTGAGTTTCGGCGAACTTAAGGTAGTAGAAGTATCTAGCTGTAGAAATAACTCAAACACAGGGATGCCAAGAGAGGAGAGAGCTGAGGCAGATGCTGCATTTCTGCCTGGAGACAGGATGGAGGTCACAATGTGAGGGGATAAGAAATCCCCAGTGACTCTCAGGTGTGTTGAGTTGAAGTGCCTGTAGGGGACATGACTGGGGTTAGGAGGGAGACAGGTTGGAGAGCCCAGGAGGGTGGCCTGGGCTGAATATGAAGCTTGGGGAGCCATTGGTGTTCAGGACTAGGGAGTGTGATCAGGGCAGCGAGGAGACAGGAGTCCTGGGATGGTACCACAAACCCCACCCCAGAGGCGGGTAAAGAAGAAAAGGGATAAGAAGTTGCTGCAACAAGCACAGAAGGGGAGTTTTGTGTCCCAGTGTAATTGTTATGATGAAATCTACTGTGCCTCTACTACATGTCAGGCAAGAGCTCTGCAAATGTGTTAGCTTGTTTAATCCTGCAGCAGCCCCAGATGCAGGGCTTGTTTTTATCCCAAATGTCTACAGATGAGGAAACCGAGGCCCAGAGAAGTTAAAGAGGCCTGCTGTGGGCCCCGCAACCGGAGGTGATGGAGCAGGACTCTGCACCCAAGCCATCTGGCTGCAGCACACGTGTTCCCAGGCATCACCCTTAGCCACCTCTGAATGAAGAAGGAGGGAGTCAGAGGGCAGAGGCAAAGCCATTGGGAGATTCCCCAGGAAAGATCAGGAGCGTCAGGATCAGAGAGCATCACATAGGGTCTTGGGTATGCCTTCTCAGCATGGTGCACATTTATGTGTGTGTGTGTGTTTTCAGGTGTAAGAGGTCAGGGAGGAGATGGGCAAGGTTTGAACTATCACAGTTGGCAGGTGGATTGCAGGGTGAGGAGGTAGAGACATGAGGATAGGCTGCTCTGTCAAGGACTCAGCTGTTGAGATGAGGCAGTAGGGGTGGGGGCAGAGCACTGGGAGGCAGGAGTCACCTTGATCAGAAGGAAAATCTCCCTTAGAGGAGGAGAAGGGGAGTGGGAGTTGGGGGAAGATTGTGCAGGCTTGGAGAACTTTGTGTGCCAGTGAATTAGGTAAGTGCAGGGTCATCCACTAGGAGTCAACTAAGAAGAAGGTATATCTGCACAGAGGGTAAATTGGTGGGAGGCATCCCATAGATGGGGGTGAGAGTGTGGACTTATAGCTGTGGGGATGGAGATGGAGCAGACACTCAGCACAAGGTATAGCTCAGTGAAGCCTGGTGTCCCACCAGTCCAAGGCACCATGTAGTTTCCTCCACCCAGGACTCAGAAGCCAGCAGGAACAAGGAAGAGGGCAGCCAGTGGCAGTGGGGCAGAGTGTTCAGAAAAATCAGGTGAGAGAGGCTGAACGGTGGACCCAGGGTTGAGAATGCTGAGAAAACAGGCAGGGGCAGTGGGCGGAAGAGATATAGGAGTGGGGAGGCTGAGAGCCAGGAGGGCAGTGTGCTCAGGACCAAGGGCAGCAGCGCTCCCGGCTGCCCACCCCCCAGCTGTGAGGCCTTGCTCCAGTTTTACTCAGGCTGTCTCTTCCTAAGATTCTTCATCCACAAAAGGGGGACAATTGATAATCTCCCTCATATAGTTGCAGAGAAGATCAAATGCGTGAATTCGGGCAAACAACATAGCCTATGGGAAGTGCAGCGTGAGTAGGTGAGAGGCAAGGGACTTGAACCAGGGGAGGAGGTTGTGGTCAGAGGCCCCAGTGCCTTTTAATTCATGTCTTTGAATGACAGTGAGAAGTTTGTCAAACGTATCCACCATTTGGTTTATTTTACTGTGAACTACCTGTTTGTACCCATTGCTTTTTCCTCTTTGGACTTTATTTTCAGTAGAGAAGCTTGAATATAATTTTTTCAAGTTCCAAAAATAATCCTAGTGGCATTTTTAGTAAATTTATGGATTAAATTTAGGAGGAATTAACAAATTTTTAAAAAACAAAATTTGGTGTTAAGATTCAAGAGCAAGGGGGATCCACCTCTCACACACGTTTGGTGGGAGGTGTGATGGTGTAAATGGCTACCACCTTTTGCAGGGGCCTTGCATCATTTATTGAGATTTTAAAACACACGGGAGGCGGCTGTGGCTCGGTCAGTGGGGCTCCCGTTTGCCATGTGGGGGGCCCCGGGTTCGGTTCCCGGGGCCTCCTGGTGGGGGCGGGCCCGCCCGCGCGGCGTGGTTGGCTGACCCGGCGGGCGCGGGCAGCAGGGGGGGGATAAATGAATGAATAAATAAAATCTTTTAAAAAAAAAAAAAAAAAAAAAAAACACAGCCATCTCTTTGACCTTGCACTCCTACCTCTTAGTATCTCCTTTTTGGAAGTATACATGCACGCAAATATATGTGCAAAGATGTTTGTTGTCCATTGTTGGCCAAAAAATAGGAAAAACCTAAACATCCATCAGTATAAATTATGGAACATCCATGGAATAGATTATCAGAGAGCTGTTTATATATATTTATATATATATATATATATTAATTTTACCGGGAGGTCCCTGGGATCGAACCCAGGTCCCTCCATATGGCAGACGGACGCCCAACCATCTGAGCCCCATCCGCCCCCCGATGAGAGAGAGCTGTTTAGAAGAATGTGGCAGATGTATGGAAAGGAGTCCGGGAAAATTCAGTGACACGAGGTCTGCTGAATAGTATGTGTCGTTGATTCCATTTGTGTCTATGCATATAAGATGAAGCACATTTTATAATATAAACACGTGCTTTCATATGCAAATAACATTTTTAAAAACACAGTAATTCACAGGAGTTCCCTCTGAAGGGGAGTCGTGGGAATGGGATAGAATATTCTGACTTACCATCTTGCTTTTTTTTTTTTTAACCATGAATATGTTTGTGTTTTTATTTTTTAGTTATATATCCTTTATGATTGTGATGGTGTTCAGTAAAGAAATAAAACCTTTTATCTTTTAAAAAAACCTAAGTTGTTGTGTTGTTAATTGGTTGTAACTATCATATAGACTTTTTTTGTTGCTCTTTTTTTTTAAAATTTTTTAAATCATATAAATTTTAAGCAAGGATTTTTAAAGAACAGGCTCTCTGTAAGAAACGAAAACGTGGGGGTGGATGTGGCTCAAATGGTTGGGGGTTCTTCTCCCATATGGAGGGACCTGGGTTCAGTCCCCGGGACCTCCTGGGAAAAATAAAGAAAAATATAGAAGGTGTGCAGGCTGCCAGGCCCTGCGAGCGGGTGTGCTGTCAGGCCCCACCAAGCCGTCAGCAAGATGATGACATAACAGGAGAGTGACACAAGGGGGAGCCAAGACAAGACCTGCCGAAAAACCAGGAACTAAGGTGGCACAGGCAGTAGGACTCCCCTCTCCCACATCAGAGGTTCCCAGGATCGAATCCTGGTGAAGACAGTAAAAGGATGAGAAGAGAGGGCAGGAAACCGAATTGCTCAGTGAATGGACACAAAGAACAGCAAAAATGGGGGAAGGGGGTTAAAAATGGATAAAAGTAAATAAATCTTTAAAAAAGAAGAGAAAACTTTAGTGTTTGTAGTAGGCAGATTATGTCTTAATCTTTGAAACCTATGAAAATGTTAGGTCCAATGGCAGAAGGGACTTTGCTGGTGTGACTAAATTAGGGATCTTGAGGATTGGGAAATTACTTTGAATTTTCTGGATGGGCCCAATGTCATCACAAGTGTCCTAAGAGGAAAGCAGGAGGGTTGGTCAGAGAAAGCATTGTGCAGTGGATGTAGAGGTTGGGGTGATGCAGCTGTTGATCAAGTAGTCCATAGAAGCTGGAAATGTGTTGTCCCTGGAGCCTTCAGCAGGAATAGCTCTGCAAGCACCTTGGCTTTAGCCCAGTGAGGCCCCAGTTGGACTTTTGACCTCCAGATCTATAAGATAATAAATTTGTGTTGTTTTAAGCCACTAAGTTTATGGTAATTTGTTACTGCAGCAGTAGGAAACTAATACAGTGCTGAATTCATCTTCCAAACTATTTCAGTACAAATCGAGTGTTAGGAGGACAAAACAGACATTAAAAAGGACTGAAGTGCTTGTCTTCAAGCAAGCGAGCATAGTTATTCTTTTTTTTTTTTTTTTTTTTTTTTTTAAAGATTTTATTTATTTATTCACTTATCCCCCCCTTGCTGCTTGTGCTCGCCGGGTCAGCTAACCATGCCGTGCGGGCGGGCCTGCCCTCACCAGGAGGCCCCGGGAACCGAACCCGGGGCCTCCCATATGGCAAACGGGAGCCCTACTGATTGAGCCACAGCCGCTTCCCCATAGTTATTCTTTACTTGTGGTATATCAGTAGAGAAATTCAGGTAAAGATATGTGTTTAAAGTGTGAAGGTTACTAGTGAGATGGAAATACACAATATAGCATCCACATCACCCAGAGAGAAAATCACATTTAGGGGGATTTAATTCCTTATGGGAAAGTAAATAAAGAAAAAGCAAAAATAATAGAAAACACAATATGTAATGGCAGGAATAAGACCAGTTTTTAGTAAATGTGGTGGTAGGTACCCTACTTTAAAAGGCACTTTCAGATTTAATTAAAATTTTTAAAAAGTTAAAGTTATAGGGAAGCGGCTGTGGCTCAATCAGTAGGGCTCCCGTTTGCCGTATGGGAGGCCCCGGGTTCGGGTCCCGGGGCCTCCTGGTGAAGGCAGGGCCCGCCCGCACGGCGTGGTTAGCTGACCCAGCGAGCACAAGCAGCAAGGGGGGGATAAATGAATAAATAAATAAAATCTTTAAAAAAAAAAAAAAAGTTAAAATTATATGCTGTTTACAAAGGGACAGGTGATCCAGGGTTGTAAACAGGGAGGTGGGATGGGCATAGACATATAAGTAAAAGCTAGTAATAAGGAAATTGGTGTCAAAATAATGTGAGATAAAACATTTACTGAGCACTCCTGGCATGGCCCGGGAAGGTGGCACTATTACTGAACCCATTCTACAGATGAGGAGAAAGGCCACGAGAGTGCATGTTGGAGCTGGCTGAGGCCAAGCTTCCATTTCCCTCCATTACCCGAACATGCTGTCTTAAAGAGGTAGAAGCCCTCACTGGGAAGGGCTGGGGCCGAGGTAGGGGTAACGATGATGGCTCCATTATTCTGCATGCCACAGCTATTGTCAGAAAATTTGCAGGGAAGCGGCTGTGGCTCAATCAGTGGGGCTCCCGTTTGCCATATGGGAGGCCCTGGGTTCGGTTCCCGGGGCCTCCTGGTGAGGGCAGGCCCGCCCGCATGGCGTGGTTGGCTGGCCCGGCGAGCACAGGCAGCAAGGGGGGAATGGATGAAGAAATAAATAAAATCTTAAAAAAAAAAAAAAAAAAAAAAAATTTGCAAAACTCCACTCTAGTGTGCAAACGGAGGGGCCGCCTGAGACAGGTGGCCTCTAAAGGGCAGAGGAGGACAGGGTGAAAGGGGATGTGGATGCAGGTTTGGGGGCATAATGGGGTTTGCTGTTTACTCCGTTTGGTCTAGTTTTTGAGTTTCCTCATTTCATTCAGAAAGTGAAGTTGACAAAAATAAAGAGGACTGAGCAATCTGTAGCCATGGTTTTCCGGCAAATCCTCTGTGGAAATTGACCTTCTCCTCCAGTCTTCACCGGGATTCTATCCTAGGGGCCTCCAAGGTGGGAGAGAGGCAGTCTGCCATCTGCGCCACCGCAGTGCCTGGTTCCGGCAGCTCTCATCGTGGCACTCTCCTCCTGTTTCTATTTTCCAGGAGGTCCCGGGGAGCGAGCCCGGGTCCCTCCATATGGCAGGCAGACGCCCAGCCACCTGAGCCACATCCGCCCCCCTGTACAGTTGTTTTGACACCCTGTCCCCAGTCCCTATATTTGGTCTCTTAGAAGGACGGGAACTGGCGCCTTCTCTCCTTGGCTGTCGCAGGGTTGGCTGTGTCTCAGAGCACAGGCATCCCAGCATGTGCCGGCGGAACAGCTCCGTCCGCAGCTCGGGCTCAGGCCGTCGGAGGTCCACTCCTGCCGTTGGAGAGCCTTTGTGGTTGACCTTGGCTGTCCTCAGACCCTTGGAGAGGGAGGTAATGTAGTCCAGAACCTGTGTGGGAGTTTTCCAGAGCCTCCTGATGCTCAGACCTGCAGGGTTGTTCCCGAGCTGGTGCTGGCTTCCCACTCCTCTGTCTGGGGGCTGGGAGTGCGTTTAGGGAGCGTCAAGTGCTGAGGTGGGACTGAGTCCCTGATGGTTCCTTCAACCCCGACCCTAGCTCTTCCTTTTGAGGACGTCTGTCCTCTTCAAGACAGCGTCTTCAGACGCGAGGAGGAAATGGGAACATCCCAGGTGAGTTGGGGGTATTTGCTTTCAGGGCCGCGGTGTTTCCACGGCTATAAAACCTGTCAGGAATAGTGCCCTCCTTCCCAGGCCGGCTCGCCACGTGCTTCCACCATGCTGACTTCTGTTTTCAGCTGCAGCTTCTGGGTTTCCTGCAGAAAAAGGCCCTTATGGTCAAGAACCAACACAAGCCTCCTGCACCGCGTTTCCTGGGCTTGGCCTAGTTCAGACGACATTTTGTTTTCAGTGGTTGCTCAGCAGGCCTTCCTCGCCTGGGCAGTCACACTGGGCTCTTGACCCTCGCTGAGACCACTGCAGGGGCAGCCCAGGAGTGCCCCTCTAGGCACCATGGTCGCCTGAAAAGCGTCCTGTAGAGGGCCCACGGTCAGCGGAAGGCCCCTCACGCACACACAGCTCTGCCCAGAGGCCTTTCAAGTTGGGTGCTGCACCTCATTCACTGTCCCGACCCCGCAAGTGTAGACTGTGCTTCTTGGATGCCAAGGGTCAGTGCCTCTCAGAGCCATTCCAGTTTTGGGGATACAGCAGTGAGTAGGCTAGACACACCTCACCTTGATGAGTCTCAGGGCCATGCCAGGGCATCACATCCCAGAGAAGTTCCAGAACACGTCCAGGTGTGCAGCCAGTAAGTTGTGAGGCTGAGATGCCAACTTGGACCTGAGTCCCAGGGCCAGGGCGTGCAGCCTACTTGCCTGCCAGCCCTTCCTTGAAAGCGGCAGAGAGTAGCTGTTTTCAGCTTTGCCAGTCACATGCAGTCTCTGTTATATATTTTTCTTCTTTTTCTACATGTCCTTTTAAAAATGTAAGCTCCATTCTTCGCCTAATAAAAACAACGCCACTGGATTTGCCTCATGAGCCAGAGTTTGCTGATCCCTGCCTTAGCATGTCCTTTTTGCCTGGCTTTGAATCTGTGGTTTTGTAGAAAAGCTGGGTGTGAGGCTCTCCTGATGGGAGTTTCGTCGTTTCCAGTCCAGAAATCAGGATCATTGGTTGGACTGGAGAGACACTCAGAAGTAAACTCACACGCTGGTGTGTGCGTGGCCTCGAGCCGAACGTGGGCGCCGCGTGCAGCCCGAATGCGGCCGCCTTGAAGGTGCCCACTGTGAACGTTCTGAGCGCATGCCGGCTCCTTCCCCGAGCTGCCGCAGCCCACCCCCACAGTGGCGACGCAAGGGGCTTCAGGCACCCTGGCATTTGAGGACGTCCTGTGACCTTCACCCGGGAGCAGTGAAGGACCCTCTGGCACCTGGTCTCGTGGGTAAGGTGGGCTCTGCCTTGAAAATGACTGCCTTTTGCAGGGGCTTTCTGGAGCTTCTGAAGGCTGTGCCCAGGCCAGGCTGGGCTATTCTGGAAGCAGCTCACTTTGGGCACAGGTCCTGGGGGTGTCTCTCCTTCGGCCTCTTTGGGAGGTTCGTGACTTATAGTCCAGGGGGCGGGCACCTGCCTCAGGACAGCACCAGGCCCTTCCTTTCTCATCTGCATCCAACCCTGGAGCCTGAGGGGCTGGCCCTCTAGACACAGTTCTTTGTCTCCAAGCAGGGAACCAAGTCCTGTGTCTTTACCCGTGACCAGGGTTTCTGCTTCCCAAACCAGACGTGGTCTCCCAGCTGGAGCAAGAATACTCGAGGATGGTGCAGCAGAGGCTTCCTGAGGTGAGGGCAGGACCACAGGCAAGCCTTTGCAGCGTGTGGTCCACCTGGCTAACACAGGCAGAGGGCACTCCCCTGGCCCCGCGATCTGAGGAGGGGAAGCCTTTTGGGGTGAGCTTTCTCAGGAGTTCCTTGCTGCCTTGTCTCAGGAAAGGCATTACCAAGTTCTCAACCACATCAGCCTTTCTATCAGTGCCCAGCCCTCAGGGAATGGTGTATTGCTGGCATTTGGCTCACCTCATATCCCCATCACCCCTTTGGTTGTCCTCCCTCTGCTGCCTGTCTTGTTCCCAGTCTTCATGTCTCCACTTTTCTCAAGCCCCTTGTTCTGATCTTCAGCCCAGGTGGCATTTCCTCCTGCCTTTACCCTGCAGTGGAATGTCCAGCCCTCCTCCATCTTGAATTTTCTCACTGCTGCTTTATCCTCCCAGCGTGTGATAAGAACTTATTCATTCTAGGGAATGACAATGACGCATTCCTTTCAGAAGAGTTCCTCCAAATTACTGTCTTAGTTTTCCAAGGCTCCTGTGACAAATACCACAGAATGGGTTGGCTTAACAGGATTTTAGTGTATCACAGTACTGGAGACTAGAAGTCCCAATCGAGGTATCGCCAAGCTATGCTTTCTCCAAGTATCTGTAGCATTCTCTTGCTTGCTTGCTGGCAGTCCCTGACTCCTTGACTTGTTATATGCATCTTTGCTTCTGTCACATGGTTATCTCTCCTTCTCTGGCTTCTCCTAACTGACTTAAGTCTGAAATTTTTTTACTTATAGGGACTTCAGCCATATTAGATTTAGGCCCATCTGATTCAATCTGGCCTCATCCAAAAAGGATCTTTGAAGGTCCTGTGTTTTGGGTTTGTTTGTTTTTTGTTTGTTTTTAGGAGGTACCAGGGATTGAACCTGGGACCTCGAACGTGGGAAGCAAGTGCGCAAACCACTAAGCTCGCCTACTCCCCGAAGGTCTGTTTACAAATGAATCTACACCCAAGGGACCAAGGGTTGGGACTTGCACATATCTTTATCGGGAACATGATTCAATCCTACCACAGTCACCATCCCTGGACCTGCTTTCCCACCTCCTCTTATCATCCCAGTGTCATCCTAATTGGGCTTCTTTTTTTTTTTTTTAGCAGCTTTGTTGAGTTCTAAGTCATATACCATACAATTCACCCATCTAAGGTGCACAGTTCAATGATTTTTAGTATTTCCACAGAGTTATGCAACCAACACCACAAATTACTTTAGAACACATTCGTGGGCTTCTTTTTCTGATGTTTATCTGTTTTGTTTTTTGTTTTTTTAGTTGAGAGACCTGAATAGTAGAGCAGTTTTAGGTTTACAGAAAATTTAGCAGCAAGTAGTGTTACCATATATCCCCTCTCTCCTCCCACTCCCAGTTTCCCCTGTTATTAACATCTTACATTAGTGTGGTACATTTAACTACAGTTGGTGAGCCAAAATTGATATATTACTATTAAAGCCTATAGTTTATGTTAAGGTTCATTCTTTGTGTTGTATGGTTCTATGGGTATTGAAAAATGCTTAATAACATGTATCCACCATTACAGTATCATACAGAATAGTTTCACTCCCCTAAATGCCCTGTGTCCTACCTGTTCATCCTGCCCCCTCTCATCCTGAACCCTTGGCAACCACTGATTTTTTTTTTGGAGATGAAAACGCATTTATTTCAACTGAATTGTGCCTCATTAAAATAGTCTATGAAGTTAAAACAGAAATAAAATAGAAACATGTCTATAACTGCCTTTAACTTCTAAAGACCAAATAAATATATAAACATTTAACATATTTTTACTGTTTGAACAAATTTCCCCATAATCATTGTTACAATTTGTCTCCTGAAATGCAAACCATGACTGTCAATGAACTTACTGTGTGTGGTTTATTGGATAAATATTAACCATATACTTCTAAATACAAAGAGTCAAACAGCTACTACACTCAGTGTATTTTGGTAGTTTGCTCTGTGTGTGTGTGTGCTTTTCAAAGCCTGATTCTATAAAACATCTATTTCTCGCTGTTGAAAATCCAAGAACCTCCTATATGAAATCATAAACACATGCACATATGCATGCGTGTGTTTTAATGTATGCAATTTGAGAGTACTCTGAGGTACACTCATGGGAGTACACTTAAACCATGACAGTTACCTTTAGTAACCAGCGAGAAAAGCTAAAGACCCATAGTTCAAAGAAAGGTCAGTGGACTTGGGGAAGTGTTGTGGTTTGTTGATTCACTAATCAGAAAGACTTCAAGAAACTGCTATTAGTGGTCAGAAGTAAACAAACCTGGGAAGGCTCATAAGAGTGAACCTTCTGGTTGCATCCTGAGAACACACTGCACAATTACAACGTTTATCATGATTTTCAGTTTATCGCACCATGTTAGAGTAGCCAATTTAGAAATTTGAAAGGATTTAGAAATTTAGAAAGGATTTCAATAGTGGCTAAACCAAACGGCTTACAGTCAACAGAGGGGTAACCTTCAGTAAACCAGAAATCCAAATAATACCACACTGGTCAGGAATTACATGTAAAGGTTTTACTGTATTTGGACTTTTTTCAAAATATCACAGCATAAAACTGCAACAGGGTTCCCATGTCAGAGTCACACAAATCTAAAAGCCAGTCGCGTGGGGGTACTTGCATCCTTCATCATCAAATCATTGATAAGGACTTGTATGTTGAGAAAGCATTTTTTCCTTCCTTCTCTTTTAGACCACATAACCACTGATTTTTTTTACCATCTCTATAGTCTTACCTTTTCTAGAGTGTCATATAGTTCAAATCAATGCAGTATGTAGCCTTTTGCAACAGGCTTCTTTCACTTAGCAATATGCATTTTATGTATCCTTCACACCCCTCTAGGCAGGAAGCAATGAATTTATCTCTAGTCTACCCACTCCTCCCTCCACTTCCTCCTGCAGCCTCTTTATTTCTTCCTCCTTACTTATCCTCGGTCCTCCTTGTGTCGCCCTAGCCACATCCCTTGTGTATCCTAATTCATGCCCCTCATACCATGCCTCAAATGTTATCATTCTGAACTTAGTTCACAATAAGCTGCTTTCTTCTTATCTGTCATAAATGTTATTTCCTGACTAGCCCAGCTGAACTGTATGGTTTCCTCATTTTATTATCCCGACAGATACTCAGTGCTACAGGGTATTTAGCCTCCTGTGCCCGTCACAAATGGGCACATTTCAGCCACCAAAGATTTCTTTTTCTCCCTCTTGTCCACAAATACCCCTTTGTTCCCCTTCAGTGGGGCATGATTTTTCTTGAAAAATTCTTTCCGTCAGGGATTCTGAAACAACACTCTAGAGGAATACAGCAGAATATTGGAAATGAGAATGGCATCAGGGAGTGAAGGAGGGCCATAGATGGAACCTTGCTCTAGAGGGTCAAAGAGTCTTTGACACAAGGGGAACATCATCCTAGAAGGTAAAGAATGACCAAAGGGTCGGGAAGCGGCTGTGGCTCAATCAGTAGGGCTCCCGTTTACCATATGGGAGGCCCTGGGTTCGATTCCCGGGGCCTCCTGGTGAAGGCAAGCCCGCCCGCACGGCGTGGTTAGCTGACTCAGTGAGCACAAGCAGCAAGGGGGGCATAAATGAATAAATAAATAAAAATCTTTAAAAAAAAAAAAAAAAAAAAAGAATGACCAAAGGGTGTAGTTAATGCTTTGCCAAACTGAGGATCCTTGTCTCCTGGTAGGCACAGAGAAGGAACTGCAGGGACTTGAGCAAAGAGACTTGGTAGTGCTGGACACGAGTGGCTACACGATCCACATGGCAGAGTGACAACTGAAAGGGGACTCTAGAAGAAGCTAGATCAGTGTCCTGAGCTGGGGACCCAGGGCTGTGAGCCAGACTCGTCCCTGGAGGCCTGATATCTTCAACAGACTTGAAAAGTCTCGGTGCAGTGACAAGGGTGACAACTTTGCACCATGTATTAAAAGCATGCCATGTGCCAGGCTCTCTGCTAGACTCACATATTAATTCCTTTAATCCTCAAAGTAAGTCTTGTATGCTGAGAATTCTTATTCCTGGCTTACTGCTGAGGAAAGGATAGCTCAGAAAGGCCAAGGACCTTGTCTGAAATCGCCAGAGTATTAAGTCAGGTTGCAGCCATATGAGCTGACTGCTGCCTCAGTACCACAGCACTTTCCTTGGGAGTCTGTTGGATCAGTTCTGAAATAATTAAAGTGAGTTCTTTTTCCCTGTGAAGCCTAAATAAATAATAGAATTGGTGTATTAGGAATATTAAGTCATTATTGGTATTTGGGAGGTAGACCCTAAACATAGGTAGAATAACTACAGTGAGCTACCAATCAGGATCCTGTATTAGTTTCCTGTAGCTGCTTTGAGAAATTAACACCAACTGGGTCACTTAAAACAACAGACATTTATTCTCTAACAGTTTTGGAGATCAGGAGTCTGAAATGAGTATTGCTGGGCTGAAGGCAAGGTGTTGGCAGAATCATACTTCTTCCAGAGGCTCTGTGGGAGAATCTCTTCCTTCCCTTTTCCTGCTTCTGGTGGCTGCTGGCATTCCTTGATTTATGGCCGCATCACAGTCTTCAAGGCCAGCATCTTTAAATCTCTCTCTGTTCGGTTTTCACATTACCTTCTCCTTTCTTCGTGTAAAATCTCCCTCTACCTCTCTCTTATAAGGACATGCTTGATAGCATTTAGGCTTACCTGGATAATCCCGAACAGTATTCCCATTTCAGAATCCTTAATTTACTCACATCTGCAAAGCCCCTTTTTCTAAATAAGGTAACATTTACAGATTCCAAAGATTAGGACATGGGTCTCTTTCAAAGGGTTGTTATTCAACCTACTATGTATCCTGTCTCAGCAATCTAAGCATGATGTGTTGAGGGTTTTCTACCTTTGTAGACAAAATTTTTCAGGATTTCTCCTTTAATCTTCACCTCTTGCTTATTCTTATTCCTCTGCTCTCTCTCTCTTTGGGGATCAGTCCTCTTAGGTCATCTCTGTATTATCTTTGCCTATTTTATACACTTTACAACTTATTTCCTGTGTGCTGATCCATCCCTCCTTTTCATATCCTGCATGCAGATTAGATACCTTAGATTAAAAACAATCTACAGGGAAACAGATGTGGCTCAAGAGGTTCGGCGTCCGTCTGCCATATGGAGAGACCAGGGTTCGATCCCCGGTACCTCCCGGTAAAAAAAAAAAAAAAAAAACAATCTACAGACACCTCACACACTCTGTGGTCACCTTCTCCCCACCAGTGCACTGGTAAGACTTTCTCCAGTGATTCAGGTAATTTGAATTTCTTTCAGACTGTAATACTACACTTGAAAAGAAGGAGTCAGCTTCCAAAGAGGACTTTGCTAGGGAAGAGCTGTCCCATGGCTTGGAAGTGAAATGCTGTGCATGGGAGGAGGGTCCCTGGTCTGTGTCATTAGGAGAGGTGCAGGATTGGAGGGACCAACAAGGGAAGCACCTAGAAGACTCTTTGGGTCAAATAGTACTCACCTCAGAGAGACTGTCTGCTAAAGAAAAACATTTTGAGCATGAACTTGGGAGAAATTACAGTCTGAGTTTAAACTTTCTACGTCAGACATTACCTATAAGGACACATTTCCATAAGCTCAACTCAGAAGTTAAAAGGCTAAAACAGAATTTGGTTTTTATTGATCACCAGAAAGCCTGGGCAGATCAGAAGCCCTATGAAAGTCATCAAAGAACTAAAGCCTTCTATCAGGGCATTTACTTGAATAAACGTGCAAATTCTGAAATGGAAAATAAACCTTATGAAAATACTATCAGTGGTGAATCACTCAACTATGGTACCTCCCTTCATTTTCATAATAGAATTCTTTCAGTGGAATATAGTGATGAATGCAAGGACTATGGAAACCTCTTTAACCATAGCATGTTTCTGAATGAATATGAACCAATGTGTTTTAGAGACAGTCAGTATACTTGTGATGAGTGTGAGAAAGCCTATTCTGAGAGTCTGTGCCTTGTACAAATGGTAGAAAGCAACCGTGGAGAGGCACTGTTCAAATGTAAGGAGAGTCAAGACTTCTTCCACTGGGCCTCATCTTTTACTCACTATAATGTCATTCAGACTGGAAAGAAGCCATATATGTGTAATCAGTGTGGAAAAATCTTTCAGCTGTTGCTCTAAGCTTATTGTACACCAGAGAACTCACACTGGAGAAAAACCTTATGAATGTAATGGTTGTGGGAAATCTTTCAGCCAGAGTTATGACCTTGTTGTGCATCAGAGAATTCATACTGGAGAGAAACCTTATGAATGTAATCAATGTGGGAAATCCTTCACCCAGAGTTCCAAACTTATTAGGCATCAGCGAACTCACACAGGAGATAAACCATATAAATGTCAAGAATGTGGAAAATTCTTCTGGTGGAATTCTAACCTTATTGTACATCAAGGAATTCGTACTGGAGAGAAGCCATATGAGTGTGCTCATTGTGGAAAATCCTTCAGCCAAAGCTCTGACTTTGTTGCACATAAAAGGATTCACACTGGAGAAAAACCCTATGAATGTAACCAGTGTGGAAAATCCTTCGTTCAAAGCACTCAACTTATAAGGCATCTGCGAATTCACACTGGAGAGAAGCCATATAAATGCAATCAGTGTGAAAAAGCCTTCACTGGGAGCTCTCACCTTGCAAAGCATCAGAGAACTCATACTGGAGAAAAACCATTTGAATGTAGTCAGTATGGAAAAGCTTGCACTGGGAACTCTCATAGTCTTTCATATCAGAAAATTCATTCTGGAGAGAAACCATTTGAATGTAATGACTGTGGGAAATCTTTTAGGCAGCGATCTCAGCTTGGTGTGCATCAGTGAACTCATACTGGAGAGAAACCTTATGAATGTAGCTATTGTGGAAAAGCTTTCAGCCAGAGATCTCCCCTCATTGTGCATCAGAGAACACACATTGGAGAGAAACTCTGTCAGTGTAATGTGTGTGTTAAAGCCTTCAGTCAGAGGTCACGCCTTATTGAACATCAGAGAATGCATACTGGAGAAAAGCCCTCTGAATGCATTGACTGTGGGAAAGCCTTCAGCGATAGGTCAACTCTTACCAAACATGAGAGAACGCACACTGGGGAGAAACCCTATGAATGTAACCATTGCAAAAAGGCCTTTAGCCAGCGGTGTCAACTTACTAGGCATCAGAGAATTCATACTAGAGAAAAACCCTATGAATGTAATGAATGTGGGAAAGTTTTCAGTTATAATACATCCCTTATTCAACATGAGAAAACTCATGGCAAAAAACCCTCTGAATAAGCAATGTGGAAAATCCCCCTACCAGACCCTCTCTGCACCAAGACCTGAATCTCAGAGTGTGACCATCCCAAGTGATTAGTTTGCATGCTAAAGTGTGTCTGTCACTGCATTTTGGTAAGAAACTATGCTTATGACCACCGATGAGAGCCTTTCCGTGAGAGCTCTTAGATTAGCAGGGGCTCTCACACTGCAGCTCTGCACCCTCCTGATAATATTCTTAGTAAGAAACAACTAGGATGTGTTAGAAGACATTGTCCTAGAAATGACGAATGATTAAAGACTGAAGACATTCTTAGTAAGAAACTGTTGTGTGAGGACGTTAGTGTTGAGTGATGAAATATGAATCCAGCCCTCTTCAATCTAAGTGAACAATTAAAGAACATGAATTGAAAGAGCTCTGAGGCTGGAGCATCTTCTAGAATAGTTTTATTGTTGGAGTAAGAAGTAAAGTAAATGGCTCACGGACTCCATGTGCTCTAACTTAACTAACTTCGTTGCTCATTTAGGCCAGCTCTAATCATGATAACTTGCTGCGCAGACCCATAGAAAATGCTTATCAGATGAAGTGAAAATAGGACCCAAAATACACAAAATGTTAGAATCACATTTAGAAAATGGTTAAGATCAACTGGGCAACATATTACATGTAAACTGACAGCAGTGAAGAGAGTGAGAGAGGCATTGCCGCAAATTTGCAAAAGGTCAAAGCAGATGGAAAAGACCAAAACCCCAAGACTGTGTGCAGACAAGTTGCAGCAGTGGAGGCCATGGTCCCCTGGCAGCACTGTAGACTGACAGATGGGGTAGGAAAAATGGGTTAATTGAAGGCCTGTCCGTTTTCCACACATCCCCTTTTTTTCCCTTTTTTTGGTGTTAAGTGTCTGGCTTTAGGTAAGCAAAAAATAAAGTGCAGAAGGTGGGGGATATGTGCTTATAAATGGGATTTGCCTTAGTCTGGAAAAGTAGGGAATCTGGTATGAGTATCATACTCCAGAGCAAAAGCTGTGTTGTTCTGGCATTTCAAGGATGTTCCTCCTAACAGCTAATTTTTGCCCACTTCACCCTGGAGCAAGGCATACCCTTAAGCCAGCCCTAGCCATCTATGGAGCTTCCCGTCATCTTTGTGATAGCACTTCCTCAACATGCATGGGAGCCAAGGATCAAAAGACCTGAAGAAAGCCTCTAACATGAAAGAGTCTAAGATAAAAACGGACCCCTAAGAAAACATATTCAAGGGAACTAAATATTTTAAATGTTTTATTATCCCAAGAGAGAGTCAAAAAAGAATGACAAATGTAAAATAAGATCAAGATACTCAGAAAACAATGAGAACAAGAATGTGTTCTTGGGAAGCAAATGTGGCTCAAGTGATTGGGCTCCTGTCTACCATATGGGAAGTCCCGGGTTAATTTCCCGGGGCCTTCTGGTGCAGGTAAGCTGGCCCGTGCAAAGAACTGGCCCATGCAGAGAGCTGGCGCAACAAAAAGAGACAGAGGAGAGACACAAAAAATAATGTGTTCTTTAAAATTAACATTGTTGGAGCTGAAAAAAGAAATCCTTAATACAAGTATTAAAAAACATAAAGTCAAAAGTTTCCCCAAACATAACAAGCAAAAAAACAAAAACCAATATATTTAGTTTTTTGTTTATATATTATATATTTTGTGTATACATATCAAAGATAAGATGATCCAGTAACAAACGAATGAAGTCCCTAAAGATGAATGAGGGCAAAGATTGTCACCTTTCCCAGGGCTGAAAGGAGACCCACTCTTCATATCATGCCAAGCACCATCCAGGTTTAGTGAGACCCCTGCAGCGCCAGATTGAAGCTGCACAATTAAGAGAGATCCTAGTCGAGGAAATTATTTATAAACTATGGAAGGAATATTTCTTCTCCCAACTGAAAACAAAAAATAGAGACTTGTGCAGGAAAATGTACAAATAGTACCATTTTATCATCCAAATGAGAAGCAAACTTCAGAAAGGAGTTTTCTTTTGACCCTGATTCTAATAATTCTCCCTGGAGGAGACAGAAGGCTCATGAAATTGGGATAAAAGAGGGGGAAAGTAATCAGATTGTGTTGGTTGGCACTTCAGTGAACAGTGTTTATATAGATACAATATTGGCAATAGGTAATGTTTCTTTAATTTTTAGGAAGAAACCTGTAGCCATGACCTGGGGAATTCATAATGTCAGTAGAGCTCTGGCATTCTCAGTCTTGTCACTAACAGTAATGGGGCAGCCTGCAAATGTTGGAAAGTGGAAGGAGAGAGAGGAAGAGCAGGATGCCTGTATTCCTCATATAAAAGGAAGTAGGCTTTTAAATATTGTGGTTACTTGGGAGACCAAAATTGAAGCTCAAAACAGTAATGTGACAAGCTCAAAGCAGCAATGTGAGTCGAATCCTTGTCTGTAGGAACAGAAATTCAGTAAGGTCTAATTGTAATCAGAGATACAGAGGTAACCTCTAGAGGAACTTTTTAAAAAATTATTAAAAGTGGTTGACCAAAGGATGTGACTCAAACAGTTGAGCGCCTACTTCCCACATGAGAGGTCCTGGGTTTGGTTCCCAGTGTCTCCTAAAAAACAAACGAATAAACCATTTCAGGGGGGGCAAAGTAGCTCAGGGGTTGAGCACCAGCTTCTCACATATGAGGTTCCGGGTTCAATCTTTCGCCCCAGTACCTCAAAAAAAAAAAAAAAAAAAAAGTGGTTGCCCAGGCGTGAGACAGTTGGGTATGGTGGGACAAAAGATGACTGCTTTCCATTTTAAACCTCTAACATTTCCTTCTTTGGCAGTACACTTCTTACTTGGATAACTAAAAGCCTTTGAATTGTGTACCTGTAGTTGACAACAACAATACATACGGACATCCACAATTGGTTTGTGGGATTATGTATAATTTTTTTCTCTACTTTTGATTCAGTGTTGCTGTAATAGTGATTTGACAATTAAAATATCAAGAATGAGCGGATGTAGCTCAAGTGGTTGAGTGCCTTCTTCCCATGTACGAGCTCCTGGGTTCAATCCCTGGTACCTCCTAAAAACAATTAAAAAAAAAAAACATCTCTCACTGGGGAGCAGATATAGCTCAGTGGTTGAGTTCCTGCTTCCCATATACCAGGTCTTGGGTTCAATCCCTAGTACCTCCCCCCCACCCCCCCAAAAAAATTAAGAAAGAACAAAAGGAAATGTAAGATGTCTGACTTGTCTGTCTAGTTAGAGTTGATTGGGGCCACAAGGCAGGAAGGCTTCTTGTCTTTTTAGAAGCCCTAGAATTAAAGGGAGTGATTAAGTCCTTTCTATAAGACTTGATTTTCCGGAAGTCTTATCACCAGTAACTCGGTGGGTACCAGGGAGTAGGGACTTGGGTATCCTGGTTCAGCCAGGTGGGGTCCTTTCTGAAGGTATGGCCACAACCCCACAGAAGAAAGCAGATGTGTATATTTGTACAACTGCCAAGTACTGGCCCCAAGGTCAGAGTCATTCTGGCAGTTATCTAGTGACTTTTTCATAAAACCCTTTGAAGTAACATAGCCCTCACAATTCATATGAGACCCTGAGATCAGAACACCCTATCACCTACTTGAGATGGGAGATTAAATGAGGTTATTCTTACCTGCTATATAGGTCAAATTTCTCCAAAGTAGAAATCACCTTGGTCCAATTTCTGACCACTGGTAATAAAATTAGAAATTTAACAGTTTCTCCCCCACCACACCAACATCACTAATCCTTTTGTAAATCAAAAACTTCCAAACTAAGTGTATTAGTCAGCCGAAGGGGTGCTGATGCAAAATACCAGAAATCTGTTGGCTTTTATAAAGGGTGTTTATTTGGGGTAGAAGCTTACAGTTACCAGGCCATAAAGCGTAAGTTTCTTCCTTCACCGAAGTCTATTGCCACATGTTGGAGCAAGACAGCTGCTGACGTTTGCCAGGGCTCAGCTTCTTGGGTTCCTCTCTCCCCGGGGCCTGCCTCTCTCTCGGCTCAGGCTTGCGCTGTGCCACGAGGCCAGCTGTCGACTATCAGGCAAATGGCTCGCTTCTCTTCCCAGGGCCTCTCTCTTTCCTCACGACCAAGCTCCTCTGTACTACTTCCTGGGGCTCCAGCTCTAGACTCCGCATCACAGCTCCAACTCAAAACTGCTCCCTCTGCCCTTTGCCTTTTATATTCGATTCCCCCCCCACCAAGGGGTGGGGCTCAACGCCTACTGACGTGGCCCAGTCAACGCCCCGATCATAACTCAATCATGCCCAGATTAACAGACCAGTTTACAAGCATGATCCAATATCTATTTTTAGAATTCATAATTACATCAAACTGCCAAACTGCTACACTAAATAATCCTCAGATTATAAACTAGACAAAACTGGAATTTTTAACCTATTTAGAAATGATCAATCAGTTTAGAATCCTAGCTATTCTAAAGTCTGAGGCACTGCCAAATTATCAATACTTGTAGCCTTAAGTGAATTTGTTAGAATTCAAGAATTAAGACTTCTGATGGGAGCATGCAACTAAAGAATATTGAAAAAGAACTAAGCAGACCTCAAAGAAGTACAAAGATAAGTTGCTGGAGTTGTATAGAGGGATTAGAAAGAATTGAAATTCAAATAGACTTGCTAAATAAAGTTGAAATCTGGTAAAGACTAACAAAACAAATTTAGCAAATTGAGATTCATCCATGTTTTTGCCTTTATAAACAATTTATTCCTCTTTATCTATTACTGAGTACTAGATAAACCACAGTCTGTTTATCCATTCACCTGTTGGTGGACATTAGGATTGTTTCCAGTTTGAAGTTATTACAAACAAAGCTGCTCTTAATATTCATGTCCATGTCTTTGGAACAACACATAATATCATTTCAGTTGGGTACATGCCTAAGAATTGGATGGCTGTACCACTGTACATTCGTACCGGCTGTATATGATTGTTTCGCTTGCTCCACCTTCCTGCCATCTCTTGGTATTCCTTTTAATTTTAGTTACTCTATTGGTTATTTAGTGGTATCACGAATGACTAATGATGTTGATCATGTTTTTATGGGCCTAAATGCTATTTGTATATCTTTTTGGTGAAGTGTCTGAATCTTTTGCCATTTTTAAATTGAGTTTATTACTGAATTTTAAGAGTTCTTTATATATATTCTAGATACAAGTCTTTCAACAGATCTATAATTTGCAAACATTTTCTCACAGTCTGTGGTTTATCTGTTCATTCTCTTCAGAGTGTTTATTGAAGAGCAGAAGTTTTTAGTTTTGATGGTCTAATCTTTTTTTTTCCATTGCTGGATTGTGGTTTTGGTGTCTTCTCTAAGAAATTCTTGCCTAGCCCAAGGTCAAAAATACTTGTCTCCTTTGCTTTTTCTTCTGTAAGTTCTATACTTTACATTTAGGTCTCTGATCTGTTTCTAGGTAATTTTTGTATATGATATGAGGTATGGATCTAAGGAATTTTTTTTTTTTTTTGCCTATAGATATCCCATTGTTCTTGCATCGTTTGTTGAAAAGATAATCTTTTCTTCACTGAATTGCCTTTGCACCTTGGTTGCAAATCCATTGAATGGATATATGTGTAGTTCTATTTCTGGAATTGCTGTTTTGTTCCATTGCTTCGTTTGTCTCTATATCAGTACCACATTTTCTTTCTTTTTTTTTTTTTTTTTAAAGATTTTATTTATTGGGAGGCGGCTGTGGCTCAGTCAGTGGGGCTCCCGTTTGCCATGTGGGGGGCCCCGGGTTCGGTTCCGGGGCCTCCTGGTGAAGGCAGGCCCGCCCACACGGCGTGGTTGGCTGGCCCCAGGAGCGCGAGCAGCAAGGGGGGGAGAAATGAATAAATAAATAAAATCTTAAAAAAAAAAAAAAAAAAAGATTTTATCCATTTATTCATTTATCCCCCCTTGCTGCTCGTGCTCGCTGGGTCAGCCAACCACGCCGTGTGGGCGGGCCTGCCTTCACCAGGAGGCCCCGGGAACCGAACCCGGGGCCCCCCACATGGTAAACGGGAGCCCCACTGATTGAGCCACAGCCGCTTCCCCAGTACCACATTTTCTTGAGTATCGTAGCTTTATGGGTCTTGTAATCAGATAGTGTTTGCCCTCCAACTTTTTTTAATCCCTTATACTACTTTTTTTCTCAGTGGTATGCTGGTAAATGTTTAGCTACAGGCTCTCCAGGGGGAAAAAAACCTGATTTGCAATTTTGCCAATTTCCATGGTATAAAAACACACAGCATGGCTGATTTCAAGTTACTGTGATGTTACTGACTGGAGTTCAGAAAAGATATGCAGTCAGCAACCACTGTGAGCACACCCCTGATTTTTTCCCTATTCTGTTAGTTTCAACTTTTATCCTTGTTTATTCCCTATGTTTATTTGGTTTATTTTGATGAGTACTTAATTCATTTATTTCCTGTCTTTTCAAAATAACACAAACATTTAAGGCTATAAAATTTCTTCTAGTTAGAGCTTTAACTGTGTCCTACAGAATGGTACTCACTTTTTTTTTTAAAGATTTATTTATTTACTTTATCCATTTTAAACCCCTCCTTCCCCATTTGCTGTTTTGTGTCCATTCACTGGGCAATTCTCTGTGTCTGTTTCCTGCCATCTCTTCTCATCCTCCTCCTCCAGTCTTCACCAGGATTCGATCCTAGAGACCTCCGATGTAGGAGAGAGGTGTTCTGCCATCTGCGCCACCTCAGTTCCTGGTTTTTGGAGCTTTAGGAGGATCTCGTCTTGTCTCTCCCCTGCGTCTCTCTCCTGTTACGTCATCCTCTTGCTGCATGGCTCCCAGGGTCTGGTGGCTCACCGGCACACAGAGCCTGGCAGCCCATGCGCCTTCTATATATATATTGTTTTTATTTTACCAGGAGGTCCCAGGAATTGAACCCAGGTCCCTCCATATGGCAGGTGGACGCCCAACCATTTGAGCCTCATCCGCCCCCTGGTACTCACTTTTGTGTCCTTTAGTGATTAAAATACTAAAGGACACAAAAATATTTGTTGTGGCACTTAAATATTTGTTGACTAAATGAATGCATAAATATGAATTAATTAATTAAAGTTACTCTATTTTCTATATATCTTTGAATTTCACTTTGGTTTCAATTTTGATCTAAGAATTATTTCAGCAAGTTTCTTAATTACAAAGTAGTCTAAATTTGGGGATTTTTTTAATTATGTGTTTCTAACTTTACTAGATTGTGATCAAAGAATGTGGCTTGTTGAATCTCTTCTATTTAATAATTTACTAAATTTTTCTTAGGGCTGTGGTAGGCCACTAAATGGGTCCCCAGAGATGTCTATATCCTTATCCTTGGAAACTGAAAATGTTTTCATGGCAAAGGGGAATTATGGTTGCAGATAGAATTAGAGTTGCTAATCAGTTTACCTTAAAATAGGTAGATTATCCTGGATTAGCCAGGTGGGCCCAGCATAATCACAAAGGTCCTTAAAAGTGACAGAGTGAGGCAGACGAGTCAGTATCAGAATGATAAAATGTGAGAAGGGTTTGACCCACTCTTGCTGGCTTTTAAGATGGAACAGGGCCACAATGCAAGGAATGCAGGAAGCCTAGAAGTTGGAAAAGCAAGGAAAAGATTATCCTCTAGTGCCTCCAGAAGGAACATAGCCTTGCTGACACCTTGAATTTAGCACAGTGCGATCCATTTTGGACTTCTGACTTACAGAACTGCAAGGTAATAAATTTGCATGATTTTCTATATACAAGATCATGTCACCTGTCAGTAGGGATAATTTACATCTTTCTTTCCTATCTACATGCATTTTATTTCTTTTTCTTTGCCAGAACTTCCATTACAATATTCAATCAGAGTAGTGACAGTGGACAAACTTGTGTGTTGTTCCTGACCTGAGCAAGAAGCTTTCGATCTTTCCCCCATTATGTTAGCTGTGCATTTTTCATAGATGGCCCCTATTAGGTGAGGAAGTCACTTTCTGATCTTAGTTTGTTAAATGTTTTTCATGAAGGAGTGTTGGAATTTGTCAAATGCTTTTTTTTGCATCTACTGAGTTGATGTGTTGTATTACATTAATTGATTTTTGATAATTAAACCAACCTTGCATTCCTGGTATAAATCCTACTTGGTTGTGGTATATAATCATTTTGAAAGTTGTTGGATTCAATATTTTTGAATCTATATTCATGAGATTGTGGTCTGCAGTGTTCTTTTCTTTGGCTATTTGTGTTGTTTTAAGCCACCAAATTTGTGTTAATTTGATATGGCAGCAATTTGAAGCTAATACAGTGGCCACTTATAGGACTGATTTTGGGAAGTGTCCCAATAACATGAGCATATAAAGTATACCTCTGAATTGCATAAGAAGTTCTGTAAACAGCTACTGAATTGGCTTGTTAATGGTGTTATTCAAATCATGTATGTCCTTGTTTCTTTTTTGGTCTACCAGATGTCAGATTTTGAAGAAAGTATGCCAGATTTCCCCCCTTTTATTTTAGTCAGTTCTTCTGGTATTTCTAGCAACTTTTTTTTGATGCTTTAGCCACTTTGTTATTTTTCACACTCTCCCTTTCAACATTGAGTTTTCCTTACATTTACAGTGCTACTTTTACTTTCCTTTTTATTAGACTTTCCCAGTATCTATTTTTCTGTGCTTTCTGTCTCAACTTTTTAAAAATAGCTTTATTTTAGGCTTCTTTCTTTTTTTTTTTTTAACTTTATTTTGTACATTTAATAATTGAAAATATAAACAATTAAAAACTAAAAAGAAAACAGTTGAATAAAAACCATACATTTCTCAATTAAATGTACTGAACACATATAAATTTTTTTTTATATGCAATATGTTACACCATATATTTGGTTCATAGTAATACTAAATATATTTGTCCTTTCACATCTGGCTTGCTTCACTCAACATAATGTCCTCCAGGTTCATCCATATTATCATATTCTTTATGACTTCATTTCTTCTTACCAGCTACATAATATTCCATCGTGTGAAACACCACAGTTTGTTTATCCATTCATCTGTTGATGGACACCTGGATTGTTTCCAACTTTTGGCAATCGTGAATAATGGCACTATGAACATCGGTGTGCAGATGTCTGTTCGTGTCACTGCTCTCAGTTCTTCTGGATATGTAACCAGTAGTGATATTACAGGGTCACGTGGCAAGTTTGTATTCAACTTCTTTGGAAACTGCCAAACAGTCCTCCACAGTGGCTGTACCATTCTGCATTCCCACCAACAGTGAAGAAGTGTTCCTATCTCTCCACATCTTCTCCAACACTTGTAGTTCTCTGTCTTTTTTTTTTTTTTTTTTTTAACCAGGAGGTCCTGGGGATCGAACCCAGGTCCCTCCATATGGGAGACGGACGCCCAACCATTTGAGCCACATCCATCCCCCCTTCTCTATCTTTTTAATAGTGGCCATTCTGATAGGTGTGAAATGATATCTCATTGTAGTTTTAAATTTCATTTCCTTAATCATTAGTGATGTTGAGCATTTCTTCATCTGTTTTTTTGCCATTTATATTTCTTCGTTGGACAAATGTCTATTCAAATCTTTTGCCCACTTTTCAATCGGGTCATTTGTCTTTTTATTGTTGATTTGTAACATCTCTTTATATATCCTGGATATTAAATCCATATTGGATATGTGATTTCCAAATATTTTCTCCCATTGAATTGGATGCCTTTCACCCTTTTTACAAAGTCTTGTGAGGTGCAAAAGTATTTAATTTTAAGGAGGTCCCATTTATCTATTTTTTTCTTTTGTTGCACATACTTTGGGTATAAGGTCCAAGAGACCACCACCTACTACAAGTCTTGAATTGGTTTCCCTACATTTTCTTCTAGTAGTTTTATGTACCTGGCTTTTATATAAAGGTCTTTGATCCATTTTTAGTTGATTCTTGTATAGGGAGTGAGATAGGGGTCCTCTTTCATTCTTTTGTTTATATATATCCCAGCACCATTTGTTGAAGAGACTGTTTTCTCCCATTAACATTAACTTGGTAGGTTGTCAAAAACCAGTTGACTGTATAGATGAGGGTTTATTTCTGGGTTCTCAATTCTATTCCACTGATCAATGTGTCTATCTTTATGCCAGTACCATGCTGTTGATCTTATATCCTGCCACTTTGCTGAACTCATTTATTAATTCAAGTAGCTTTGTTGTGGATACTTCAGGATTTTCTAAATACAGGATCATGTCATCCATAAACAGTGAGAGTTTTACTTCCTCTTTTCCTATTTGGACACCTTTAATTTTTTTGTCTTGTCTAATTGCCCTCGCTAGAACTTCTAGTACAATGTTGAATAACAGTGGTGACAGTGGGCATCCTTGTCTTGTTCCTGATCTTAGGGGGAAAGCTTTCAACCTTTCTCCATTGATGTTGGCTGTGGGTTTTTCATATATGCCTTTTATGATATTGAGGAATTTTCCTTTTATTCCTTTCTTTTGAAGTATTTTTATCAAAAAAGGATGTTGGATTTTGTCGAATGCCTTTTCTGCATCTATTGAGATGATCATGTGGT
>JAKSZT010054317.1:2137869-2180780 GCA_026826555.1 Tolypeutes matacus
TCTCTTTATCTTTTACATTTGACATTCTGAATATGTGTCTTGGCGTACGTATATTTGGATTTATTCTTATTAGGGTACGGTGTGCTTCTTGGACATGTAAGTTCATTTCTTTCGTGAGAGTTGGGAAATTTTCAGCTATTATTTCCTCAAACACTCTTTCTGCCCCTTTTCCTTTCTCTTCTCCTTCTGGAATCCCATGACACGTATGTTCTTGCATTTTGTGTTGTCATTCAACTCTCTGAGCCCCTGCTCAATTTTTTCCATTCTTTTCTCTCTCTGTTCTTTTCTCTCTTCAATTTTAGCTGCTCTGTCTTCAGTATCACTCATTCTTTCTTCTATCATTTTGAGTCTGCTGTTGTATGCTTCAAATGTATTTTTTTTTTTTTAAGATTTTATTTATTTATTCATTTATTACCCCCTTGCTGCTTGTGCTCGCTGGGTCAGCCAACCACGCTGTGCGGGCGGGCTTGACTTCACCAGGAGGCCCCGGGAACCAAACCCGGGGCCTCCCGTATGGTAAACGGGAGCCCTACTGATTGAGCCACAGCCGCTTCCCCCATCAATGACTTCTTGATGTCATTGATCTCTTTAACTATATTCTCTTTTATCTCATTAATTTGATTTTGGAAATTTGTGCTCATCTCACTGATTAGTTCTTTGAAATTCTCCATCTCTCCTGGGACTTTCCTGTATTCCTTTTCTTGGGCCATGTCTTCTATTTTCTTAGTATGGCTCGTAATCTTTTGCTGGTGCTTGGGCATCTGGTTAGTTTGTATTTTACTTAGATGCTCTATCTCTTTCTTTTTTATGGGGTTTTAGTGGCAGGAGGCTGTGAGTTACCACAGCTCTTTGATTTTTGGCTCAACCTTGATTGTTACTGTTGTTCTGCTGGTTGCTCAAAATTGGGCAGTGGACCCAGTAATTGGTTGTAGAGTCGTTTCCTAGGGCCTTGGGCAGGGAGGCTATAGAGGCCAGGAAAAGCCTCTCTTACTTATTAATTTTCTTATGTGCACTTCCTTGGTCTGCCAGGAGATGGCGCTTGTTGGCAGCTCTCAATTCAATGCCTCGTCGGAGCATATTTGTTGTGACACAGGCCAGATCAATGTGATAGAGGTTCCTGTCTGGGGGCTAAGAGCCCTGTAATTCAAACTTTCTGAGACAGTTCTCCAGACTTCTCTCGTAGTGCCTCCCTTTTCTCAGATAGGAAATATTTCCACTCCCTTCTGAATCCTCAACAATCAGCCCCTGTTAGTAGAGGAGGAGATTGGGAGGTTTGAATCTCTTTAGCCCCTTGCAGGCTCCAAGGCAAACAATGGCGCAGCCCCACCCGGCCTGGAAGGGCTCTCGGGACAGGGCAGGCCAAACCTGGGAGTCCAAAGGAGGGTCAGCCCCAGGATCTCTCTCCCTTCTCCCGTGGAGTCCTCAACAATTAATCCAGGCTAGAAGAGAGGGAGGTTGGGAGGGTCAGATTTCTCCAGTCCTTTCTAGGCTCCCAGGGCAAACCGCCGTGTGGAAGGGTCCGTGGGGCTCTGCAGCCCAAATTTCAGGTCAGAACCTGAGTCAGTCTAAGGCTGTGTCCCTCTCTCTCCCCTTTCCAGGAGTGGCAGATCCCTGAAGCCCCGTTTGTCTGTTGTCCCAGGCCCAGAGGCCCGAGAATTCTGAAGAGTGTGGGGGAGGGTGCCGGCAGCAGCAGAAGCTGCTACTTGCAGCTCACGGTTCTGTTGTCGCGATTTCCCTCTTCTGTCCCTCTCTCCTCTGGGTGGTGTGCAGCCTTCACCTGCTGTCCTAAACCCTAGAAGATCTTTTTCGGGGCTGTTTCCACTTGTCCTCTAGCTATTTTTCTGGAGAAAAGATTCTCGTGTCTTACTAGTCCACCATCTTCCCAGAAGTCCTCCTACCTATTTTTAATTTTCTTACATGCACTTCTCTGGTCTACCAGTAGATGATGCTCTTTGGCAGCTCTCAGTTCAATACCTGGTCAGAGTGTATTTGTTGCAACACAGACCTGATCAATGTGATAGAGCTTCCTGCCTGGAGGCTATTGAGCCTTGTAATTCAAACTTTCTCTGGGACAGTTCTCCAGCCTTCTCTGGCATCCCTCTCCATTTTCCTGGGTCCAAAATATTTCCACTCTCCTTGAGTCCTCAACAATCAGTCCCTATTAGTAGAGGAGGAGATTGGGAGGTTTGTATATCTTTAGCCCCTTGCAGGCTCCATGGCAAACAATGGTGCAGCCCCACCTTACCTGGATAGGCTCCTGGGACACAGCAGACCAAATTTGTGCGTCACAAGCTGAGTCAGTCTTAGGTTGTGTCCCTCTCTCTCCCCTTTCTTGTGGAGTCCTCAACAATTAGTCCCAGCTCGAGGGGTGGGAGATTGAGGGTCAGATTACTCCAGTCCTTCAGCTCTCAGGGCAAACCACTGTGTGGTCCCACCTGGCCTGGAAGGGCTCCTGGAATGCAGCAGACCAAATTTGTGGATAAGAAGCTGAGTGAGCCTTAGGCTGTGTCCCTCCCTCTCCCCTTTCCTGGGGTGGTAGCTTCCCAGAGCCCTCTTTGTAGTTGGGGGTCCAGAGGCCCTAGAATTCTAAAGTGTCTTTAGTAGGGGGGAGGGTGCTGGCAGCAGCAGCCGCTGGTTTCAACTCACAGTTCTGTCTTCTCGATTTCCCTCCTTTGTCCCTCTCTCCTCTCAGTGGTGTCCAGCCTTTGCCTGGTGTCCTAAACCCTACAAGATCTTTTTCTAGGCTGTTTCAGCCTGTCCTCTAGCTAGTTTTTTGGAGAAGAAGAGAGTCCCGTTTCCTTCTAGCCCACCATCTTCCCGGAAGTGAGACATCTTTCTTATAATCAACATTTAGCTGAATTTTGTAGTTTTTTATCTATAGTTTTAACCCATTGTGGCAGCATCTGGTCGAGGACATTAGTCAGTTCACATTTAATATGAACACTGATAAATGTAAAATAAAATAGTGCTTCCTCTTCCACTCTGTTCTTATTTCCTTTCTTTCTTTTTCTTTATTTTTGTTGGCTCTGTCAAAGTACTGGGCATTCTTTGTTCTTCCGCATCATTAACCAGAGCTATACTCTACCATCCCATTTGCAAATGATTACTTCCTCGTTCCTGGCATAGACAATAAAAGTCACATTTCTCTATTATTTTAAACACCTTCCCAACACCCAAGATGCTCTCCTTTCCTATGGTCCTGCCCACAGCAAGATGAAACCTCCTGACACCTTTACTTTCCCATGCTTCCATTCCCAAATCTTAAATTGACAAGGAGTTTATAAGTTCAATTCTTAACTGATAATTAGGCTTTCCCTTATTTTATATTTTTCAGTTTCAGTAATCATTGCTTAAAACACATATTACAAATTTCTCATCATAATACCATCATCCATTTAGATTTTTAGAACTTTTTTTGCATTATAACATAGAAGAAAGTGTACATATCTTAAGTGAGTAACTTGATAAATTTTCACAAATTGAGCGTTCTTGTATAATCAATCTGAAATTGAGCATATGACAACATGGATGAACCATGTTGAATGAAGCAAGCCAGACACAAAAGGACAAATACTGTATGAATGCGTTACTATGAACTAAATATATTGTGGAATATATTGTTTGATTAAAAAAAAAAATTATAGGGAAGCGGCTGTGGCTCAATCAGTGGGGCTCCCGTTTACCATGTGGGGGGCCCCGGGTTCAGTTCCTGGGGCCTCCTGGTGAGGGCAGGCCCGCCCGCACGGCGTGGTTGGCTGACCCGGCGAGCACAAGCAGCAGGGGGGGGGAGAAATGAATAAAAGAAAAAAAAATTATATGTATCCATTACATTTAATTGAGAAATGTATATATTTATTCATTTGTGTTTACTTTTTAGTTTTTAATTGTTTATATTTTCAATTATTAAATGTACAAAATAAAGTTAAAAAAAAGAATTAAAAAACAAAAAACAAAACAAAACAAAAAAAAACAAACAAGTGAGATCTCTCTAAAAAAAAAATAATAATAATAATAACATGGCCAGAAATGTGATGTGTCCCCTCCAGTCATTACCCTTCCAGGGTAACCACAATTCCAACTTCCAGTTCTTAGCTGTATCTGTTCTTTGTCTTTGCATGAATGACACCTACAGCATGAACTCTCTGTGCGTGGTTTCTCTTGCTCAATGCTGAATCTGTGAGAATCATGCACATAGCATACCTCAGTAGGTAACTCATGCTGATTGCTGTATAGTAATCCATAGTGTGGGTACACCAGAGTGGGTTTGTCCTGCTTCCAGTTGATAAGCATTATCTACAACTGCCATAATCGTGCCCTTGATTATTTCTTGCCATCTTAAGATCACATTAATAAGGTACTTTTCTTGCATGTTTTATGCAGATTATATACCCTAATAATCAGGGTCTGTGCCTTTATGTCTTTCTTGTGCCTTTTCAACTTTATGATGGCTTGACTGGAAGTGAGACTGTGTGTCCTTTCTTATTTTTGGAATGTCTTATTTTGATATAATTTCTAATTTACAGAAAAGTTGTAGTAATAGTTCAAGGAAATCCTGCTACCTTTCACTCAAACTCACCAATTGTTTACAGTCATCACATATCATCTCTCAGTTATTGTTGATACTAGTTCACTGTCTGCCAGCTTCCACGTTGCCGAGCAGACGCGCTATCCCTTTATCTGTTCTTCCTTCCTGGAGGACTTTAAATCTTCTCTCCGGATCTTGGAAAGCCCACAGTGTTGCCAGCCAGATTGAGGTGTGTGTCTGTTCTCATTTCTCCTGTCAGGAACTCAGAGAGTCCTGGTTGCCAGCCCAGGATTGTCTACTCAGAAAGGTCTCTGTGTCCCTCGTTAGTGCCTCTTCCTCTGTTCCTCTTTCTCCCCTGGTGCTCCTCGTCATCACCTGAGGTCCTTCTGCATCTGCCTGTCATGTCTTTTCCATCAAGATCCCCATCTCTATGTTTTTGCTCTGTGTCATGAGCTGTTTCTTCTATGGTTCACAGTATGGACCCTCCTCTATCCCAGTTTGTCTTGAAAATCATCTTTTTGCTTCCAGAAAATCTCTATGCTCTAATTGGCTTCCCCGGAGTGTTCTGTTATTCTTTCTTCTCCTTTATGTTGTCTTCTGCCTCCTCCAGTGGTTCTGGTTCAGCGGGAGAAGTTCTCTCTCAGGCTGTCCACCGGGTCTCTGCTTTGCCAGCTCACCATTCCTCACACTCTCACACCCAAGACAAGCTCAAGGTGGCTGCCTCACCTGCCCACATTGATGGCTCTGGAGGGCCTGTGGCCATTTGAAATTATTTTTATGTTTATGTTTGTATTTTTTATGTTTGTGTTTTTATTATGTTTGTGAACTAATCCATTCCTGTGGGTGTGAGACCCTTTCAATTGGACTACATCAGTGAGGAGTGACTCAGGGTGAGTCTCTGCCCTCTTGATGGATCTGATAAAAAGAGAGACACAGGAATAGAGAACAGCCATGTGGGAGAGAGGACTCCAGTTTTGCCCACAGCTGAACTGTAAGGAGAGAAGTCCCTGAGAGCCTCAAAGAGCTGAGGCTCAAGGACAGATGCACTATATGCCTGAGAGCTCACAGCTCAACTCAGGACAAAAGCGGAGCTGCAAGATTGATAAGAGGAGGTTTGGAAAGAGACAAGCCCTATGCCTGGTTGCTCACAGCTGAGCTCCGGGAACTGGGCTCCAAGAGGCAGTGAGCCTGCAAGGGAAGGTAGAGACCTCCGCAGACATCAGTGGCCATCTTGCTTCACCACGTGTCAGCTGACTTTGGTGAGAAAGCATCTCTACTGATGCCTCAATTTGGACTTTTCATGGTCTCAGAACTGTAAGCTTTTACTCCAAATAAATCTCCTTTATAAATGCCAACCCATTTCTGGTACTTTGCATCTGCAGCCCTTTGGAAAATGAAAACAGGGCCTGTGCCAACAAGCCTGCCATAGCTGAGCCTCTGTTGTGGGATGGATGAATGGGCGTGTGCTGCCAGACCAAGAGGGATGGACATTCTTGGAGCAGCATATGAAAAGGAGATGTGGTACTAGAGGGATCTCAGGCGTGGCTGAAAGATGTAGTACTTGTGTGGACTGATGGGACAACTAGTGGAGGACAGAGAGGCAGGGGCTATCCTGACAGCCCCCAGTGCCACGTTCGTGTATTCAACCTTAGGGAGCCATTCGAGGCTGTGCTGGCTCCTCTCCTACATGTGCCTGTGGCTCACTCCTGCATCTCCTGGCTTTTACTCTCACGTCACCTTCTCAGGGCACCCCTGGCATACCCAGCCCCTCCTTTCTGCCTGATTGTCTCCATGGCATTGACAGGAATCTTACATATTCCACTTTTACTGACTCATCCTGATATTATCTGTCCACCCCCACACACTGGAATATAAGTTTCATGAGGGCAGGATGTTGATTTTTGTCTATAGATATATCTCCAGGTCCTAGGAGAGCACCTTGTGCATTGTAGTTACTCCATAAATATTAATGCTAATGTGAATTAATGGACTTAGGGTGGACTGGTGTGGAAGAGACATGAGGCAGGTAGGTCAGTTGGGAAAATGCTGTGGGTATCCAGGTAAGGAATGGTAAGGGGTACAACCACTTTGGAGGGCAATATAGAAAATGTTTTGAAATATTAATACAGCAATTTCACTATTTAAGCTCATTTGTTGTGTCATTTGAAAATAGCAAAACTTGGAAACAATCTCCATGCCCATTATTGAGGGATTGGTTAAGTAGTTTTTAAAATTCCAGTGTGGAGTACTATGAAGCTGTTAAAAAGAATAAGGAAGAGCTTTATGTGCTGATATGAAAAAGATCTCTAGGATATTATTAAATGAATGAAAGCAAAGTCAAACTCAGTGTGTGGTAGTTCCAAAGGGTAAAAAATATATATTTACTTGTGAATGCATAAAATATCTTCAGAAATATGCACAGTTGTCTTGCATTGTATGTCTTTCTGTAGAATTGAAGAGTGTCAGGGACTTGATCTGGATTAGGTTTTGGCTTAAGGGAATTTTGTGGCTGGTTTGATCTTCTATCCAGACCACAAAAACTTTCTCTGTAACAGCAATAAGGCTGTTTTGCTTTCTTACCATTTGTATTTTCACTGGAGTAGCACTTTCAATTTCCTTCAAGAACTTTTCCTTTGCACTCAGCTAGGCACAAGAGGCCTAGCTTTCCGCCTGTCTGGGCTTTCGACATGCCTTCCTCTCTACACTTAGTCATGTCTGGCTTTCAGTTTAAAGTGAGAGAGACGTGCTACTCTACCTTTCACTTGAACACTTAGAGACCATTGTAGGATTATTAATTGGCCTTTTTCAATATTGTTGTGTCACAAGGAATACGGAGGCCTGAGGAGAGGGAGAGATGGGGAAGGCTGGTCGGTGAAGAAGTCAGAACACATAACATTTATTAAGTTTGCCATCTTATATGGCACATGTGAGCTCATATGATGCTCCCCCAATTACAATAGTAACATCAAAAGACCACTGATCACAGATCACTGTGACAGATATAATAATGACGACAAAGTTTAAAACAGTGTGGGAATTACCGAAAGGTGACTCAGAGATATGAAGTGAGCACATAGTGTTGGAAAAATGGCACCGATAGACTTGCCTGATGCAGGGTTGCCACAAACCTTCAATTTGTAAAAAATGTAATATCTGCAAAGTGCAAGAAAATGAGATAAGCCTGTAAAATAATAACACCCACAGGAATGCTGATTAGGACTTGAACATAACTTTTGTGGGGTACATAGTTCAGTCCCCAACAATGTCACCTGCCTTTATTGTCTATTTCTTGCCTGCTTCTCTCCACTAAAACGTAAGCTCTCTATGAGAGTGAGTTCCTAAGCACATCGAGACGCTCTGAGAGGGGCCTCAGACTTCCAACACTGCGCCCTCCCCGAGTTGGGGGCTGGGGGTTCTGCTGCTCAGGGCGAGGCAGTGAGTCCTTCTGGGACCTCCTCCGTCTATGGCAAGGGCATTTGGGCTCCTCCACCTGCTCAGGGCAGTGAAGGCTCCGGACACCTGCTCCTCCTCCCCCTGATGCCTGCTGACCCTGCTAAACTAGGCCCTGTGGCGGTGGGGAGGGGCAGGTGGGATGTCCAGCAGAGAGCAGGGCTGGTGCTGAGCAGGAGAGGGAGAGGCAGAGAAGGAAGGACGAGGATTGGACATCCAGTGTCAATTGTTCCCACTGTCACTGTATTATAGGGTTTTTTCCCTAGGAAAATAATATGTTGCTGCTTCATGTAGTAGGATTATATTTACTTGTGGAAATTACCTGCTGGAAATGTGTGTTTATTATGTTGTCATTAGTAAGGCAGGGGAAAAAAGATAAAAAGGGATACAGAGAAGCCAAGAAATGAATAAAGATTACTTAACTTTGTTTTTAAGAACTTTATGTCTGGGGAAGCAGATGGGGCTCAAGTGATTGGGTTCGATTCCCAGGGCCTCCTGGTGAAAAGCAAACTGGCCCTCGCGGAGTGCTGGCCTGCACCGAAAGCTGGTGTCACAAGATGATGCACCAAAAAGAAACACAGAAGAGAGACAATGAGAGACGCAGCAGATCAGGGTGCTGAGGTGGCGCAAGACATTGAGCAGCCTCGTTCCATTCCAGAAGGTCCGAGGATCGGTTCCAGTGCCATCTAAAGAGAAGACAAGTAGACACATAAGAACACACAGAGAGCAGAGAGGGAGGGGAATAAATAAATCTTCAAAAAAAAAAAAAAAGTACTTTATGTCTGACTTTCAGTTTTGGTTATGATTGATTACCTGGCTTCAGATTTCCATTTCTACAACATATGTACATAATCTGGAAAAATATATCTAAAGAAGTATTTTCAGGCAACGGACAGCAACCAATGGAAGGTTATGCTCCTTGTCCTGAGGGAAGCACCACCAGGTGCACTCTGCATTCATCCTGGATTTCTCCCTAGTGCAATTTTCAAATCCAGGCATGGGGAAACAGCTCAAGCAGAAAGCAGCAGCCCTGCTGCAGAGGAAAGAGGCTGGCATCTAGACTTTCAAAACAGAGAAAAACCGCTTGGGAGCAGCTGTTCCGCGCCCCGGCGGCCGCTGTCGTGAGCGCGGCGCGAACGGCCAGGTGACTTAGGCTCAGCCCCTCGCCGCTAGGCCGTCAGCCCGGAGCGGCGCCTTGCTGGGGGCCAAGACCAGGCTCTTGGGTGATGCTCACAGAACGCGCTGTATTCCGATTGCATCCTGGTGAACATCTGCTGTTTGTGTGTTTTCTTTCCCCAATAAATTTCCAGTGGGCGTTAACGGACTCACAGCGAAGACGCAGTACAGAGGGAACACCCCCGTAGTTCCGTGTGTCCCCTTCCGGTCGCTAACGCCCCAAAGTCAGTTCCATTCACAAGCCTTAAATTTACATGTGTTTTTTAAGGTTCCACGGCAGCACGGAGGGTAAGACGTGAAAAGCCTCAGGCTTCCTCCGCGAGTCTGCTCACGGCCCGGATCTCCCACAGGCCGCCGCGCTCCCGCCTTGGGAAGCATCGAGGGGACCCCGCTCGCGCCCGGCCTGTCGCGCAGGCGCATCGGATTCCGCGGTCCTCCGCCGTGGGATGGGAGGACGAGCCCCTACCCGGGCTGGCCACGCCCCCTGATCGCCCCGCCCCGATCGGACGTCTGAGCATCCCCATTGGCTGGAGGCCAGGAGACCGACGAGTTCTATTGGCTGGGAGCCGCGGCGTGCCGCGCCGCCTTCTGGGAGTTGTAGTCGTAGCGTCGCTGGCGCGGCCGCCATTGTCCAGCGAGGGGTGAGTTGTGTGTCCCCGGTAGCGGGAGTGGCTCTTGAATTTGGGGTCGCCTCCGGCGCCTGTTTACGGCCCTTTCGCCCAGGATGGACTCTGAGGAAGCGACAGCGGCAGTTATGGTAACGGGGCCGCCGGCGGCCCGACTTCAGGTAACAATAGTAACGGTAACAACGATGGCAGTGGGCACCCGGCCAAGCGCCTCCCGCAAACACTGACCCTTGACAATGCGCGGAGAGCAGGGCACGGCTCTTATCCCCCTTTACACACGGGGAAACTGAGCCAGGGCAAGGGGCGCAGTGCCTGGCGCGGCTGGTTAGGGTCGGAGCCGGGGCTCGAACCTGGGCCCGCTGGTCCCCGCAGGCGCACGCTCCCCTGATTCTCCTGGCCTCCTCAGATTCCGGAGTGAGGGTCATTCCCCGGGCGTCCCGGGACCGGGAGCAGGATCGCCCCGCTTTCAGCCCTGCCTTCTCCCCCGCTCCCCCCGGGGACGTCGACTATAATGGCGGGTTAATAGTAAGAGGAGCGCAAGCCGAGCTGAGGTGGCGGGTCTTACTACATCATTGAATAAAGATGTCTTAATGCCTGGGGCGGCAGACACCCTCAGGCAGCCCCACACCGCGAAGCCCCTGCCGTGGGGGTGAGCACCGCCTCCTGGAAGCGAAGGTGTCAGGGTGCCGGGCGTGGGATGGGATGCGGTACCGAGCGGTCGGTGTTTGCAAGGCTTTTTTGAGAAGGTACCTTTCCCAAAGCTCAGGCAATCCTAGGTAAGCTGGCCGTTGTTTGTGTTCTCCATAAAGTGGAGCCTCCACATGCCAGGTACCATAAAATAGTTAATACTTCTCAAAGCAAGCCAGTTTTGAAAGTATACACTACCTGTCTAATTTTGTTTGCTTAGGGGGATTTACATTATTTCATGTTTGGTACACAGAATGAAACTATGGTTAACCTTAGATTGCATGTTTTCTATTGTGTGTTATTTGAGATTTGTATCATGCAGCCACACTTTAGTTTGCTCTAGTGGCTGGAGGCAGAGAGTGAGCAGTAAGAGAATTAATTAGGAAAGAGGTGTATTATTTATCTATTCCTATGTAACAAATAACCCAAAGCTTAGGGACCTCAAACAACAATAAATAGTATTTCACAGTTTCTGAGGGTTAGGAATTGTGGAGGGACATAGCTTGTGGTACTGGCTAGGGGTCTTTCATGAGATTGCAGGTAAGATGGCAGCCAGGGCTGCTGTCACTCACTCAGTGGCTGTTGGCAGGAACCTCAGTCTCTTGCCCCGTGGGCCTCTCTGAGGAGCTGTTTGAGTGTCCTCACAACATGGTGAGCGTGTGGTCGAGGAAAGGGCAAGGTGGAAGCCTCAGCACCTTTCATGACCTGGCCTTGGAAGTCACACACTCTCATTTTCTCAGTATCCTATTGGTTCCGAAAGTCAACCCTGCTCATTGTAGGAGGGGACTTCACAAGGGTGTGAGTAACAGGAGGTGGGGGTCATTGGGAACCATCTTGAAGGCTGACCACCACAGGCAGCAAGGATCAGAAGTAGAGGGCTTTGAGGGCCACTGTATTAGTTTCCTGTTGCTGCTCCAGGAGAGAATCTGTTTCCTTGCCTTTTCTAGTTTCTAGAGCTAGATTCCTTGTATTCCTTGGCTCATGGCCCCTTCCTCCATCGTCAAAGCCAGCAGTGTAACATCTTGCTTCACCGGTCACCTTGTTGCCTTCTGTCCCAAATCTCCCTGTGCCTCCTTCTCAGAAGGACACTTGTGATGATATTGGGCCTACCTGGGTAATTTAGGATAATCTCCTCATCTCAAAATCTTTACCTTGATCACATCTGCAAAGCCCCTTTTGCATTTAAGATAATACTCACAGGTTCAAATGATTGAGACCTAGATATCTTTGGGGGCCAGTATTCAGTCTACCATAGCCAAGCTGAAGGGTATTATCTGTATCCAAAGGTGAAAGGGTGTTTTAACCAGGAGTGGCATGGGTTTACAAAAAACTAGTCAGTCAGCTGAGTGGTGGGGATGGGGAGATGATGAGGGGCTCACCTAAAGCAGTGGGAGAAAAGAGAGGAGAGAGTAGAGCCCATTGACCAGGTGCTGGCCGATGGCTAGGTGGCCCGGTCATTAGTGGGAGGGTCCATGGTAGCAGAGTATGCAGAGGAGAGAGGTCAAAGTGCAGGCCCCATCGGTTCAGGGGAAAAGGAGGACTGCAGGAGTCTGAGGAGGGGCAGCAAGAAGGGTTACGAGACAGCAAGGAGTGGGCTGCTAGAATTACAGGAAGGAGGCCAAAAGCAGGCCTGAGGTACTTGTATGATGCCACTGAGAATCTCAAGAGACTGGACAAACCGGTAATTGGTTGATCTGGTGCCTGGGCCGGCACTAGTAACCTGTGCAGATTAGGTGGCCTAGGCATGCGAAGGGAGGAGGCAGAGGGAGCATGGATCTGGACTGAGTGGGAGGTGAGGGTGTGGGAACAGGAGCAGAGATCTCTGTTCCAACCTTTCTTCTCAAATCCACATCACTCCTGCCTAATACACCCCTGTCCTTTGGAAATAGAATAATACCTGCATAATTTTGTTAAAGCCATATTCTGACTATACTATAATTTCTCTAATATTAATTTGTCTATTAATGTTTTTCTTGAAAACAAACACTCTTCTTAAAAATTAAATTATAACTTACAGAAAAGGGCACAAATCCTATGTGTGCAGCTTGATGAGCTACCACAGAGCGAACACGCTCATGTGCTCACCACCACGTCAAGAAGTGGAGTGTGCCAGCTTCCCAGAGTTTCCTGCAGGCCCCTTCCAGGCACCACCTCCTTCCTTCCCAGAGCTAACTGCATTTTGACTTCAGATGTCATAGATTGGTTTCCCTGCTTTAAATTTTGCAAGCATAGAGTCCTACAAGTCATGCTCATTCATGTTTGGTTTCTCTCATTCATCCTTAGGTCATGAGATTTGGCCAAGGTGGTTGTGAATATTTGTAAACTGTTCATTCTCCTTGTTGCATACCATTCCACTTGACAGACACACACATCATATTGAGCCCTTCTATAATAGAGTTCATTTGGTTTCTTTCCAGATTTTGGCTGTTATAAACAGTGAAACTGTCGAGTCACAGGGTATGTGCAAATAGAAATTGCACAGATTACGCCCAATGGCAGTGTAGGAAATACTAAAGATGTACATTGGGGAACATTCCTTTGATGGCATGAGCCATGGACTGGTGCTGTGTGAGCTGCTTCCCTCTAGAGCACTGCAGCCTGAAGTTCTGAGGGTGGAGACAAGAAGACCCATCACCTGGAGACCCCAGGTTCTGGATGAGAGTATGGAGCACCACAGAAAGTCAAAGTCCACTGGCCTTACCACTCTTGTTCTGATCTGGGCCCTGTGCTGCACTGGGTGAGGCCAGGCCATTGCCTGTTTCCACCCTTACCCTGTACACCAGGTCCTATAGCCTTGTTGACTAAAATGGCCAGAGTGGCAGCATTCACCAAATTCTTAGTAGGAACCAGAGCCTGTGGCAAGTATTTTTGTATGTGTTTTTTGTTTGTTTGTTTGTTTGTTTATAACAGCCTTATTGAGATATAATTCACAATAACAACCAGCCATTTAAATTGCACAATTTGTTGTTTTCCAGCATATTCACAGAATTATGCAACCACCACCACAATTTTGGAACATTTTCACTTAAAAAAAGAACCCCATACCCTTTAGATACCACTCCTCTAACTTTCTTATCCCCCAGCCCTAAGCAACCCCTAACCTACTTTCTATCTTCAATAGATTTATCTGTTCTGCACATTTCATATAAATGGAACCATATAATATGTGGTCTTTTGCAACTGGCTAATTTGACTCAACATGATGTCTTCAAGGTTCATCCATATTGTCGCATCTATCAGAACTTCATTCCTTTTTATGGCTGAGTGATATTCCATCGTATGTATATACCACATTTTGCTTATTTATTCATCTGTTGATAGACACTTGGGTTGCTTCCATCTTTTGGCAGTTGTGAACAATGTCACTGTGAACATATGTTTTCTTCTAAATGTTTTGTAGTTTTAACTCTTTCATTTAGGTCTTTGATCTGTTTTGAGTTAATTTTTGTATGGTGTGAGGTAAGGGTCCAGCATCATTCTTTTACATGTGTCTATCCAGTTGTCCCATGGAAACATTTTATGTCCACTTAATCTACATCCCAACCCCAAATAGGGTGTTTTTTTTTTTTACTTGATAAGGGAACTGGGAAGCAGAGGTGGGTAACCACTTAGTGCCTCTCAGGGAAAAAGTAGCAGCCAAGACTGATCTAGGAGTATCTGGCTTTCAACCATTGCCACAACAACTGCATAGATGTGGGGTTTTTTAGTTGTTTTTTTTTTTTGTTTGTTTTATAATGTTCCTTTAGGTACATTTAATCAACTTATAAAAATTGGAAGATTTCACATAAATATCTGACTTAATCTCCAGCTTCTCTCCAAAGACTGGAAATTTCATGGGGCCTGTGGTACCACAGACAGTCAGTTCTGAGTCCTGGCTGCCCCTTTACATAGGGAACACCTTCCTCATCGCCTCCAGCCCCACCACTTACAGAGGAAGTGCACATGTGGGCTCTTATACTGGCTCCCTTTGGTCACTCGTGAGCCTGCCTGGTCCCTGAAGGCAGGTGAGTTTCTCTCCCCGACTGTGCAAACTTCTCCATATGTATTTTTTCATTATAACCTTTTTATTTTTATAATACTTTCCAACTTATAGAACAGTTACAAAAATAATACGAATCCCATACGGATAACTCCAACATACCCCTATACCCCCAGATATTCAGACCCATCAGCTTAACATTTTGCCACACTTGCCTGTGTCATTCTATCTATCCATAATTCTGTCAATTCAGTTTCTGAACACTTGAATGTAGGTTGTATATATCATGCTCCTTGAACACTTAATACTGCCATGTACATTTCTTAGGAACAAGGATATTCACTATATATCTACCATAAGTGCAGTTATTAAATTTAAGATATTTAACATTTATAAGAAATTTATAGTTTATATTCCATTTTTTTTATATGTCGACCCATAATGTCCTTTTGCACCTTGTCTCCTCCCTTGTTAGATCCAGTCCAGGATCATAAATTGGCTTTAATTGTCATTGTCTCTTTGGATGCTCTTTATTTTTGTCGTTGTGGGAACATATATACAAATCAGCTTCCTTCTCAGCCAATCCCTAGCACACCATTCAGTGGGATTAATCACATTAACTATGCTGTGCTGCCCACACCATCTTCCATTATTAAAACTTTCCCATCTCCCCAAACAGAAACCCTATACTTTGCATTAATTCCCATTCCCCTTGGCCACTGCACCTGGCAATCTGTACTCTAATTTCTTTCTCTAATAGTGTACATATTCTCCAACGTTTTCTTTGTAGTTACCATGTTAAATTTAACATACTAAAACTGTTAGAATCTTATTTGCTTTGATACCAACTTAAAACTTCAGTATACACAAATTATGTTCCTGTTCTCTTCCTTCTATCCACCTTTATGTAGTTTGTATCAAAAGTTACATGTTTTAGGGGAGCAGATGTGGCTCAAGTAGTTGAGCAGCTGCTTCTCACATGGGAAGTCCCAGGTTTGATCCCCAGTGCTTCCTAAAAACAAAAAAACAACAAGCAAACTAATGAATGAACCAACTCAGGGGAGCTGATGTGTCTCAGTGGTCGAGCTTCAGCTTTCCACATAAAAGGTCCAGGGTTCAATCCCTGGTCCCGGTACCATAAAAAAAAAAAAGTTACATGTTTATACATTATGAGTCCAAAACCGGTGATTTGTCACTTTATGCATTTGGATTTTAAATCCTTTAGGAAGTAAAAAGTGGAGTTACAAACCAAAAATACCATAGTACTGACATTTATATTTACCCCCGTCGTTACCCTTCCTGAAGATCTGTGTTTCTTCACACAGCTTCAGTCTATTGTCTAGTGTCCTTTACTTTCAACCTGTATAACTTTTGTTAGCATCTCTTACAGAGTTGATCTAGTGGTGACAGACTCCCTCAGTTCTTGTTAATCTGGGAATGTCTTCATTTCTCCCTCATTTTTGAAAGACAGTTTTGCCAGATATAAGAATTCTTGGTTGACAGTATTTGCTTTCAGCACTTCAAATATGTCGTCCCACTGCCATCTTGCAATTTTTCTGATGAAAAATTAGCACTTAATCTTATTGAGGTCCTCTTGTATGTGACATGTTGCTTCTCTCTAGCGGGTTTCAGAATTCTCTTTTTGTTTGGTATATTTGATAATAATATATTGCAGCATTGGTCTCTTTGGCTTTATCCTGTTTGGAGTTTAATGAGCATCTTGAATGTGTTTATTCATGTCTTTCATTAAATTTGGGAGGTTTTCAGTCTTTATTTCTTTGAGTATTCTCTCTGCCCCTTCCTTCTTTCTTCTCCTGAGACCCCCACAATGCATATATTAGTACATTTGATGGTGTTCAACAGGTTCTTCAGGCTGTTGCCTTTTCTTCATTCATTCTTCTTTTTGCTCCTCAGCTGGATTATTTCAGTTGTCTTATCTTCAAGTTCACTGACTTTTTTTCTGCCACTGCCAATCTGTTGAATCCCTCTAGGGAATTTTTAATTTCTGTTACAGCGGTCTTCAGCTCTATTTCGTTCTTTTTCATCATTTCCATCTCTGTTGTGTTCATCTATCATTTTCCTGGTTTCCTTTATTTCTTTGCCCATGTTTTCCTTTAGCTCTTTGAGCATATTTAGTTCCATTTTTTGAAAGTCTTTAGTCTGACACATTCCTGGTGTGGTTTTCCTCATTGATGCTTTCTAATGCTTTTACTTTCTTCTTTGCCTGAGACATCACTTCCTGTTTCTTTGTATGTTTTGTAATCTTTTGTTGAAAACTAGACATTTTTATATTTTAATATGTTACTGCTGGAATTTAGACAGTGAGGCTTCTGTTTGTTAAGCTTGTATCCACCTAGTGTTAAGACAGATTTCCTTGAATTCCAGGCGCTAACCAAAAAAAAAAAAAAGGAAAATAAAAAAACCCTTTTCCCAGTCTTTGCAGATTGACCTATTAAGTGTGCTCTCTTTCAGGGCTTATCCATACAATGAGTTGGAGAATAGCTCCAGGACAAAGTATTGTGGCCTCCCTGACTCTTTCTGCACATGTGTATTGTCTTGGGCATGTACATGTGCCCCGGGAATGTCCCCTTTTCTCTAAGAATGGTTTATTTACAATCCCAGACTTTTTACTGTATGTTCAACAACCAGCAATGCTTTGTCCCAGGCAGCCACTTGACTGCTCTCCCAACCAGGCAGATTGGGCCAGACGGCACGCTCCCAATATGTGCATGAGGGTTACTCTGCACCCTTCAAAACTGGGACCAGGAACCCATACTGGGAGTGTGGGCTGGCTCTCTGCAGAGCTGCTGAGGGGTTGGGGAGGGGTTAGCAAGGGCACCACAAGATCCTACCACCTTTAAGGAGCCTTTCTTTTGATTAGGTACTCACCCTGTTACTGTGTTCCTTTTCTGGAGTTTTGAGAAGGGTGTTTCTGGCAGTTCTTGATGGTTGTTCAAAACTGTACAACCAGGGGAGTGGATGTGGCTCAAGCGGTTGATCACCCGCCTCTAACATGAGAGGTCCCGAGTTTGGTTCCTGGTGCCTCATGGGGGAAAAAAAAAAAGCAAAACAAATGAAAAAACCAACTCAGGGAAGCCGATATGGCTCAGTGGTTGAGTGCCAGCTTCCCATATACGAGGTCCTGGGTTCAATCCCTGGCCCAGTACCTCAAAAAACAAACAAACAAAAAAAAAAAACTGTACAACCCACTTTTCAAGAAAGAACATGTGCCTTCACTTTGTATCTGAGGGTTAGTGGGTACCAGTTAGCTATTGTTTGGCATAACAGCTGGGTATTCTTATCTTCTGTGATTAATTGTGGGTCAGCTGTTTGTTTACTTTTGGGCTCTCTCACACATCCTCGCTATACAACCCAGACCTAAAGCAGTGGTGCAGTAGGTGCCAGTTAGACCTGACTCACATCTCAGAACTCTGCACTCTATTAGGACACGTGCCTGCCTGTCGTCATCTTCCCCATTCCTTCTCCTGAGAACACAGGTGGGAACAGTCCAGCTGACCATGACCGTGTGTGATGTTTCAGGAACTAGTGACTTTCCGGGATGTGGCTGTGGATTTCACCCGGGAGGAGTGGGGGCAGCTGGACCCTGCCCAGAGGACCCTGTACCGCGACGTGATGCTGGAGACCTTTGGACATCTGCTTTCTGTGGGTAAGGCCAGCTTCCCAAGCTGACCATCTGCTCCCTATGCTGACTGGTTCCTCCTAGGTTGTAAGTCACGGGGCCTCTGGAAGGAGGACTTGACCATGAGCTGGATTTCAGGGACCTCAGGTTCTCATTCTCTGTAAGGGAATCTCTGCTCTTTCCTATCCCAGTGCAGAGTCTCCACCTTGTTCTGAGGCATCCCCATGTCCTGACAGTCAGGAGGCTGGGGCTGGAGTCTGGGCTGGTTCTTTCCTTCCAGAACAGATTTCCAAGTCCTGTGTCTTTCCCTCTTCCCAGGGCCTGAGCTTCCCAAACCTGACGTCATCTCCCAGCTGGAGCAAGGGTCCGAGCTGTGGCTGGCAGAGAGAGGAATTGCCCAAGGCTGCTACCCAGGTGAGAGCCCACCAAGTGGGAGCCCCTGCTGGGAGCAGCCCAGGAAGTGACTGGAGACGCAATGGTGTATTGAGAGTCTAGTGGTTCACTAAAGGAACTTAACAGATTCAGCATATAGTCACACTCATGGCTGAGATGTCCTATGGTAAAAGGATGCAAAGCATAATCTACAATAAGAAAAGGCCCATGGGGCGAAGTCCCGAGGAAACCAGGTCCAAACTTCCAAGGGTCCTCTCCCAGGGGAGTCACACGGGACATACGTAACAACCCCAGCAACAATGTGTGACAGAACGCATGAGATGTTTTCTACCCAGGAGGCTTCTTAGAGTCCAAGGTTCTCATTGAAGCTGGTCACATAGGCACCCTCTGCCTGGCACTAACAAAATTCTAGACTCCCAGAAGGCAGGCAGGTGTTCAGCATAAATGTTGTTTGCACCAACAGTTCAGGCACAACAGACTACTCTGTTTTAAGGTTCATTGATTAATGACCTTAATTCGACCTGCAAATTCCCTGCTTAGCAGTACCCAGATTAGTGTTTGATTGAGTAGCCAGGGAATGGGAATCTTAGGGGGATATATTTAGAATTCTGCCTCTCTGTCACTACAACTACTTCACAACTGCCACCTCTTTCTCCTCTTACAGCCCTTTAAAAAACATAAAAGCCATTCCTAGCTCGAGGGTCATATAAAAACAGGCTATAGTTTGCCAACCCCTGATCTAGACCAGTACCTGGCCCATAGCAGGTACTTGAAAAATATTTATTGAATGATGCCATGTTTTAGGAAGGAGCATTTGGTGTTAGCATAAGAGTGGAATTGGGATTTGCCTGGAGGCCCAAGATTTTGGGGGCTTCTTCACCTCCTTTTTTTTTTTTACTCATCCTCTCAGAGCTTTGGTTTTCTTTCAGGCTGGAAGACTATCCCTGAAGAACAAGTGTCTCCCAAGGAGCAGTGTCTTCCTGAAGAGGAGTCATTCCATGTCATCAAAAGGGAAGGAATCCAGGGGGATGCTCCTCAGCCTACCACATTAGGGGAAGACTGGGAACGTGAGGGCCAGTTAAACGCACACAAGAAGGACCAGGATAATTTGAGGCAACTGGAATTTGGCCTTGAAGAAGCACTAAATCAGGATAGCAGCTACAAAAGTCTCAGACTTGGGGAAAACTGTGTCCTGAGTTCTAACCTAATTCCATTAGAAGAGATCTCTAGGAGAAAATATTTGTGTACTTACAACTCCCATGTTACAAGCTTGGAACATAATTCAAGCTTAATCAATCAACATACAGGCTCCTCAGAAAAACAACCATTTGAAAACAAAGACTGTAGCAAAGGTTTTGATCAGGGCATTCAAGTTCTGCAGTTTGCAAGAAGTCAGATACAGGATAAACCCTACAAATGTACTGACTGTGGTAAATCTTTTAACCATAATGCTCACCTCACAGTGCATAAGAGAATTCATACAGGAGAGAGACCTTATATGTGCAAAGAGTGTGGGAAAGCCTTCAGCCAGAACTCATCCCTCGTTCAACATGAGCGAATCCACACAGGAGACAAACCCTATAAGTGTGCTGAGTGTGGGAAATCTTTCTGCCACAGTACACACCTTACCGTACATCGGAGAATTCACACTGGAGAGAAGCCCTATGAGTGTCAGGACTGTGGGAGAGCCTTCAACCAAAATTCATCCCTTGGCCGCCATAAGAGAACACACACTGGAGAGAAACCCTACACTTGTAGTGTATGTGGGAAATCCTTTTCACGGACCACTTGCCTTTTTCTGCATCTGAGAACACATACTGAAGAGAGACCCTATGAGTGTAATCACTGTGGGAAAGGCTTCAGGCACAGCTCCTCCCTGGCTCAACATCAGAGGAAGCATGTTGGGGAGAAGCCCTATGAATGCCGTCAGAGACTGATCTTTGAGCAGTCACCACCTTTAATGAAACATGAATGGGGGGATCCCCTCATCTGCAACCCATCTTTGAGTCAAGATGAGAGGACTCACCAGAGTGACAGACCCTTTAAATGTAATCAGTGTGGGAAATGTTTCATTCAGAGCTCTCACCTCATCCGACATCAGATAACTCACACCAGAGAGGAGCCCCATGAGTGTAACCAACGTGAACAAACCTTTAGCCGGAGCTCACACCTCATCCAACATCAGTACACGAGTTCAGAAGAGAGCCCTGGGGGTGGAACAGAGGCAGCACAGCCCGCAAGCGGAGCTCTTGCCTTGTTTGACATCCATGAAATCATCCAAGAGAAAAACCCTGTGCACGTTATTGGTGTGGAAGAACCTTCTGTTGGCACATCCATGTTATTTGACATTAGAGAATCTACATAGGCAAGAAATCCTACAGATGACTTTTGGACTACAAGTCCAAATGTGGTAAGTCCACATAATGTATTCATGGAAAAAGATGCTGAGAGGAGAAATGCTGAAGGTGACCTAATTTTTTAAGGAAATGGTGCTTCCCAAACACCTGACATTGATGGTTTCCTAACTTATCCAACCCAGTGCCCATTTGACAACAAATGTTTTGTAATGTTCCCATAACAAGTTCACAGGTAATATAATCTATCCACATGTGTAATGTCAAGAGATCAGTATACAGCTTGTTTTGTAAAGGTTAATTGAAACGAGTAATTTATCCTTTTATAAAGGATAATTAAAACTCAAGTAATTCTGTTGGAGTAATGTGTACTGAGTTGGTGCAGTAACTCCCTGTGTAAATGCGTGGGCCCAATTATATCAGGAGACCCGGGACAATAGCCTGTTGCTTATGGACTAGTACATGGAGTGTGGTGTTGGCCAAGGAAATATAAGGTATATGATGTGATTTCCCAAAATGATGAATAACTCTTGGAAAAGTTTGCAACCAAGTAGAATGCCCTTGTGTTTTTGGAAAATTCTGTGTAAATTCTAACCATGCAGGAATTAATTTGTATTTTTATGTGAAGTCTGGTTAAGATCTCAGTTTACGGATTATATAGGTTGTTTCACCTTAGTACATGGTCCACTGAGGACAGTCCTTTGCTTCACAGTCATTGGAGCATACTTGGCTCCTGCCCATATTACACCTACACATACCCAGTCATGTGACAAAGAAGCCCCTGTGAAATTCTACAACATTCCCTGAGGTTGGTGTACCTCTTGTTGAAAACACTGCCTTAGAACATCCAGTGTTGCTGTGAACCAGTGGTTCTCAGCGTGAGGGGTTTTACCCTCCAGGGGACATATAACAGTGTCTGGAGACACGTTTGTTTGTCACGACTGGGAGAGAGGGACTACTGACATCTAGAGGGGCGAGGCCAAGAATGCTGCTAAGCTTTCTACAATGCATAGGGCTGCCATGAGAAAGAATTATCATGCCCCCAGAGTGTTAGTGCCACAGCAGAGAAGCTCTGAGTAAACCCAGCTCAGCACTGTGGCAGACCTCTTCTGTGGTCTGTAAATGGATTGGTCGGGGCTGTGCCAACAATCCTGTAATTCCATTTTAATGAATGGTATCATTAGCTGGTCTATACCCAAAGTAGGCTTTAGCAATTCTTCCACTACTTTGCAACACTCATCATTTTTATGAGGAAAGGAAGGGAATCCATCTATTTTTCTGAATCTTCAGAGTTTTATTGTGGAAATTTTAAACATGGATAATATATTTTCACCAGTAGCCCTTCTCCCTTCTGCCATTGGATTATTTTCACATCAGTCACAGGACATCATTTTTTTCAACCATATTTCAATATGTATCTCTAAAAGGCAAGGACTTTTACAATATATTTATAGTCATGTTGGTCCATTTTCATAATTATCTTAAGACGTTATTTGCCTTTTTTGCCATGTTGACATTTGCACTGATCTTTTGGGCCTGAGCATGAATCACAGCCACAGCACGATGATTGTTCTTTGTATTTTTCACTGGTGTGCAACTGCAGTTAAAAAAAAAGAGAGAGACCAGTTTCACTTAAGAATATCTGTGATGAAGCAGGAAAAAATGCTAATTTTATTAATTTTAAAAGAAAAACAAAAACACCATATCACCAATATCACATCCAAACAAAAATAACAGTGATTCCTAAATATATCATCAAACATGCAATGTTAAAATGTTCCCAAATGCATCATATATTTTATTTGTTTTCCATTTCATTTGTTCTAATTATAATCTAAACAAGATCATGTAGTGTACTTGGTTGACATGTTTCTTAAGTCTGTTTTAATCTACAGGTCACCCCTCTTCTGTTGTCATTCTTTTATTTGTTGAAAAAAGCAGAATAATCATAATTTTGCCTCCCCACCCAAGCCTGCCCATCAGTCTTCCTGTCTCTCTGGTGGAATGACTTGTAGTGATGTAGCCTCCTGTTGCTGGGCTGTGCTAAGGCGCCTTGTAAGACACATGTGACTCCCTCTACTCTTCATTTCCCCCACATTATATGGGGTCTTCTTGGGCGGACCAGTCAAAGACCTTTCTCTCAGCCGTCAATGCCAGGAAAACCACACTTCTGAGAAAATGGTATATTTTTACAGAGAGAAGGAAATTCAAATGCCCATGCTTTAAAGCTTCTGCTTGGTCATTGCATTGCTTTCCTCCTGCATTAAAGAAAAGTTCTGTCCATTGTCTGTGCTGCCTTTGACATAAAAGAGAGTTTTGTCCTTGGTGTCTTATAGCACAAGGGATATAAAAATCAAGGATTTCAACCTACCTACTTTACCCTAAAAGGAAGCAAAGCTTGGACCATCCATAAGCCATAGCTTACAGCCAAAACAGCTATCCCACTGGGACACTGAGTCATGTGCTCCAGTTACACAGAACAATTGCTTGTCATTGCATAGCTGTAACCAGCTCATTCTTTCATTTGGTATTCCCACTACAGTTGCATTCTTGAGAAGTTAAATATATACCCTAAACTTCAAAAATTGGAGGGAGATTGATTGTGGTACATCTCAGCATGTAAAAATTGGTCCCTAAAAATATATTCCAGTAGGATTCTTGGGTTGGTAGGGTGAAGAGTTGAGGGAAGAACTATCATCCTGGAAAAATGCAACTTTGGTCCTAATGGCCGTGTTACAATAGTTGAGCGTCAGAACTTAATGTCAAAACTTCATGTGTCCATTTTTGTTCTTTGGATGCTGCCTTAGTTTCTCAGCTGTGATTACAAATATACAAAGGATTGGCTTAAACAATGGAAATTTATTGGCTCAAGGTTTTGAGGCTCGGATTAGTCCAAAATTGAGGAGTCAGCAAGGTGATGCTTTCTCTTTGAAAACGGTGGCATTCTGGGACTGGCTGCCAGTAATCCTTGGTCCTTGGCTTTTCCTCCCACATGGTAATGTCTTCTTTCTCTTCTGGGTTCCTGCTGACTTTCAGCTTTTGCTCTTCCATGTGGCTCTCGCTCCATAAAGCCTCCAGTAATAGGCTCAAGACCCAGCCTCATTTGATTGGGCCATACCTTATCTAAAAATAACATCTTTGAAAGGTCTTATTGACAACAGGGTCTAACCCACAGGCAGGGACTAAGAGTAAGAACATGTTTTCTTTTTGGGGTACATAATTCAGCTGACAAAGATGCTGTGAGTGTCACGACTGAGGGTGTTTCCATTGGAGCAGAGCTGGCTTCCAGAAGTCCTGAGCCAGGTCTGCCAAGCTTCCCCAAGACCCTGGGGAGCCCGGGCTTCATTGCTCTGCACTCATCTTTCCCCTGGTGGATTCCTTATGTGTTTCCTCATCAGCTCTCACTTTACATGGCGGCTGTGCCTTCATACTGCACCATCTTCCACTTCATCCTTAGCAGAGAACCTTGCCATTTACCTAGCCAAGAAAAGATGCATTTTCAGACAGTGCCTCAGTAATAGTTCTGTGAAGTGTCGTTACCCCATTTTACAGATGAGGAGACTAAAGCACAGCATGAATAAGGAATTAGCTCAAGGCTACACGGCTAGAAAGTGATGGAGTCAGAATTTAAAGTCAGTACCCACTTACCAGTAGCTTTAACAAATTAGGCTTTGTTCTAAGGCTGTCTTTTCAGTGGCTCAGCATGTCAGAGCCAGTGTTTTCTGTAGTTCTCTCAACCTCCCTCGTGGTCAAAGGGGCTTCAAGGAGGTTGCTGCAGTTCCAGTCATGGCATCTGCAACCAAGCCTGGAAGCAGGAGGCGGGAGCAAGGCAGGCCAACACTCATTGCTCTGTGGGGGAAGAAGACCCTTCCCCAGCAGGTGCCCACTTGTGCTCGTCAGCAGGGCTGGGCCTAATGACGAAGGGGCTTGGAAAGCTAGTCTTTGGCTTTTCTAACCTCTGGAGAGGTAACTAGCAACATCTTACACTGTTCTCCTTTGGTTGCTTGAAAGGATCTCCTTTGTTCTCCATTTCGTTGGTGCCAGCTCATACTCAGACCCCTCTGTTATGCCCCTGCTGCTTCCCAGAATCTGTGGTGCCTGTGGGCCTGTGGGCATGGACCACCACCTCTCGGCAAGGTCTCTCTTCATCTCGGGTTGTCAGGCCTGCCAGCCACGCCCTCCTGTCAACACTCCAGCCTCTTGCATTCTGGGATACTGCGCTCTTCTGGATTCCTTCCTCCCCTTTGGTGGCTCCTTGGCCTCCTATGTAGGCTTCTCTTCCTCACCCCTCTTAAGTGTTGGGGTCCCCAGGGCAGGGTCCTAGGGGCCCATTTTGTACTCCAGTACCTTCCCAGGTATCCTTATCCACACGCATGACTTTGTGCTGCTGATTCCCAAATCTGTGTCTCCGGCACCAAGCTTCAGACCTGAACAGCACCTAGCTACTGCTGGGCCATTCCCTTGGATGTACCACAATATCCTTGAACCGAGCCTATCCAAAACAAAACTGCCATTTTCCAATCCAAATCTCTCCCTTCTCCCTCTGGTCCCTTTCCTGGCAGAATGTTAACCACCTGCCTTCCTGTCTTCACCTTCCACATTAGCAGTCCTGTTGGTTTTGCCATTAAAGCAGCTCAGATCTGATCCATCTCCACTACCACAGGACAACATCTGAACTGCTGCCCCCAGTCCCTGTCCCCTCACCCCCGGGAATCTTTCCCAGTCTCTCACCAGCTTAGCCCACATCACTTCATCTCTACCCTTTTTACCGTATACCCCCAGCCTCATTGAACTTACTTTATTTTTATTTTATTTATTTATTTTTTTTTTTAAGATTTTATTTATTTATTCATTTATTTCCCCCCCACCTCGTTGCTTGTGCTTGCTGTGTCCATTTGCTGTGCATATTTCTGTGTCTGCTTGTCTCCCCTTGCTGGGTCGTACTGCTGCGTCAGCTCACCACACCGTGTGGGCGGGCTTGCCTTCACCAGGAGGCCCCAGAAACTGAATCTGGGGCCTCCCATATGGTAAACGGGAGCTCTACTGACTGAGCCACAGCCGCTTCCCTGAACTTACTTTAAATCCTCTAAAGTGCCTCTAAGCTTCCCTGTTGCCTCTGGGCCTTTGCATATGCTCTCCCTTCTGCCTTGAACACTTCCCACTCCCTCTCCTTTGGTGGCTCGGTCCTCTCTCAGCTCCAGGCAAACATGCGCTGATTTGGGGGACCCTGCTCTGCACTCACAAGGAAACCGTCCTTACACGTAGCAGTCAAAGCACTTTTCTGCGGGTACTGTGATGGCTTCCACAGTTGTGCAGTCTGGGGATCACGGAGGGCACAGGTCTGTTTTCCTCCTCACCAAACCATTTCCACCACCCAGGGCAGGGCCTGGCTGCCATTTCCTAGGTGCTTAATGTTCACTAATGAAATCAAGAACTGGATTATTTTTAAAGTTTCTTTTTCTTTTTTTGTAGTTAGTACCAGGGATTGAACCCAGGACCTCGTACATGAGAAGCAGGCGCTTAACCACTGAGCTATGCCCACTCCCCTAAAAGTTTCTTTTAATTTTAAGAAGAGTATTTGCAGTTTTATTGCCAGTAAGTTTGGAAATCTAGAAAAGTGGATGTTTTTTCCCTGGGAAATAGAATTAGTCAGAATCAAGATGTCAAAAACCTATTAGATGATAAACAGGCGACATTGGGAAGGGTGTCAGAGAGCTCCACCCAGCCAAGCTGAAAACCCTCACGCCATTCAGGAGAGGCAGAGCTTTGCAGTTCACATCGTTTGTCTGCCATATCACTGACTTACCTCATCTGACATAGGTTATAACCCCCGCCCTTAAAGACAGCTGTGATTCTTAGGGGCTGGGGGACATGACCAGTCCTTGATAGTCAGAAATGTATTGATTGCAAGAGAAAGGGGGTGGAGCTAGGCTTTCACTGGAAGGAGAAATTTTATCTGACCTTGTATTAGGCTGGGGATGGAGTGTGGGGTGAGGACTTGGAGGGGCGGGGAGGGTAAGAAACACCACAGTTACTAACAAGTGAACATCCTTTTTTTTAAAAAAGGACATCTGGTCCAGTAGGGAATTAATGAATACTCCCTATAATCAAGAAACTCCTGCTCCAGCCATGCAAAGATGGTTCAGCATTAGGAAATCCATTCATGCACTTTACAATAACAGGTTAAAGAAAAAAGTGATGTGGTAATTCATGTCAGTAGAAGCCAGAGACACTTGACAAAATTCAGAATCCATTGATCGAAGAAACCCTCAGTAAACAAGAAACAGAAGAAAACTCTCATCGAGTGATAACGAGCTTCTGGAACAGGCAGCACTGTCGTTCTTCAGAGGCACTACTATAGTTTTCTCATTAAAGTCAGGCACAGTGCAAGGACACCTCCTGGCGTAGCTTTGCTTCAGTGCTGTGAGATGCACCAGGAAAGTCTTCCTTCATCTGTTGGCGTCCTGCTCCCTTTGAAGCCAGGGATGACTGCGTGATTTGTTCTGGCCAATCACATGAGCAGAGGGAACGTGTATTGCTGTGAAAAGTTGATGTGTGAGTGGCCACAGCCTGTCTGCCTGGCTGCCTTGGAGATTGCGGAAGTGCCGGTCAAGATGTAGCCCCAGCCACCTGCGGACCTGGTGGCTTGTGAACGGAGCCCTCCTGCCTCCTTGTGATGGGCAAGTGCTGTGAGGGAGAAATAGAGACTTACATTGTGGCAAGCCATGAAGGGCTGGGGGTTGTTATTGCAGTACAACATAACCTATACTGATAGAAGTTATTCTTTTGTTATCCCCACTTTATGGATGTCTAAACCAAGGCCCCAAGAGATTATGCGACATGCCACAACGCTGAAGTAAGTGGCCCACCCAGGATCTGAGCCCAGGCAGCCTGATACCAGAGCTGTGCTTTTGACCATTCCAGGAGTAACAGGGTTTTCAACAACCCTGGAAGCTGGGCATGCCATTGCCTGGTACCCTCCTCAAAAATAAACAAATAAATAAATAAACCGCAAATCTTGAAGGGGTCATGTTTTCTCAGTTCTCAGAGTGGACACTGAGTTGGCTGAGATTAATGCAACCCCACTGGATAAACTGAGAACAAGTACTTCCACTGTCAGCACAACCCACTCCCGCAACCCCAAATTAAATGAACAGGTAACATCTTTGGAAATTGTCCATTTCTCATTTCAGTTTACCTTTTCTAGCATAATATTTCCATTATCCTCTGATTGCCTTGTAGAAATTTTTGAAACAAAGCCACTCAAGAAACTTCTCAGGGGAAATTAGTATAAATTAGGAAAAATACATGATTTTATCTGTTTATAAAGGTAATGCAAGTGTTTTGTAGAAAAAATCTGAAAAATACACCAAAGTATGAAAATATTTAAAATTTAATTCCCAATACTTCTACCACTCACTGTAGTCATTATCATTAAGATTTTGCCAATTTTCCTTGCATATTTTTCTTAAAATATACGTATCTATACACACACATATATATAGCATACATTCTTACACACATGTAGCTTTCTGCTTAGAAAATTATAATTATTTTGGTATTCTTGTTACAAGTGCTTCTTACTATATCTTGAGAATTTTCCCATGACAATGAATTTCATGTATCTTTAAGTACCTTTCCAGAGGATTATAGCAACCTACCCTCCATCCAGTATTTCACCAGCCGTGAGTGTTCTAAAAAGAAAAAAAAAAACACGTTTCAAGTGGGGTATAAACTGATACAGCCTATATGTCCAGGGAAGTTTGGCAATTACTATCAAAATAACAATTGCACCAACCATTTGTCCCAGCAAACCTGCTGCTGGGAATGAATCCTACAGATATATTTGTACACGTGCAGCCTGTGTTTGTACATGGTTTTTATTATGGTATTGATTTTTAAAGTAAAACATTGAATAAAACTTCAACATCCAACATGGGTAGCTGGGTAAGTAATTTTGATGGAATGTGGGAAAGAGCTCCAAGATACGTTGTTAAATGAAAAAAGCAAGGTGCAAAACTGTATAGTTTTTCCATTTGTGTAAAGAACAAATATGAGTATATGTGTGTATTCTTCTAAGCAGATATCTCTAAGTTACAAAATAATCAGGCACATTAGTTGCCCTTAGGGAGACGGGGTGGGGGTGGGGAGCTGGGGAACAGAGGTAAGAGATAATTTCCATTCTATATCTTTTTATGCCTTTATATAATTTTGCGAAATGTGAAAGCATTACCAATTTACAAATTAAATAAAAATCTCAGCTCTCAAAATAAGTTTTGAAAATTGGTTTCATTGTTTACTGTCTGCCTTCTCCCACTAGAACAGGGGTTCGTAACCTTGTTTGTTCCACAGACCCCTTTGCCAGTTTCTGAAACAAGCAGCATGGACCCCTTCTCAGAATGTCGCAGCAGATAGTCTTATGACACTCAACGAGCGTTGGGTCTTATAACTACCTTAATTTCAAAGTATGGATGAGCTTAAGTGATTTTTTGATATATGCAATAACTGTAATGTGATATGAAATGAATACTACTGTAACTTACTGCATACATTCATAAGGGAAGGAAATGATAGATTTCAGTTAGAGGTCAGAGAATATAAGAGAAGTTGATTTTTTTTTTTTTTTTTCAATTCAAGCTCACAGACCCCCTGAAATATTTCTGTGGACCCTTGGTTAAGAACCTCTGCACTAGAATGTCCATGTAAGCAGGGACTTTGTGCCTTGGTCACACATATTTTATGCATACATTTATATGTGCTAGTTAACAGAACCACTTGAATGTAAAATACTGTATTAGGATTCTCTAGGGAAACAGAAACAACAGGAGATAACTGTCAATAGTATGAGATTTTATAAGAGTCTCTCATGTGACCGTGGGGATGCACAAGTCCAGGTTCCGCAGGCAGGCTGCAAACCAGGGGCTCCGATGAAAGTCCAATGAAGGTCCTTGATGAGTTTCCGGGAGATGCTGGCTGTCCAAATACGAGCTGGGAAATTCTCTCTGAATGCTGAAATCACTTCCCCTTATAAGGTATTCAACTGATTGGATAAAGCATCACTCTTTGCTGATGGCAGTCTTCCTGGCTGATGTAGATGTAATCAGCTATCTGTACAGTAAACTCACTGGTAACTAAAGTCCATAAATGTCCTTGTATTACCCTTAGCCCAGTGCTTCCTTGACCAAACAACTGGGCACAATTACCTTGCCGAGTTGACACATTAGCCTAAACATCACAAATATCTTTGACTCCATGATTATACCAAGACAGAAGATGGAGTTTCATGGAAGGTGGTTGTACACACATACATTTCCAAGTTAATTTTTAAAATCCCTATATCAATCATCCCAAATTAGGGACCCCGCTTCCCCCAGTTATGGCCAACAGCCAAGTCTACCATCTCCCTGAACGTCCACAGAGGTATTAGGGTAGTTTATACAAAGGATAACTGAGAAGAAATCTGCATCCTTTTGGAAAAGCAGCCTCACTGCTTTTCTCTTGTAAGTCTTTTGTAAGGAGAACCAAGGTGAGCTCTTCCAGAGTGCACTGCCCAACACGGGAGCCACGAGCCACGTTGGACAATTTAGATGTAACTTTAAGTTCAAAATTCTGTTTCTCAGCAGTAAAAATAGGAACTGAAGAAAGAAATTCTCAGAACCAACTCTAATCTGGTAGAGAATTGTGAAGTTGTGTTTTTAGTTTGTTTCATTTTTTGCAGAGTATTAAGAACACTGTTCTAGAACATCATTGTGTTTCCCTTAGACCACTCCCAGCAGGTGGCAGCTCAAATTGCTGCAGTATTGTAATTATAATTGACTGTACTTTAGTTATGAATGTAGAGAATAAGTTTCACATGTACATTCAGCACGTAAATAAAGTTGATCTTATTGAGTTATTATTGTTTAATTCCGTTTCTCAATCGTTAGCCACATTTCATCTGCTCAGTAGTCACAAGAAAGTTCTGTGGGAAGCATTAGTCTAGAGGTAGGTGGCTGACAAGGATATATTCCCTTTATGATCATCAGACTGTAGTGGGGATTAGAAAGGGTGACTCCAGGCCAACCTGCAGATTAGGAGCCTGCTTCTGCTCTTGTTCTGCTTGATTTTGAAAAATAGCATCCCAGGTTACAGGAGCCTTCCATCTATGGGTGAAGTTTTCATGTCCCACATTGTAGCCAGGGGCATCCCTTATTTAGGGAAAATGATTTGCATCACACAGGGCCTACCTGTTATCAGTGTTTAGGGAATCATTATAGATGTACAGAGACATTCGTTACATTGCTTAGAGTAGTTCCATTTCCAGCAAAAAAGAAGAGTTAAAGAATGGCAAAGTCATGCAACGGAACACTATACAGTCATTAAAAAGGAAAGGTTTTCCAAAAATGTTTAGTGAAGTGGAAAATATTCAAGTCAGTGGAAAAAAATAGGAGTGTGTAAAATGCGCTGATTTTCTCAAGTTTTATATACTCTATATGGAAACAACCAAACGAATCCAAACTGGAGGGCATTTTGGAAATCAGGTGTAGTTTCATAATAAATGTCAGCGTCCCTAACAACAAAAACACGGCCGTGGAGTGGCCGTAGACGAGCGTCCAGGCCGCTCTCGGGGCGGGCGGGAGCTCGGCGGCCGGACCGTGGCAGGGAAGAACCACGGCCGCGCTGCCAGCGGCACCCGCCGAGGGTCCCACGCGGCTCGGGAGGAGACCAGCTCACGGCGGGGTCTGCGCGTGTGCGGTGCGCGTGCGTGGCGCGCTTTAAAACGATGAACACACACAACAAAACTGCAAGGCGACAGGCCCCGTCCCGGCGCCGCCCCCGCGGACTGCATTTCCCAGGAGGCCACTCGCCCCGCGCCCGCCCGGCGCCAGGCGCGCCGCGCTCAGGGTCCTCTGGGAGTTGCAGTTCCTGGCGGTTTCGGCAGCGCCGGAGCCGCTGTGCGCCTGCGCGGCGGGGGGCGGGGGCGAGCCCGTGAGGCGGAGACTGAGCGAGCGAGCGCGAAGGGCGGGAAGGCGCCGTGCACGCCGGAGTGCGCGCGAGCGGGAGTGCGTGGGCGTGCGCGCGGCGCCGGGAGGGCCCGCGGCCGGGGTGGCCTGTGTGCGCGCGGCCGCGCCACGGCGTCCGTGCCCGCCTCGGGGCGCAGGGAGCACTGCGGAGGCCGCGCGGGTTTTCTGAGCTGCCGCAGCGAGCGGCCCCCGGGCGTGCAGGTCCTGGGACGCGGCTCCCAGCTCCTCACCTCTGGCTTAGAGACAAAGCCCAGGGCCCCTGCAGGAGGCCCCACGGGGCAGGTCGGAGCTGCACGGGCTCTTGGTGCCTCCGGCGGCCTCGCCGCGTGTCTCAGGACCTGCAGGGCCCGCGGCACCTCCCCTAGGCCGCGTGCGGGCCCGGTGGGTGGGATTTGCACCACACAGCTGAGCCCTGCCGCTCACGTCCCCCTTTCCCCGGGAAGGCCTGGCACAAGCACCCCTGGAATGGCGGTGTGAGGGGCTGGGGGCGTGAAACCCCGCGTTTGTGTGGGAAATAATGAGCTTCGGGCGAGCAGAGGGAGGGGCAGGAGGCGAGGCTGGGGCGGCCTGGGGCCTGGGGGCCGCATCCCAGGCTGGGGAGCGCGCGGGGTTTGCCCGCTCTGCGGCTGCAAGAACCCACGTCTAAGCCGCTGTTGCCCACGCCTGGCTTTTGAGGGTTCTGGAGCCCGACTCTCAAGAGGGAAATTTGTTTTCTGTCATTGCTGTAACGAATTGCCACCGATTTAGCTGCTTAAAACACCCTCTTCTTTCCTCTGGGTTCTAGAGGCCAGAAGTCTGGGCCCAGCGTGGCCTGAGTGGAGCCTGCACTGAGGGTCCTGGCCAGGCTGTGTTCCCTCCCGGCGGCTTTGAGAAGACTCTGCTTCCAGGTGCGGGCGGGTGGCTGCTGAATCCGTTCTCAGGTTTGCACGCCTGGAGTCCCTGCTTCCTTGCTGCTCCCAGAGAGCACCTACATTCCTTCCTATCCTTTCCAAGTGCCCCCAGCCTGGAACGGCAGACCAAGTCCCTCTCATGCTTTGATTTTTTTTTAATTCTTTTAAAAAAAAAGTTTATAAAATGGAAAAAAAAAATTGAACACATACTGCTATAGACCTTAATGTTACAAACATCATGTTAGAAATACCTGAAAAAAATATGAGAAGGTAGACTTCCTGAGGTCGTAATTACTAATCACTCTCTGAAACAAACCGTTCGCTTTGAAAACACCGTAAGTATATAAGGTTCTTGATGGCCACAAGCCACAAGCCATTCTATGTATCATGTGACAGTCAGTAACCTCCCAGGCCTGGTGACAGAGGAGCAGTCCCGGACATTCCTTGGAGAACGATCCAGGGTTCGTTAAAAACAGTCAGTGGGAAGGTAGTGGCTGGCAAGGTCCCCACCTCCCCACAGGAACGCACACCCTGGACCCCCCAGCACACAGTCAGACCACGGCCCTTCAGACTACAGCTTCCATTCTGAATTCAGCTGCTGCGTAGTTCATGGGCAGTACTAAATTTTGCGATATTAATTTTTTTTTTTTTTTTTTTTTAATTAGGAAGCCAGGAGCTTTAACTATTTTTGAGCAGTCAAACCTAAGTGAAAGGCTGAAGTCTGACCTATGCAAAAACACACTTTTCCCAGAACATAGACAGATAAAAGGGAGCACAATCAGTGTTTTCATTTCTCTTCTTTGTGGAATTTCGCTAGTTACCTTTACACTCAGACTTTACTCTGATGTTAAAAAATTAAAACTTCTGAGACATAAGTACACATATTTCCTGTGCCTTGCTAGTAATAAGGACTAAATGAGAATGAATTTCAGACTGTGGAATGTGCCTGTAACTTTATTTTTTAATGGAATAGTCTTAAAGTGAGAAGCTGCTGCCTATAGGGAAACACTGTCAGTTAAAGTCATCCTGACCACCGTGTTCAAAGACGGTCGCCCTCTGCTGGTGGTCCTGTTTCATAAATATTCATAAATATTCTGAACCCTGCGCTTCCTTCCCACGCCTTGTGCTCTTGTCCCAGGCTGACTGCTGAAGTTCTTGGGGCTCGAGCTTGTCTGCTTGTTTGTAGGCTCCGAGCCTGGCACCGGGACTGCAGGTCGCCCCCAGAGGAAAGCGCTTCGTCTCCGGGTCGGGCGAGCAGGGCAGGATAGCCGGGGCACCTCCTGAGAGGAGCACGGCGGGAGGCCAGGCAGCCCCCCGGCCTTCGGCCAGCGGGGAAGGGCCCGAGGAAGCTTCCCCTGGAGCCGCGGCGACCTCGAGCACCAGGGAGCGCCCGCAAAGCGCGTTCTCAAAGGGGGCCTGGAGCAGGCGCGCGCGGCGGCGGGAGGGGTGGGAGGCCGCCTTCAGCCAGAAGCACGCCGGTGAGCGGCGCCAGGACCCCTGGCCCACGGCAGGCCTCTGGCCAGAGCGCGCGCCTGCCCCGCACCGGCGAGAAGCCCTTCGCGTGCCGGGAAGCCCTCCGGCGCAGCACCGCACCTCGCCCCGCGCCCGAGAGAAGCAGGTGCTGTGGCGGGGGCGGCATCCCCGGGGCAGACCGTGCGCGCCCCGCGACGGCCGGAGGACCCTGGGCGCCTGCCCGGTTCTCGGAGGTCAGGGAACTGGGGACTTGCCGAGGCTTCCTCCCTCCGCCCTGGGGAGGCCTCCTGCGGGCTCGCCAGGTAGGTGAGGGAGCCGGGAGGGCGCTTCCTCCGGTTACGGAGCCTCAGGCCGTGCAGCGTCCACGACGCGCAGCAGGTGGCCGGAGGAGCGCGCGTGTGCATGGGCGGCCCTCAGCCGCCTGGGCCCGAACAAACTGGAAAAAATTCTTTATTTTTAAAAGATGCCTTTTGGAGTTTACTGTTCTCCCAAAATGTGCGTCACAAAGGCCTGGTTTTTAGAAAGAAAACTTGATGTGCCGTTCTTCAGCTTCGCTGTGAAAAGTTGGCCGAAGTCAGGTGAGAGGGCAAAGTCAGCATAAGATTTTTCGCACTCTCTAAGCCCTTTACCTGCATTGTCCCATTTCGTCCTCTCAGCAGTTCTGGGAGGCGGGTATTTTTATCCCCAGTTCATAGGTGAGGGAGATGAGACTTGGGGGCATTGCACAAGGCCCCCAGCTAAAATCCTTTTCAGGGCGAAAAGATGAGGGTGAGTAAGGCCCAGGGGGCAGGAGTCCCTCCTTTCCTTTCAGCACATGCACAGAAGGGGCAATTCCAGAGTGGAACGGCCGCCTAGGACAGGAGACGGTGGGATGACTGGGTCCCCCCGAAAAGGCAGGTGGAGCCATTTGGCTGGCCTGCAGCAACGGCAGAGACTGATGGGTCACTGCTCAGGTGCCTGCTGGGAGCCACAGCCTCAGGTGAGGGCTGCCCTCGAGGCTGGCCTCAGAGACCCCTGCGTTCATTTACCACAGCCCATTTTCCATCTTGCGTCATCCCTGCAGAAAGCCTGCGCTGGCCATGCCCCCTCTTGCCTGTTCTCTGACAGTTTTCCTGGCTTCATGTCAGTGCTGGAGCAGCCCGGCCTGCCTCAGTCAGCAGCACATCGTCTCCGAGTGCCCTGATGGAGTTATACGTTGTGTTGTCATCATCCATGCCCTCATTCAGAGCTCACCATGGACCAGGAGCCCCTTAGCACATGCCCATGTATTGCTCACCACTGCCTCCCCACCATCCAGCATAAGTAAGAGCTGAAGTAGATGAGAAACCAGGGAGTGAACAAGCAAATCATCAATCCACCATCCAGTTCAGTGATTCATTAGAGGCACTCACAGAACCCAGAAGAGCCGTTATACTCACAGTCATGGTTTATTCCAAAAAAAGAATACTGATTAAAGCCTGTCAAGGTAAAGGCACATAGGTGGAGTGCTTAATTCTCTCAGAAACTGTGTAACAACACATGCAAAATATCACCAACCAGGGAAGCTCACCCAGCCTTGGTGTCCAGGGTTTTTATTGGAGGTCGATCACATTGCCATGGAGCACCCATCATGGCTGACCTTAGTTACTCAGTGTTAAGCTGATACTACCTGGCTGGAGGCCCCCAACATAAATCATATCTTTAGCATAGACAGTCTGGTATGGTCGAAGGCCCCAGCTATACAAAGACAATCTTACAAGCAGGAAATTGTAAGGACTCTCTCAGGAGCTGGTTGGTCAAGAGCTGGCAAATGTGGCCTCTCTCTAAGCCAAACTCAGCATATAAACGCACTACCATCATCCCCCCCATCCCCACCCACTCCAGTGTGGGACATGACTCCCAGGGATGAGCCTCCCTGGCACTGAGAGATTATTACCAAGCGCCAACTAGAGATGCATTTGGAAAAAGACCTTGAACAAAGGGGGGAAATATTAAATACAAATGAGTTTTTGTGGCTAAGAGATTTCAAAGTGAGTCGGGAGGTCATTCCAGAGCTTATGCTTTGCACGTCTCAGCAGGATCTCATTGACTGCCACAGTAAACAGTGATTCAAACAGTGGGGCTCTTGAGGGCTCTAGAGACATCTAGACACTATAGGCAGGGCAGACAATCTCAGGACTTTGGCACCCTGTCAGTGGGCCTTTGGAATATGTGCTCGCCAGTGTAACAGAGTTAGATTTGTTTATGATTTCCCTACACATGGCACTGCTGCCCCTTTTATTTGAATCTATAATTAGCACTGTAGTTATTAATTATATGTCCCAGAGACTTAAATCTTCGGTCTGTTTATATGCCATTTGAGCCCTGAATCTAAGCACAGTCGCAACACCTACTCTCCAGTTCATTGGACTCGCCCAGGACAACTAACAAAGGGATGATGATGGACAATGCCCATTCCAAAAAACAGAGAGTATCCATAACTTCAAGCAAGACAGTTTCATCTATCTGTTCCATGAGATCTAAGCCCCCTCTCAATCAGAAACAGTGGGCATCACCATCCCAAAATCCTCAATATTGAGGAATGGACAAACATAAGGAGGTGTAACCGTTGGGAAATTTGATGTAATTATGAATTCCAAAAACAAGCCATTTGCCTGATCGTCTACAGCTGACCTTGTGGAAGAAACAGGAGCTAAGCCTAGAGAGAAACGCAGCCCTGGGAAGAGAGGAACCCCAGAAGCCTGAACCCTGGCAAACGCCAGCAGCTGTCTTGTTCTAACATGTGGCAATGGACTGTGGTGAGAGAAGAAACTTAACGCTTTATGGTGGTATCTGTGGACTTCTACCCCAAATAAATACCCTTTATAGAAACCAACCCATTTTTGGTATTTCACATTAGCACCCCTTTGGCTGACTTAATACAGAATTTGGTACTGGGAGTGGAGTAGTGCTTTTGCATATACCAAAATGTTGAAACGGTTTTATAAATGGGTAAGGGGTATTTTTTGGAGGAATTGTGAAATGCTTGATGGAAAAGGCCAAGATCGCTTTGAAGAAACTGTTGATAGCAATATGGACGCTAAAGAGACTTTCTATGATGCCTTAGAGGTAAATGATGAAACTTTTATTGAAAACTGGAGGAAAGGCGATCCATGTTTTAAAGTTGCAGAGAACTTAACAAGATTAACTCCTGGTGTTATATGGAAGACAGAATTTAAAAATAGCGAACCATGGGAAGCGGCTGTGGCTCAATCAGTGGGGCTCCCGTTTACCATATGGGAGGCCCCGGGTTCGGTTCCCGGGGCCTCCTGGTGAGGGCAAGCCCGCCCGCACGGCGTGGTTGGCTGACCCAGCGAGCACAAGCAGCAAGGGGGGGATAAATGAATAAATAAATAAAATCTTAAAAAAAAAAAAAAAATAGTGAACCAGAGCATTTAGCTAAAGAACTTTCCAAGGTAAACTCAGAGAATGTGGCTTGGCTTCTCCTTGCAGCTTATAGCAAAATACTAGATGAGAGAAATACATTAAGGACTGAACTTTTGGGCAAAAAGAAAACAGAAACTAATTCTGGAACTTCCAAGTTTCTGGAAATCAAATTCCCAGATGAAAATGCCCTATTTGAAAACTTTACTAAACTTGGAACTCGTAACTCAGAATTGAAGATGCAGTTATCTCGGAAAGACTTGTGGAAAATCCTACTGTCTGATGGCTTGGACCCCTGCTTCCTGCATGCTGAACCAACAAAGTTTTTGAGAGAGCTGTATGAACAAAACCACTGTCTGCTAGGACAAAAGAAGACATGGAAAGGAGAGATTGAAGGAGAATCAGCTTTAAGAAGAAAACTGTGGAAGCAGAGATCTGGACTTAAAACCTCTCCTTGGGCCAAGAGAGGAGCCCACCCATGTGTACAGAAAGGGTGAGTTTACCCCTGCAGTTGAAGAGGATGGATGTTCCTACCCGATGTTCTGAAAAGTTTTGATGGCCCATGGTACAGAGAGGGTGAGTTTTCCCCAGCAGTTGAAGAGGGTGGATGTCCCCATCCGATGTTCAGGAAGAGTTTTGCCACCCCAGGGTGCAGAGAGGTTGGAGCACATTCCTCAAAGATTAGGGCGGTTAAGGTCAAAACCCCATAGGTCTGAGAGGGGTGTACCTGTCCCCCATGGATTAGAGAAGGCCAGGTGGTCAACCCATTGATCTGAGAGGGTTGAGCCTGTATGCCAAAGGCTAGGGGGAATGTTGTCTTCACCTCACTGTGCTAGGGGGGCTAAAACTCTAACCCAAAGATTGGGTAAGGTGTGGCAATCACCCCAACACTCTTGGAGGGTGAGGTCTGGAGCTTGGTCGACACCCAGATGCTTGATGAGGGTGGAACCAAGAAAATGGCCGTTGAGCAAGCCTGTGGAAAGGGTGGGTTCCCATGTGGCCCCAAGGAGAAGAAACCATCATCGTAAGAATGACTCTCAGACTTTGAAATTGAATGGAGGATGCCCTGCAAGTTTACTGAACTGTAGAGGATCCATGACTCATGTTTAACATCCCAATTTCTCCTTATAATATTGAAAATGTTTATCTTTTGTCTTTCCATTTGTGTATTGGAAGCAGTTAAATGGTTTTGTAAGTTTCAAAGGTCTATAGCAGATGGGACTTTGCCTCAAGATGAACTGTATTTCTTTAAAATGATTTTGATATGATTTTGTACTTGAATTGTTACTGATTTAAATTTTTTTTGTGAGAATTGTAATGTATTTTTGGAATTCAGAGGGTGGAATGTAACCGTTTGGAAATTTGATGTAATTATGAATTCCAAAAATATAATTGAATCATGCTTGTAAACTGATCTGTTAATCTGGGCATGATTAGGTTAGGATTAGGGCGTTGAGCCCCACCCCTTGGTGGGTGGGGAATTGAATATAAAAGGCAAGGCAAAGGACAGTTGAAGCAGTCTTTTGAGAAGCAGTTTTGATGTTGGGAAGAAGGCACCAGGAGAAGAGAAACAAGCCGTTCGCCTGATCGTCTACAGCTGACCTTGTGGAGGAAACAGGAGCTAAACCCGGAGAGAAACGCAGCCCCGGGAAGAGAGGAACCCCAGAAGCCTGAACCCCAGCAAACGCTGGCAGCTGTCTTGTTCTAACACGTGGCAATGGACTGTGGTGAGAGAAGAAACTTAACGCTTTATGGCCTGGTATCTGTGGACTTCTACCCCAAATAAATACCCTTTATAGAAACCAACCCATTTTTGGTATTTCACATTAGCACCCCTTTGGCTGACTAATACAGGAGGGAATGCAACTATGGACTAAAATAGACTAATTATTCTAGCAATAGAAGAACTTGTATCATTGATATAAAGGCAATGGCCACCAGTGGATCTGAGGGGAGGGAGTGGGAAGACTAGGTGGAACATGGGGCATTTGGGGGACATTGGAATTGTCCTGCATGATATTGCAATGACAGATACAGGCCATTGTACATTTTGTCAAAATCTATAAAATTGTACAGTGCTAAGCTTAAACTATAGACCATGATTAGTAGCAAAACTTCAATATGTGTTCATCAATCGTAACAAATGTACCACACTAATGAAAGATGTTAGCAATGGGGGAAAGTGTGGGAGGGCGAGGGGAGGGGGTACATGGGAATTATATATATATATTTAGGGGGGATTGAACCCAGGACCTCATACATGGGGAACAGGCACTCAACCAGTGAGCAACATCCACTCCCCATCCCCTATATTTTTCATGTAACATTTATGTAATCTAAAGCTTCTTTAAAAATTAAAAAATTAAAAAAGAACTGGTGCTTTCTTTGGAATGCACAAGGTCTGGACAACCCAAGCTTGCTGAGTTAACCCTTTAGTGCATAACAGCCAACACAGCGCAGCCTGGGGAGGCCTCATCCCCTAGCTGAGGGCAGTAGCTGCTGCTACAAGACCCAAGAAGGCTGTCGGCCACCCGGACACAGCGGCAGTCCGGGAGGCAAACTTGGCTTTGCGGACTGGCCATCGTGAGGGCTCCGCGTTCAGGAGAGAGCTGAGTGGTGCCACTTCTGTGAGAACCCTCGAGCCCAGGCCTTGAGGCAGGGAAAACTGGGCAGTGCCGGGCCTGCTTTCGGCTCTGCCAAGGCCCAGTGGTAGCACTCCGTGGGTCCCCCTCTGAGCCTTTGTAAAAATGGGGACAGTAACCTGACAGCAAGGTCTGGAGACTGGAGAATGGACCCGAGTTTACTTCTTTCCCATGGGACAGTCAGGCAGAAGCAGGTAGCACCAGCTCCACAGGTTTTTGGCACCATCTGATTGAGCTCTGGGCTTTCACCCTCTGCGTCTTGCTTTCTTGTTTAATGGGATGGTGAAGAGGGCTCCTGCCTGATGGAGTCTCAGTTAAAGGCCATGGCTACCGACAGAAAAGAAGGTCACCTTGGAATGTAGGAAACAGTCTCACACTAATAGGAACCGGGTGGGGAAACATCCTGAGCTTGTAAGATTTACAATGTCTGTGAATTTCAGGAAGGAGGAGAGGAACTGAGCCATTAACCTTTAAGACTTGTTGATTTCAGTAAAATGTAAGTGTCAAGTATCTATGGCCCTTGCACATGCTCACACGTATTTTCTTTGTTCTAAAGCCAAATAAAAGCCACACTTTATGAGGTGGCTGGGCTCTTCTCTCCACATCTGACGGAGGGTCCCCTGATCCCAGTTTTTCTTCTCTTTGTCTTATTCTTTCTTTCTCATCCACAGCACAGTTTTCACGGACCCAGGTCCTGACCGGCAACACATGGCGCCCAGCGTGGGGCTCTGAAAACGAAACTTTTCTTTCAGTCAGTGCGCGGACCAAGGAGCTCCTGAGAGCAGTTTTACAAGAAAAAGAAACAGAAAAGGTCAGCTTCATCCTTGGAATCATCAGGGTAATGGGTAATCAGCAGCCGAACTTTGAAGAGTTCTCTAGAGTGTTAAAAACTTTATTAAAATGCACCGGTGTAACTATTAAATCCTCGGCTTTTGAGGAACTTTTTTCTCTTGTACAGAAATATTATTGGTTTCAGCTGCAAGGGCGGGATATTTTAAACCTGGAACAATGGAAGTTAGTGAAGAAAGCTTTAAAAAGAGCTCATCAAGAGGGAGAAATAATTCCCCTTCGTGTATGGTCTCTGTGTAGTCTTATTTCTGTTGCTCCTCAACTCCAGCTGTGGATGTTAACCCTTCAGTTCCAGCAGCAACTTTATAAACCTCCCACTGCTTACATAATGATAAGGCTGTGGGATGATAAAGGCTAATAAAATTAAACCATTAGAAAAGTAAGAAAACTTAGCAATACAGTTTCCAGAAAAATTCTCAAAAGCAGTGAAATCAAAGATATATGTTTCTAGTGATGTGTTGTAACTTGTTTTGCGTTTGTCTGGTTGTTCAGTGTCTGTATATTTTGATACCTCCGGATGGTAATATTAAATTGATGAATAAAAATTATTAAAAGAGCTCTATTCAAATGGCCAGCATTAAGTAACTGCTTATATTAATAAATATGGGTATTAATTTAAAATAATAAAAATTGATATAAACAAACTAAATCGGGAAGCGGCTGTGGCTCAATCAGTGGGGCTCCCGTTTACCATATGGGAGGCCCTGGGTTTGGTTCCCGGGGCCTCCTGGTGAGGGCAGGCCCGCCTGCGTGGCGTGGTTAGCTGACCCAGCGAGCACAAGCAGCAAGGGGGGATAAATGAATAAATAAATAAAATCTTCAAAAAAAAAAAATTAACAAACTAAATCATTATTCTAACAAGTTTGTTTAATGTTGATGGTAATTGCATGTTGTCAGAAGTTTGCTTAGAAACAGTTTCTAAAATCATTGTGGTAACTTAAGTAGAGAAGGTATATAGAATGGGCTTTTATTATTAAAGAAAAGAAAGTAATTTTATCATAAGATAAAATGACTAAGTTACTAAAACAGGGTTGGAGTTTTGTTCTTTCTCGGGGTTTCTCAAGTCATTGGTCTGTTTTGGTGGAAGTTTGCACAGAGTTTTTCTCCTGGGTGATCAGTGTGCAAAAAAGAAAGTGTTTTATCAAAGTAGCTTCTTGTGCTTTGGCCTTGACGTTCCATTGGAGAGACAGGTTTTGTTGCTTATGGGGGAACATGATGTTTAAACCTGCTTTCTCAAAAAAGCTTTTTGTTTCAAACTGTTATAAATGGTTTGGTTTGTTCCCTGGAAGGGGGTGGAATACTGAAAGTGGTTAAGTTCATGTGATATAAATTGAATGAAGTATTTAAAACTGTTGTACAATTAAAAGAAATTTTCTAATTTTATAACAATTAAAGTTATATGAATAAAAAGTTCATATAAGGGAGGCGGCTGTGGCTCAATCAGTAGGGCTCCCTCCATATGGGAGACGGACGCCCAACTATTTGAGCCACATCCGTCCCCCTATATGAATTCTTAAGACATGTAAATAAAGAGCAATAGAGCAACTAATGTCCTTTCACCAAAAGTTACTTTTCCAATGATAAAAACTATAGGATCTCATACACATACTGTAAGAAATTGAGTTGATTTTCCTTTTAAAATAGTAATATCGGGAAGCGGCTGTGGCTCAATCAGTGGGGCTCCCGTTTACCATATGGGAGGCCCCGGGTTCGGTTCCGGGGGCCTCCTGGTGGGGGCAAGCCCGCCCACACGGCGTGGTTGGCTGACCCGGCGAGCACAAGCAGCAAGGGGGTGATAAATGAATAAATAAATAAAATCTTT